>JANRMT010062835.1:57340060-57361519 GCA_026402145.1 Polypterus bichir lapradei | reverse complement strand
TATATATATATATATATATATATATATATATATATATAAAAAGGTCAATCCTCGCAAAGCTCGGGGACCAGATGGCATCCCAGGCCGTACCCTCGGGGTGTGTGCTGACCAGCTAGCAGGTGTGCTCACCAACATCTTCAGTCTCTCCCTGAGGCAGTCGGTGGTCCCCACTTCCTTCAAGGCATCCACCATCATTCCTGTCCCAAAAAAAACAGTGGTATCCTGTCTGAATGACTATTGCCCGGTTGCACTGACATTGGTCATTATGAAGTGCTTCGAGCAACTGGTCAAAGGTTACATCTGCTCCTCCCTTCCCGACACACTGGATCCTCTCCAATTTGCTTACAGAGCAAGCAGATCTACAGAGGATGCCATTGCGCTAACAATAAACACTGCCCTCACCCACCTGGAAAGAGGAAATACATATGTAAGAATGCTGTTCATAGATTACAGCTCGGCATTCAAAACCATCATCCCCTCAAAACTCATCTTGAAGCTTGACGACCTAGGGTTGGGGACGACCATCTGCAGATGGATTTTCTCTTTCCTCACAAACAGGCCCCAGGTGGTGAGAATTGGCAAACACATGTCCTCATCACTCATTTTAAACACAGGAGCGCCGCAGGACTGTGTGCTTAGCTCCCTCTTGTATTCCTTGTTCACCCTCGACTGTGTTGCAAAACACGGCACAAACAACCATCATCAAGTTTGTGGACGACACAACCATCATAGGCCTTATCACTGACAACGATGAGACGGCCTACAGAGAGGAGGTGCTGGCACTGAGTAATTGGTGCCTGGAAAACAACTTGTCTCCTAACGTCAACAAAACCAAGGAGATGATCGTGGACTATCGTAAACAGCAAGGTGGAGAACACCAGGCCATCTACATCTGCAGCGTTGAAGTTGAAAGGGTTAACAGCTTCAAGTTCCTCGGAGTAAACATCACCGAGGATCTCTCGTGGACCTTTCATATAGACACTGTGGTTAAGAAAGCTTGCCAGTGGCTCTACTTACTGAGGAGGCTGAGGACGTTTGGCATGAATGCCAACTTCACCTCAAACTTTTACAGGAGTGTGGTTGAGAGTCTGCTGATGGCCTGCATTACTGTCTGGTATGGGAGCTGCTCTGCCAGCTGCTGGAAATCACTACAGAGAGTGGTGAAGGCAGCAGAGCACATCACGGGCAAGAGTCTCCCTGCCATTGAAGGCATTTACCTCCATCGATGCTTGCGTAAGACAAGCAGCATCATAAAGGACCACAGCCATCCAGCACACCAGCTGTTCTCCTTGTTACCGTCTGGCAGACGATACAGGAGTCTGGCTGTTCGGACTACAAGACTTAAGAACAGTTTTTACTACCAGGCCATTTGACTCCTCAACAGCAACACCTGAACACTTACATACACTTACATTACACCTACTTTGCATTACATCTACTTTGCACTACTCACACACAAACTGTACCTGCATACGCTCTGAATACTGACTGGAACATGCATCTGCACTTTATGGAATATGCATCTGTACTTATAAAACATCATCTATGCAATAACTGTCATTGTACTTGCTGCTCATTCAACTCATATTGCTCTATAACTTCTTTTAAAATGTACACATTTTATTTTATATAGGTAGTCTATTTTTAACTTGTAATTTTTTTTTTTTATTATTTTTAATTTTTTTAGCTTTATTGGATCTAGGCTGAGTGACTTGTTTTTCTCGTCATACACATTTCATTGTATGTTGACCCTGTGTTAACCTATATATGGCAAATAAACCTAAACCATTAAGACTGCAACTACATTGCAGATGGGGAAATTCCCAAGTTTGAAAAATATGCTGGACAGATTATACATGCATCCAATCAGATATCTTAACTAGTAGATCCCTAATATTATGATCATGGGAAAAATATTAGGGTTCCCTCATTCTTTGTAGAATGTGGGGAAAAAATATGAGAAGTCTGAGAATACTTTGTCTAATTGCAGTGAAGTGTATAGAGTATGTGAGAGGTTGCATAAGCTGAGCAGATATTAGTCTGTTGCTGGATAATAGCAAGTCTTCACTATGTGTATGTGTGTAAACCTATTATATAAACTTATTTGACTAGATTTGGTTTAGAAATCTGATATAATCCAGAATCTCAAAGAAAATTTTGACCCAGTGAAACAGTTTTTTATGCTACATCAATTGTTTAATTTTTAGCTAAAGTCTATAAACAGGTCTGTGGCATATTAGTTTTTATTATCCAGATGTTATTAATCAAAGCAAAAGCATGGTAACTTGATGCCTGCAATCTAGTTTTTCTATTTATGGGTTTTGCAATGCATGTAAATTTAGTACCTAGGTACCACACTAATACGTTGCAATGTAATCTGTTTTTTTTCTTGTGCTGCAGAATGTAAATTGTAAATTAGGATCACAGCCATTCAAAAATTAATGAAACAAATTAATATCTTCATTAAAAATAAGCGTTATTTATATTGATCCTTTCCCATGTTCAAGGTGCTTAGACCACTAAATTATTACTACTGTATCTAACCCTACACCTGCTACATTTGAATTACCCATGCTGAGATTAAGCACCATCATAATCTAAAAAAATTTAAAAAAAAAATAAAAATTAAAAATAATTCTACCTTGGACCAAGGTTAGTTATTTTGCAGTAAAGTGACAAAAGTATTGGATAAAAGAAGACCATCCATTATGTATAGAGTATCTGGTATTTTTCCTAGTTGGGTACATGTTGTGATAAATTTGGATAGAGATTCAGTGTCAAATGTTTCCAATATACAGTGTTTAAACATGAGCATTCACCTCTTGTAAGTTTCACATTTTATTGTTTAGTGTCAAAATAAATTAAGTCAAATTAAACAACATGAAAGATTGTATAATGTCAAAGTGAAAATAGATCTCTGCAAAGTGGTCTAAATTAATTACAAATATAAAATACAAAATAATTAACTTGCATAAATATTCAGATTGGTCATTACTGATGCAGCAAATTGGTTTTTGAACTCACATAAAATGTTACTGTAGTTATAATATGTCTGTAGTCAAGTGGTTTTAATTGATTGTTGTATGACTGTATCTGGAAGATCCATCTTGTGATGAGTCAGTGCCTTAGTCTAACCTACACAGTAAAGATAAAAGAACAAGTTCATGATAAGATGATTGTAAAGCACAAGTCCAGGGATAGAAATAGTATGACATCATCCTAGAGAAGGTCTCCTACAAAACCTGAGTGATTGTGTAAGAAGATTAGTGAAGGAGGCCACCAAGTGGCAGGGATTGGAGAGGCAGTGCATAGAATAACTGTTGCCCAGTTGCTTCACACGCAGCTTTGTTGGGAGAGTGTCAAAACGAGAACCACTTAAAAACACACCTTGCACATAACATCTCAGCTGGAGTTTGCCAAAAGACTTGTGGGGGACTCTAAAGTCAACAGGAAGAAGGTAATATGGTCTGACAAGGCCAGAATGGAGATTTTTGGCAATCTGACAAAAGCACCTCTTTTGGCATAGCCAAACAATGCCCATTTTAAAAAACACCAATTGAATGCAAGGTAGTGGTAGCATAATGCTGTGTGAATGCTTCTAAGCAGCAGGTCCTGGATGGCGTGTGAGGGTATAGGCTGAAGCATACACAGAAAAATACAGGTAAATTGTGGGGGAAAACCTGTTGCAGTTCGCAGAAAACCTGCAGTTGGGGTACATTTGTTTTCTAATAGGTCAAGGATCCTAAGCATTAAGCCAAAGCTACATGGGAAAAATCTGTATAAACAACTGTGTTAATGTTCTATCGTAGCCAAGTCAGAGTCCAGATTTCAATCCAATTGAGAATTTCTGGCTAGAATTGAAAAAGGCAGTTCACTCAGAATGCTCATATCTCCTGATGGAGCTTAAGTGAATTTGCAAAGAAGTGTGGGGAAATTTGCAGTGTCCAAATGTGCAAAGCTAATAGAGGCCAGTGCACACAAACTTGAGGCTGTTATGGTGGCCAAAGCTGCGTCTACTTAATACTGAATTGAAGTGGACGAATACTTATGCAATCAATTCATTTGTGCTTTATATTTGTAATTAATTTAGACAAGATTGCAGAGATCTGGTTTCTTTGACTTTGAAATTAGTCTATTTCTATTGATAAATGTTAAACAAAAAAAGACTGAATTGATTTATTGTTTTATAATCATAGAATATGAAAACTTTGAAGTCCATAAATAATTTTCATAGTCAATGTATATGTGTTGCGAAGTGAAAATGTAGCAACCTGCTATTAAAGTCAAGTCAATTATGTCTCTGATATAGGATTGTCCCAAAGTTACTAAATGACATACCATACATTAAAGTCAAGTATACAGTCATATGAAAAAGTTTGGGAACCCCTCTTAAGTCTTTGGATGTTTGTTTATCATTGGCTGAGCTTTCAAATTAGCAATTTCTTTTTAATATATGACATGCCTTATGGAAACAATAGTATTTCAACAGTGACATTAAGTTTATTGGATTAACAGAAAATATGCAATATGCATCATAACAAAATTAGACAGGTGCATAAATTTGGGCACCCCAACAGAGATATTACATCAACACTTAGTTGAGCCTCCTTTTGCAAATATAAAAGCCTCTAGACGCCTCCTATAGCCTTTGATGAGTGTCTGGATTCTGGATGGAGGTATTTTTGACCATTCTTCCATACAAAATCTCTCCAGTTCAGTTAAATTTGATGGCTGCCGAGCATGGATAGCCTGCTTCAAATCATCCTATAGATTTTCGATGATATTCAAGTCAGGGGACTGTGATGGCCATTCCAGAACATTGTACTTCTCCCTCTGCATGAATGCCTTTGTAGATTTCAAACTATGTTTTGGGTCATTGTCTTGCTGGAATATCCAATCCCTGCATAACTTCAACTTTGTGACTGATGCTTGAACATTATCCTGAAGAATTTGTTATTTGTGATATTGGGTTGAATTCATCTGACCCTCGACTTTAACAAGGGCACCAGTCCCTGAACTAGCCACACAGCCCCACAGCATGACGGAACCTCCACTAAAACGGACAGTTGGTAGCAGGTGTTTTTCTTGTAATGCGGTGTTCTTCATCCGCCATGCAAAGCGCTTTTTGTTTTGACCAAATAACTCAATGTTTGTCTCATCAGTCCAAAGCACTTTGTTCCAAAATGAATCAGGCTTGTCTAAATGAGCATTTACATACAACAAGCGACTGTTTGTGGTGTGAGTACAGAAAGACTTCTTTCTCATCACCCTGCCATACAGATGTTCTTTGTGCAAATTGCGCTGAATTGTAGAACGGTGTACAGATACACCATCTGCAGCAAGATGTTCTTGCAGTTTTTTGGAGGTGATCTGTGGGTTGTCTGTAACCATTCTCACAATCTTGCACATATGCCACTCCTGTATTTTTCTTGTGTTTTTTGGAGGTGATCTGTGGGTTGTCTGTAACCATTCTCACAATCTTGCACATATGCCACTCCTGTATTTTTCTTGTCCTGCAAGACCTGGGTTTAACACTAAAATTACCAGAGCCTACGAGAAAACTCGTAAATCCGGCCCACCTTAAATCCGTTCATACCTCTCTGTTAGCGTCTTTTGTCCTGTAAATGTGCCGATTAAGACAAGCAGCAAGCAGCCTGCTATTCCATCCCCCCACTGTCGCAGAACGTTCACAAAGTTCTCCCAGCTCATGCCTTGTTTAATTATCTGGGAGTGAAGTGCTGGAGTTTTAGAGTGGAAATAAAAGATCATTATTTGGAACACATGCATTTTATGTGTGTTCCGTTTCTATAGTAATCTGTGTAAACACTTTGTTAAAACAGAAAATTTTTCATATTTTAGTAATAAATGCTACAAAATGTAGGCATAAACTATATAATGTGTGAAGCCTGAAGTCCAAAGATCAAATAAACACTTTCACAAAAGGTTCAAGGATGATACAATGGCTTCCGTGGTGTAGCGGTAAGATTTGCTGACTTGTAATCGAGAGTCCCCGGTTCGATCACGACTGCCTCCTATATGGAAAATAAATGGATAAATAAACTTATGGAAATAAGTTATTATTTGTTTTTACAAGTAGGCAAAAAAGGAAAACTGGGGATGTGTGTTATGCAGTAAAAGGAAATAATATACAGACGCTCACTTCTACCACAAGTTTAGGCACATGTGCTATAGGATCTGAACCTTACCTTACAGTCCAAATAATTGCCGCCCTGGTTTTTCAATTATTTTTCTTTTCTCCCCATTGCTCTTATTCTTTTATATGTATTTTTTGGCCCTTCTGATTGATGTGTGATTGACTAATAACACTGCTCTTATATACTGTATGGATAGATACATTGCTATACAATTCTTCATGTATACATGAGATGGTGTTCTTGGTGTAGCTAAGGTGGTGCACAAAATACCTTACTACTGATTTTACTTTTGGGCCCTAAACAGGTTAACTAACTTACTGCTGCACCAGATGCATGCATCTGTCTTTGTAACAAAATGTACTTTCATGTTAAGGACAATGTTTTTTTCCATTTTCTCTCTATTGTGTGTCTATACTGTAGTTACTTTAACTAAAACAAATATGATAAATGTCAACCAGAGTTTTTATTTGTGCATGTTTCTGTCATTTTGTCTATTACATATCCCCTATTTGTATTAATACAATTTTTAAACTGATCTTTAAAAAAGCAATCTACTTTTTTTCAGTAATTTTTAGAAAATATTCTGAACAGCATTTTACTGTTCTGCTGGTCACTTTCTCAGTTCATTTTGTGTACTTTCATGTCTTTTGTCTGTCTTTGCTTCCTGTTTCTCATGCAAGTGATTCGTGGCATTGTGTGGTTAGATATCTAGTTTCTCTTCCTGTTTTATTAAATTAGTCTTCATGAACTTGATCCATTTAGTTTGCTCCTCATATCTTGTCCTGAAAAATAAGAAATCACAAAAAGTTGGTTTCATATATTTTGTATACAAAAGTGCATACATTTAAAACATTTCTTGAAATCATTTTGAAGTCTGCTTAGGCAGAAAGCATGTTATTATAACTGATTAATTGAAGAGCCACATAAACAGTAAACATTTGTTTTACAAATCTAAATCTGATCAGTAAACTTGTTATATTGTTGTTTTCAACTCAAATTTATCATTCTTCTTTCCTTGTTAACGTTTGTCTTCTGCTTGTATTTTGTTTGTTACCTATAGCTCATAATACCTAAAAGCCATTACATTTTTAAAGTTCGTAAAGCACATTTTCTGAAATTATATCCCACATTTTCAGAACCTAAAACATGTATGCAAAAAATTAAAAATTTACCAAAATGCATCTCTTTCTGACCTAAGTAAACAAATCAACTCATAAGTTTGTTGACTTTCCTCACAAGGACATTTTGCCTTCAGAAGACACAAATCTGTCAAATGCCTACACACTACTGACTGTTAAGCAGACACTAGTGCAGTCAACTGAAAACACTATTATTAAAATGATAGTGAACTGACAAAAAATGCACAAGGTAAAAAAGGAAATGTGCCTGTTGGTATAATCGTAAAGGAACAACAAAATACAAAAATCAAACTCGTGACCTTTTGATTCCCAGTCGGCAGCTGATTCTATTGCGCCATGAAGACAGTCATAATAAATGGGTGTCAATGTCGCATGTTAAGGCGGCTTTTTGTTTCTGCAGTTATATTTTTGAATAAAAGCGCAATTGTTGTATTAGATTTGTATCTTTTGTGAAAAATGTCTTTGATACTTCAGGCTTCATACATTTATATAGTTTATGCCTACATTTTGTCATCTACTAGTAGAATATAAAAAACGTTTCTGTTTTAACAATGTGTTTACACAGATTACCGCAGAAACAGAACAGACATGAAATACGTGTGATCCAAACAACAATCTATTATTTCCACTCTAAAACTCCACTTCACTCCCAGAAAATCAATCAAGGCATGAGCTGGGAGAAGTCTGTGCACGTTCTAAGTCGGTGGGTTTGAGGGGGGGGTTGGGGGGGGAGGGATTTAGGGGGGAATGAAATAGCCGGCTGCTTGCAGCCTGATTTTTATCAGCACATTTAGATGATAAAAGACGCTGGTGGAGAGCTGTCAATGATTTTAAGAAGCGATTTAAGGTGGGACAGATTTACGAGTTTTTTCGTAGGCTCTGGTAATTCTAGCGTTAAGCAATCAGTTCGCAGTCCACAATGCACACCCTACCACCACTCACCAATGGAACCCGAGCATACTGTATTTTGGAAACTTGTGCCTCTATGGACCTTAATTTCATCACAGTCCCTAGCTTCTTTACTGCATGTTTTGGGAAAGCCCCACAGTCATGGTTTTCTAGTGTCATTTTTCACAGTTTCTCTCATCATGTTTCCCTCCAACCCCTTCACCCAAATTTTCATTCTTTTGTACTTTTGTACTGTCTCTCTTTCTTTTTTGAAACAACGGCTTTTCTTTCTAGGCACATTTTATGCTAAAATGTTCTTGGCCTACTGCTGGAAATCCTATTTCCCTTCCCTTTCCTTTTAATTTATGGCAAGTCTCCTATTTTAACCATAAATTATCTGAGTTCTCCAGCACTTATAGTGCATTCTGAAAATATTCCAAGCCATTCATTTGTTTCACATTTTCTTATGTTGCAGCTTTATGTTAAAATCCTTTGAATTCATTTTTTACTTTATCAAACAACACTTTAAACCCACAATAACAAGAAAATAGAATTTTTATTTTTTTTTCAAATTTACTGAAAATACAAAACTGAAATGCAACATTGATTTGAGCATCCAGACTGTTTGCTATGACATTTAAAGTCTGGCTCAGGTGCATCCTAGTCTATTAATCACTATTAAGATGTTTTACCACCTTGTTTTCCACGTCTGGATCACAGAGTATCATCTGTATATGAATGAAACTGAATGTTATGTTCATTTTATCTACAATCTCCCAGTAGTAGTATGTAAATGGAAAAAGTCACAGTCAATAGTAGAGAGTCTGGAGGCACACCGTATTTAATTTATGTATAGATTCAGTATGTGATGAAAATTTTCTTTCATCACGGTCTTAAGTCATTCTGATTCATCCAAAGTAAACGCTGTCAAAACAGTACCTTAAAAACCAGCACAATTTTCAAGTCTGCATAACAGAGTAGTTGAGTAGGTAACTCCTAAAATCTGCTATTAAAAACTAACAACTGAGTAACTACTAACATCTACAGCAGAAATCATTGAAATGTTATTGACAGTATAAGTTAACCAGTATGAAAATCATACTTAAGGTTGTAAATAATGTAAAGCTGATGCTACAGTATGAGACTACATATTTTTAGAAGTACTTAAGAAAAAAAGGCAAGTTTGAAATTAGTCTGTTATTCTTCAGCTGGGACTAGATCTTATTTTTTCAGTGATTGATCTGACGGTAGTTACTTTTAGTGCATTGGGATTTGTGCTGGTCGAGAGGCCTGTTTTCCATGTATCAATGCAAACACTTTGCACTTTCTTATTCCATCAAGAATAAAGAAATGCCTTGTAAATGGCAGTACATTTTTTGTGTTTATTATTACAGCTTGTCTCTTGTTTTCTGAAGGTTGCTGAGCATATGGCTAGTTGCATGCCTGATTATCCATGCAGTGCTGCCAGTCACAAGGATCAGTGTTGTTATACTGGTGACAGTACTCATAATACTGCAAGATTTTTGCTTTTTTTTTTTTTGTTTTTTGTTTTTTAACGCATGCAGGATGGAAATCTGGCAGTATTTCTCAACTTTTGTGGCTTTTTATCTTCACTGACAACCTACATACTACAATTAAAGAGCGCTGAGTGTTGAAACGAGTGCAGTTAGAGAGGGCACTGTCAAATGCTTCAGTGGATAGTTTCAGTGCATCACAGTATCTAAAAAACAGCATTTGTTTTCCCTTGTGCGCGTATGCCCCAGCAGTGGTCACAATGGTAACGTTCTTTCAGTTGACATGTGTGAAAATTGTGTACATGGCTACTACAGCAAAGCATTATGGGGTGTTTGGGGGAAAAATGTTCAGCTAATCCAACCGCACTGTGAATTTCCTAGAAAATAGTATGTGAACAGGTCTCCAGCAAACAGAATATTTGCTGTGAATAACATTTTGGCAAACTTTGCCGATCAACAATAATTAGTAGCTTCAAAGTTATTATATTGTGAATTGATTCCCACTTGTTAGGTGGTCCTTCTGTAGAAAGACCTCTCTTTTTACAAATATTGTATCTGACCTCTGGCAGCTTAAGATGTGAAAGCTTTTTTAGACACATTTTTCTCTTACCCTATTTTTACTAATTTGAAATATGTGGTTTGTTTTAAGTCTATTGCTTTCTCATTTGAGCCACAGCCCTTTTGCCTCCATTTTAAAATGCAAGAAATGCTCTTCTTCACATTAATGGTGTATGTTAATTTGCCATGTTAAATTACCGTAGATCCCGGAATATAAGCCGAGAATTTCGTCTTAGATTTTTGGCTTGGAGTTTGGGGGTCGGTTTATACAACGAGCATCATTTCAGATTCAAGATTTCCAGTGCAATGCCGGTTTTGCCGATCAATACGGAAGTAAATAATGACGAAATCACAGAGCTATCTTTCAGATGAAGAAGTAACTTTGCATGCTGGTACTTTAAATTAAGTAAAGAATTTATTCAAAAAAGTGTTTTAGTTGTTGATTTTATTAATAAAATTTATAATAAATTATTGGGAAGTTTAAAATAAAAATTTTTCTTTTGATTTACGACCAACATCTTGCGTTACGACCCGAATGCGGTCACGTGTATCCGCTTGCGCGATTGTAAACAAACAACCGAGAGCTTTATGTAGCGTCAGTTGGAGCCCAGATACATGTGTTTGTGGATGTAATTTCGGTCATTGCAGTGATTTACCTATATATATTATTCACTAAGACCATGCAAGCAAGACACATAATTGCTAAGGAAGGAAGAGAAGGTAAAGAAAGCGATCACAATTGAAACGAAGATGGAAATTGTGTGGAAATATGAGAGTGCTGTTCGTGTGACTGATCTCGCTAATATGTACAGCATGTCGAAATCCACCATCTCGACAATTTTACAAAGAAAAGATTTGCATTCTCCTCCTCCTCCCTTCCTGCAGCCCAAAGATGTCAAATTAAATGGTGAGTACAGTATGAAATTGTTGTTTCTAGAATAGAATAGAATGCCTTTTATTGTCACTATACACATCTACAATGAGATTAAAAGCAGCTCCTTCAGTGCAGAAAAAAAGTTCTGTATAGGGCTTGTATGGTTGTTTTTTTTAGCCTTAGCATTACGCCGGATCTGTGGCCCCGCTTCTGCTTTCTTTCCCTCCTCCGTCTGCGTCGTCTCCTAGACCCAACAACAATCCACGGAGAGCCCGCTGGTCTCGCTATGTTGTCTGGGATGTTGTGCGTGTGATGAAAAACACTCGAAACAGATGTCTGGCTCTGGCCACCGATGTCTATAAGGTTCTGACGGGTGTAGCGGATGTTCGCCGAACCGATCGTGCACAAACAAGGAAAAAAAAAAAAAGTACAAAAACAACAAAAAAGTGCACTGAAAAGGAGAGCCCTGAGCCGCTGTGCGCCACCATGCTCCTAGCTTAATCTAGCCTACTTCTGTTAGGCTAGGCACTTTTTATAACTTTTTGGTTAGTACATTAGAAAAATTATTGGTGTTTTGGTAAATTATGCACATTATACAACCCTTTTTTATTATGAAAAGGTTAAGTAAGTGTTGCAGTGGGAGGTTCGGAACGAATTATGGGTTAGCCTTCGCGAACGAATTAAGTTCTTAAGTCAAGGGTCCACTGTATTGCGTATTTAAGTTAGTCAAATTTATAACAAGTCTCCGGAAATCCACCTGCCGATGTACCGTATTTGCGTATATAGTTTCAACACAAAGGCTTCATTTTACCAAACTTCTCCGCAATCACTTCCTGGTTTCCATCAAAAATGCCGGCAGTCTCAAATTCTCTCCGATTAACATGATAAATATACCTGAAGAGACACTTTTAAGGAAATTTAGAAAATTTTGCTTGGAGAAGGGGGTCGGCTTAAATGCCGGTCATCGGCAAATACATGTAATTTAGTAGGTAGAGAAGGGGGTCGGCTAATATACTGAGTCGGCTTGTATTCCGGGATCTACGGTATGTTATAAAGTGTAGCTTTACATTAGCATGGAAAGGTACAAAAGTCCAAAGCAAAATAAGTAACAGTGCAAAAAAATGTGCAATGCTCTGCTAAAGTATTTAGATTTTTTACACTGTTGAAATTTTGCTAGATAGATTATCTTACATATATTGTTTCAATTTGGGCACCATGCTGGTACAATGTGCTTCTACTTCACAACACAGACTGGGTTTTGTGTCCTGGGTTAAAAGTGTGGTTTGCTTAAGTACTCAAATCAAGTGAAGGAAATTGTCGTAATGACAATATAGTTACCTTGCCAGTACCAAGAACTAGAATGCAACAAAAGCCTCATGTATAAATGGATTTAACTGTGTAATGTGAAAGTGGAGGTATAATGTTGTATGAATATAGGGTCCTCTGCAATTAACTGTTAACTTCTTGCCTTATTAGGATATTTGTTCTTGATTCTTATATTAGTGGATTGGGTGCTTTGTTATTGAAGAAAGGTGAGCCCAATTGTAATTTGAGGATTCACAGCAGAAGGAAATCTGTATAAGGACTAAGAGCATATTATCTACTCATCTTCGAAAACAGCTCTGGCTGAGCACAAGAGAATTAACAAACTAGGCATGACAATCCAAATGAGTTTTTAAAGAATGCCACAGGCTAGATGAGCAAGTATTTGCAAGAAAGTAAAGTAGATGATTGAGTCGGTCATAGAGAGTGGTGGAGCCCATTGGATAGTATAAATTGAAAACCTCATTACTTGGGTGTTTATCTAGATGCTGTCTTAATCTTCAGTAATGACTGTAATACCCATCTTGCAAGCTTACAGGTGGTTCTAAATAGTTTCATGAGAAGTCAGAGAGCTAAAAAATGCAAACTTGGTATATCAAACAATTAACGTCTTGGACACTTTACACAAAACTGATTAGTTAAGTTATATATGAAGAAAACTGGACAGATCTTGACATATCCCCTAAAACTGAGGTGTTTTTTTTGTTGGTTTTGGCTGGTTATTAGAGAAGGTTTATTGCACGGCACCTGTTACTGTTTGGATGAGCAGGTGGAAAAATTGCTATCTAGAATGATTCCTGTCAAAGAGATTTCATAGATTTAAAAACTGTCTGGCACTGTCCTGGTTCACAATATACTAGTGCAATTATATTGTCTTGTGTGTACGTATGTCTGTTCATGATAGTTTCCATCATTCTACATTTAAATGAAGCATGGGGAGCTGGAGTTGGGGTGTGACTTAAAGGGTTCACATTTGCCTGGTTCTCCCAGACAGACTGGGTGACGCAGAGCACAGAAAGCCAAATGTGTTTGTTAAGGCAACTTCTGCGAAAGCACCTGATACTTCTGATGAAACAACCTTTGCAATAGCAACTGCAGTGTCTGACAACTTTTTCCCAAACCCCTAGTCTCAAGTTGACACAAAGTTGCAAAGTGATAGAAATTTTCTATCCTGGTGCTCACAATAACTAAAACCTTAATATACATATATTTTAGTTTGTTCATTTTTACAGTGCTTATGTGGAGACCTTTCAGCCTACTTAGTCTGGTTGACTAAATGGAACAAAACAATATCTGATATGTAGAGCCCACTGCACTATAGCATGAACATAACTTTTACAGCTTCTCCCTTCCTTCCCCATTTTGTATTTGAAATAATGTCTGAAGTACTAGGGTGTTGTACCGTGTTAGCCATTATGAATGTAGAGAAAAGCCAAGCAAAAAGACACCTTTTATTGGCTAACTAAAAGGATTACAATATGCAAGCTTTCAAGGCAACGCAGGCCCCTTCTTCAGGCTTGCCTTGCCTTGGCTTTGGAAGAAATACTTTACCAGATGAGAGAGAGGCTTTAGGTTAAATAAAATTGCCAACAGGAGGCAGATATTTAAATCAACAGTTGTTTCTTTAGAGAAAAAATGTAAGTAACAAGTGACCTGATATTAACCTTCCCCTTTTTTACTCCAGCTTTTGACAAACAAAAAGTTAAATGGAGGAAAAAATTTTAAAACCTGCTAGTTCTGCCATTATAATAAACAAAAATCTTGTAATTCAAGTAAAGTAATATTTCATTATATTGAATTGAGCTGTACAGAACTATTTTGGTTTATCATTTCTAGGAGTAGAAGTGAGCATGCAGGACATTTCTTTAGTTATGGCCCCATATGTTAATGTTTATAATGTATTTACTGTTTGTTAACGTTTGTCGTCTCGGAGAGAGTTTTTATTAGTTTGTCTCTGCTAGACTTTATTAGAGTCACTACTATTGTGTGGCCCTCATTGAACATGCACTTATATAAATGAGAGCTGATGCTAACAATTTTGAGACCAACTGCTTTATAGTGTTTACAGTACATGGGGCAGTTGTAGATGAACCCCACTTTATCATTTTTCTGGACTTTCTGGATCATTTGCCAATTTTGCTGAAAGAAGTCCTTCACTTCTTTATGCTCCTATTAATTAATTGGGGCAATTTTAGAGGCCAGCTTAATTGTGTATTAGTTGGTTGATGTACTATACCACAGTGGTTCACTAGGGAGTTAACGATTTTGGGGCTGAACCAGCATATCCAAATCAAGTTTAACACTGTCAATAAATACTATATGTTGTATTCATGTTGCTCTGTTTTGTTTATAAACTATGCAGAGCAGTAATGAAATACATGCAAGCTCAAATCAGTCAGATTAAGATGTCAACAAGGACTTTTTAGAAACTGCTCATACATGTTTTACTTAGAGAGCCTGGTGGAATTTTTTCCTAATACAATTTCAATTCAATGGAATTTTTTCCTAATACAATTTCAATTCAATGTTTTTTTTGTTTTGCTTTGTTTGATTATTATTATTTTTTTATTATTATATAGAGTTTTTCATAAAGTTTATGCATAGAGCACCACAACAACTTCTCTGGTAAAATAAAAGTGCAAACTTTACAAATTAAGAATTACATAATGAGTACACATAGAGACACAGATTTGTTTCAACAGACAGAAAAACAGTCGTTGAAACTGATTAACATAATTGAACACAACTATATTTATTATTTGCTGAACAGTTAATAACATTGGAATCCTTGTATTTTGGAAACCACTGTAATTTTGCTGGAAATTCAAATGAATAGTTCTTACAGATGCACATGTCTCTTGAATCCTCATAGCAATGGTTTAGAAAACCTTGTCTGGCATATACAAGGATTTAGAAAGTGTTTAGAAAATTCACTGTGTATCTTTGAAATATGTGACCTTGAAACTTGCTTTTGCTGCATACATTTACCTAATTGTTTTGCTTTACTAGTGCCTTCAGAATTGCTCTGATGCTGCATTCAGATTTCGCCGAGCACTCAAACAACACTCAAATAGGACAGTGCACACACAGTTCAGCCTTTTTGCTGCACGAAATCAAGTAACCTTGATGAAAGCGGTAAATATCCAGTTACCTTTTTTGCATCCATTTTTACACCAAGCAAGTGCATTTTTGTATATACACATTCTGACTGGCATATTAACATAACATTGTGGAAGTCTTTTTGAAAACTAGGTAAAAGTGTAAATGTTTGCTAACATGTGCTATTGATTTTGAATAATTCACTATAGTGGATAATTGATAGTGGATAAAATCTGACAGCATCTTCTTCTGATCTAAATACCAAACTTGAATTTCGCACACTTTTTTTTTTTTTTTTTTTTTTTTCCATATTCTGGAAATGATTATTATTGTAAGTGTAATGGGTGCCCTTATCCTTATAAACCGCCAATAGCCATTACATTCTGTCAGAAATTCTAAATATTGTCAAGCTTGTCTCTACAGTGATTCTTAATGTATTATAATGTGTATATATTCATTAATCATCCTTGATTTGTGAACTTCTTTTATGTAATGTCAGTCATACTATTAAGCTAATCACCATTTTACCTGATATTTGTAGTAATAGTTTATCAGTTTAACATAAAACCAGGTGAAACTACTTTCAGTACTTGGTGAAACGGTTAGTTGATCTAACAGTAATTCATGAAAAAAAAAATGTTTTAGCTCAGCTTTTACTCTTCTGTTTTTGTAGTGCCTGACAATGACAACAAAGCGCAACTTATTTGTACGGCTGGTGCCGTGTCGCTGCCTACGGGGGGAAGAAGAAATCATTACCAAATTGGATTATTCTCACTGCAGCCTAGAGCAAGTGCCCAAAGAGATCTTTACTTTTGAAAAGACTTTAGAAGAGCTGTATTTAGATGCCAACCAGATAGAAGAGCTTCCTAAGGTAAGATAAGACTTTTATTTTTTGTTTTGTTTTAGACAGACATCTAGTAACATGACATGACCTAAATATAATGAGCAAATGCAGGGAAAATTTAAAAAAATTAATAGTAAAAAATATTTTTTGGCAGGTGCAACTTTTTGTTTGTTTATTTTTTTTAATAAAATGTCTGTGATACACATATTTTATAATCCTGACAATAAATATATTAGAGTACATAGTGGAAAAAAGGTACATAAATTTTGCTAAAGAAAATAGTGATATGTATTCTGCCAGTATTATTTGTTTAATAAGTGGCAAGAACAAAAGCTGAAAACAAAGATGGTAAGTACAGCAAACAAACTTTTGTCATAAGAGGAAAAGATATAATTTTACACTTTGCTTATATTTCTTGTACTATTTTTAGCCTTACAGTTGCAAAAAATCCCTGTGCAGGAAAGCACTTTTTTAGGGTTACTTTGAACAGGCAAATTGTTAACTATAGTACATTAGTTTTTAAAAAACTTTTTAATAACAAATGTTGTATATAGATTAATAAACTGGGTGCATTGACCAAGGAATTCAGGTGATATGCTGAAAGTAGCTCTTCATTATTGTGTTTTAATGTCTGCACATTTTCATATTGCTATTCATCAGTTATGAAAACCAATGCAGAAAACCAGTGCAGAATACATTTCTTAACACTGCTCACACTTTATTTGTTGTGTAGGAAATGTGTATGATGTGAAAAGAACTGATTTATTGATGTTAATCACTTAATAATCAGTGTTACCTTTGATAATTAAAATTAAGCAATTAATTAAAAAAATAGTAGGATGCTTACCCTGGTATGCCAAATTAATGTAGTGAGTGTGAAGATTTTAACTTCTGCCTACCCAAGGATCTCAGTTTCCAGCCAGAATGCCAGAAATATGATGAGATCTATACAATTTATGAACTAGGTTAATAAATTTCTGAAAGTCTGCATTAAATAATGTTGCTTTCTCTGTTGTTATTTGGATGTGGTGATTGACTAATTTTTAACAGATTATCCAGGTACCATCTATTCATAACATAAAAATGTGTGTGTAAATATGTATGTACCCTTTATACTAGCAAAAGGAGGAAATAGGCAGCAGAGACCGGGAATGCAGTATACCATGCAGTGCATACCCAGCATATATGTGGGGCGAACATCTAAAACGCAAGCAACACGTATACAAGAGCATCTCAAAGCTCTCAGAAGGAAACACTAATGGTCTCTGATACTGTATATACACGTGCAATTTCAAATACTAAAAGTGTCAGAGAGCAGGCTAAATTGTGTCTGTCAAATGAAAATGCCATTAACAGACACTTGAACATGAGCCCAGCATATGCAGGCTTAAAAAGAAGAGCATCCATATATTAAATAAGACTTTATGAACGGCACCCCCCGAACCCCACCTTTTTAATCCACCCCCCCATACCCATCTATCCCTCCCTTCCTTATTTTCTTTATATAACCTTTGATTCTATATGTCTAATCATTTTCCTCTGATGATAACTTCTGGTAGTGTTTGAAAACTTTGGAATAAAAAACTATTTTAAGATAAATGTCTCATTTTCTCCCTTTGTCGATTTCTTGATACAAATGTGCAAACTGTATCTATATAATTACACACACACAGAGGGAGAGAGACAAGTGGCAATACCAAATGATACAAAACATAAAATATTAGTTGAACTTTTTCTCTCCCAGAGAAAAGGCATGTAAGTGATGAAATCTGATCTTTCAATTCATGTGGTCAAGATGGATAAGTTCTTTAGCTAGTTATTAAGCATATAGCATCTACACCATGGTGTCCATTTGTGTGCATGTGAGTTGCTGCCCTGAACTTTTCTACTAGTTTTAGGAAGAAACTTGTAAGACTTATCCTTCACAATGATTATTTCCCTTCTGTTACATTGAAACCAATACATTTCAATATATCGTGTTGCTTTATCCTAATTATTAAGCTGCAATTAATAATTATCAAAATCAAAGTAGGTGTACTTACATTTTGGTGTAGGTGATGCTTTGTTCTTTTCATGGTTGGCCTTCTCTACACAAGTGGAAGAATCTTAAGCACACATTGTTTGCTTTGTTCAGGAGCTGTTGTCCTTTTTTGCCTTGGTTACCCCTTCTGATTGAGGGCAGTACTGCAGTTTTCTGTTTAAGGTCTTTACATACAATGTACTGGGCTGATAGCAAAGTTATACCTGGTAGGCATCTAGTGTTCAGTTAGCTCCCATCGTTAGCAAGACTAATGTGTGGCTTTTACATATGGGTAATTCCAAGTCAAGTGATCACACTTGTAGACATCATCGTCACAGATTTTAACGAAATGTGTCATGCTGAGTTGGTCAAATTAGTAACCCATGGAACTGAAATTGCACATGTCTTGAAGCTAAAAAAAATTTGAACATTTGGGTAGGGGGGGGATTATGACATTGACTGGCTATATCTCCCTAAATATAAGTTGCACAGAAATGGTTCTCATATAATGTTAAATCTCTTTTCAGCTCTATATTTTGTGTAAATACTGTGCTATCCCTAAAATGAAAAATTACCATGTTATGGGTGATTTTAACATTAAAAATGGAATAGCAAAATAAACCTATATTTTAAAATTGGTCAATTTTTTACTAAAGCTAGCTTATAATGTCAAACATCTCCAGAAAATTTGGTCTTTGGTTTTGGAGTTGTTACTAAGATATTTATTACTTTTCAGAAATGTGGATTAAAACCACAAATTCCTTAATTCATTACAATACTGCTGAATAGCAGTTAGTGATCAGTGAACGGTACAGGGTTATTAGGGTTCATAAAAACTAAGACTAAAGCCAGTAGTAGTGAGAATATAATTTTTATTGAAATAAAAAATAAATATTAAAGTTAAAAATAAATAAAAAAGGCAATAATACCAAAGTATCTAAAAAAATAATAATTAATGGTATTGATCATGACACTTAGAAATCCAGTTGTAAACTCAGAACAGCAACCATTAAATGTTAATTTTTTTCAGTTAAAACCCATTTCCTGGAAATGAAGGAAAACATATTTATATGCCAGGCTTGCTCTGTTCTTTGAGTACTGTATCCTGCAGCAGGGAGGAGATGTTATGGTGCTGATGTAGCAGGAATGAAATACCCTGACACAAGCTTGACCAATATCTGAAATTGTACTTTCATCATTTGCCTGTATGATCTGTGAAAATGAGCATTGATAGATAATGTAAATCGGGCATGTCAAACTCGCTACTATTGGTGGGCCGGTTCGACTGCCATATGTGCGTCAGCAGGCCGCACTGTAACAAATACTATTATACTATTATACAAAGTTACTGTAGCTTTCTTTCCAATACTGAAAGCTTTAAAAAATTTAACACTTAAAGTTTAAAGAAAAGCTATTTCCATACAAGCTCCGTACAACAGCGTACAATTAGAATCTTAGTCTCTTAGCTAGGTCCTTATATTATTATGTTATATTCATTATATTATATAGGAGTGAAATCTATTTCTTTTGTCCCGACACTTGGCATCTCTTGTTAGTGACCAGTTCGTCAATATCAGGCTTGAAATCTTGTGCAGCTGCAACTTTTATGAGGGATGAAAGGTGCTCGACAGTAAGCTTTCATTAACGAAAACAATTTCTCACAAAGGTAAGTGCTTCCGAACATAGACGGTGCTCTCGATGCCAACTTAAGGTTCTGCACATATGAGGGTGGCACGTAAGCATACAAGCCTGGCACACCAACTTTGTTGTATTTTGCCTTCAGAATAGAATCTGACTGCAGTTCAATAAATTCCATTTGGATATTCTCAGGCGCATTCTCAACGTTGTAAGAGACCAGCGTAAAGTCCTGTTCGTGTGAACTGAAATCACAAAAACGCTCACTGAATTCATTGTTCAGTAATTCAAGTTGGAAAATAAATCCTCCAAAAATCAAATTTTACTTTACTAAGTTTACTTTAAAGTTTATATTGTAAAATTAGCCGATATGCAAAAAGCCACCTGACCTACACTAATTTTACAAACTCAAAATCACAAAAATATGTTAAACAACTCACCAACTTCTCACGTCCACTTCAGATCTTTAGCTGTAGTCTGCACTGTTTGTTACAATACTAGCACAAACTTACATAAAACTAGAGTAAAAAAATGTGAAAATATGCGGGCTATTACTACTCGTGATGGTCAGTTCTGCCCAGTGGAATGAATATTTTGGACAAAATTAAATAAATAAATAAATGCGAAAATGAATAAAAGTACTGTGAAATGTGAGCATAAATAAATAAATGTGTCATGAAATGAGAGCATAAATAAATAAATGTGTCACAAAATATGCTTTGTGTTGCTTATTTATTTATTTATTTAATTTTGTCCGTAACATTCCTGCAAACCGTCATGAAATACGACTTGAAATAAAACTGTCACTTTCACTCGTCAAAGTTGAGAGGGTGGGCTCTAACACGCCCTCTAGTTACTGATTGGTGAATCAATAGCACCAGAATTAATTAGAAAAATGCTTACTACTGCCGATGAAATGGATTCTGCCGAAGATATTACGTATTTCAGAGAGAGAATTGAAGATTTATCGGAAGAAATTACAATGTTGGCGGCCCTTTTAGACTCCGATATAGATGAAACTATTTTTGAAATTATCGAAGAACAGGTGGAACGGACTCTACTACACTCCAGTTCAGGTGACACAGTTCCCTGCTCTGGACGTTCATCCTTTGACATTCCAGCTGAGTCAATAGAACACCTTCTGTTATGCGGTTTAAAAGTACGACAGATTGCAGATCTATATAGTGTATAGGAGAAGACAAGGCGAATGAGCCAGTTTGATATACGGTAAGCTGCAATGGCTGTATTAGTTTAGGTACTTTGAAATGGAATGCCCAAAGCAGCTCCAACTAATATTTTGAACTGAGTATACAGTGGTGTGAAAAACTATTTGCCCCCTTCCTGATTTCTTATTCTTTTGCATGTTTGTCACACAAAATGTTTCTGATCATCAAACACATGTAACCATTA
>JANRMT010062835.1:57273913-57300060 GCA_026402145.1 Polypterus bichir lapradei | reverse complement strand
TATATATATATGTATGTATATATGTGTGTATATATATATATATATATATATATATATATGTGTGTATATATATATATATATGTGTGTATATATATATATATAAATATATATATATATGTGTGTATATATATATATATATATATATGACAGCAACACTCATCACTCACAACAGTGACAAAACAATTACATTGACAATCATGTTACGTTATTTTCAAAATGTTTCCTTTTCTTTTTCATTACTTCTTTAACACACTACTTCTCCGCTGTGAAGCGCAGGTATTTTGCTAGTTATTTAATAAGCCACATGCTGAAATCCCCTAAAACCAATAAAATGCCACTTATTTTCAGGGGGAAGATGCCCCTTTTTGCGACACCAGAAATGTAAGTTCTAAACTGTATAATTTTTGGAAATTGAAATTATGAAAATTTAAGGCTTTCTAGAGTTTATTCCATATCATATAATTAGCCATTTAAATAAATAAAAAATAGATATACATGAGAAAAATGAAAAGACACACCTCGTTATAATATTTGTAATTGTAGTGCATTTCCAAGATAAAAGATCAGGAAGCCTGGTCTAAAGGAAGGATGAGTCTGCATACAAACTAAAATGAAAATCATACTTTACATTCATATTTCCTGGGATTAGTATGTAAAGTTAAAACATTCAAGGCCACAGTATCAAGTCAGGAGGGGCATACTATCTAACTTAGTACTTTCTTATTAATTTATTATCACATATCTGTACCAGAGTGAAACAGAGTATAATGTATTCCGGGCAAGCACATTACACGAGCACCCAACATAATTTTTAAGCCTGTAAAAATGGCTTAGGTTAAATCTAACAATGTTTCATTCATCAGAAGACATTAAAATGTACCATAACTGATAACATGAGTAATTTCTGTTCTGTGTCATTGGAAACCAAGCAGAATATTTTGAAGTTATACCAGTCAAAAAGATCCATTTACTATATAATGCTAAGAACAGGTGCTGCCAAAGCCAATTTTTTAAACTGCTTTTGTTGGGACAGATACTTGTTTAGATTTTAGAAAGTAGTTATGAATTCTTATTCTGTTCCAGAGTTAATGTTAGTAGGGTGGAATATAATGATGATCTATTTATAAAATTGTCATCTGTTCTATATTGTACAAAAAATATTTTTATCTTGTAGTCTGAAACATTGTTCAGAATGGCCCTGAAAAGGATTTCATTTACAGTTTTTAGCATGGTCCATATAGTTAGAAAGATATGTGACTTTGATATCCATTCTCTGCACTCTGGTTTTTGCCATTCTAATTCAAGAGCACAATTGCCTTCATTAAACCAAGGTAGATGTCTTTCTGCACTTATTATTTTTATTTAAAGTGAATCTAAGGCCTCTTTCAGAAACACATTGTAAAAAAACTTGCAAATAGTAGTGGTCACAAGTGGCATCCTCGTCAGGTACCACGTTCTAGTTTAAAGTAGTCTGAACAGATGTTAATACAAACTGAAGCTTCTGGATTGGTATACAATAGTTTGATCCGTGCACAAATGTTTGGGCCAAACCAGATTTCTGTAATGTAGTGAAAAGGTCCGAAAGTCCGAAAGACGACTTTCGGACGGCTTCGAGGAGATTCTGGTCCACCGTCCGGCGTCTCAGGAGGGGGAAGCAGTGCAGTGTCAACACTGTATATGGTGGGGATGGTGCGCTGCTGACCTCGACTCGGGACGTTGTGGGTCGGTGGGGAGAGTACTTCGAAGACCTCCTCAATCCCACTAACATGCCTTCCAATGAGGAAGCAGAGCCTGGGGACTCTGAGGTGGGCTCTCCCATCTCTGTGACTGAAGTCACCGAGGTGGTCAAAAAACTCCTTGGTGGTAGGGCCCCGGGGGTGGATGAGATACGCCCGGAGTTCCTTAAGGCTCTGGATGTTGTAGGACTGTCTTGGTTGACACGTCTCTGCAATATCGCATGGACATCGGGGACAGTGCCTCTGGATTGGCAGACCGGGGTGGGGGGACTGGAGGGGGACTGGAGGGTGTGTTCCAACTACAGAGGGATCACACTCCTCAGCCTCCCTGGAAAAGTCTATTCCGGAGGTTCTGGAGAGGAGGATCCGTCGGATAGTCGAACCTCGGGTTCAGGAGGAACAGTGTGGTTTTCGTCCTGGTCGCGGAACAGTGGACCAGCTCTACACCCTTAGCAGAGTCCTGGAGGGTGCATGGTGGTTTTTGGTGCCCAACCAGTCTACATGTGTTTTGTGGACTTGGAAAAGGCGTTCGACCGTGTCCCTCCGGGAATCCTGTGGGGGGTGCTCCGGGAGTATGGGGTACCGGGCCCCTGATAAGGGCTGTTCGGTCCCTGTACAACCGGTGTCAGAGCTTGGTCCGCATTGCCGGCAGTAAGTCGAGCCCGTTTCCAGTGAGAGTTGGACTCCGCCAGGGCTGCCCTTTGTCACCGATTCTGTTCATAACTTTTATGGACAGAATTTCTAGGCGCAGCCAGGGTGCTGAAGGGGTCCGGTTTGGTGGACTCAGGATTGGGTCACTGCTTTTTGCAGATAATGTTGTCCTGTTTGCTTCATCAGGCCGTGATCTTCAGCTCTCTCTGGAGCGGTTCGCAGCCGAGTGTGAAGCGGCTGGGATAAGAATCAGCACCTCCGAATCCGAGACCATGGTCCTCAGCCGGAAAAGGGTGGAGTGCCCTCTCAGGTTTGGGGATGAGATCCTGCTCCAAGTGGAGGAGTTCAAGTATCTCGAGGTCTTGTTCACGAGTGAGGGAAGAATGGACCGTGAGATTGACAGGCGGATCGGTGCGGCATCCGCAATGATGCGGGCTCTGCATCGGTCTGTCGTGGTGAAAAAAGAGCTGAGCCGTAAGGCAATGCTCTCAATTTACCAGTCGATCTACGTTCCTACCCTCACCTATGGTCATGAGCTATGGGTAGTGACCGAAAGAACGAGATTGCGAATACAAGCGGCTGAAATGAGTTTCCTCCGCAGGGTGTCTGGGCTTTCCCTTAAAGATAGGGTGAGAAGCTCAGTCATCCGGGAGGGGCTCAGAGTAGAGACGCTGTTCCTCCACATCGAGAGGAGTCAGATGAGGTGGCTCGGGCATCTGATCAGGATGCCTCCTGGACGCCTCCCTGGTGAGGTGTTATGGGCACGTCGAACCGGACGAAGGCCCCGGGAAAAACCCAGGACACGCTGGAGGGACTGTGTCTCCCGGCTGGCCTGGGAACGCCTTGGGATTCTCCCGGAAGAGGTGGCCGGGGAGAGGAAAGTCTGGGCCTCTCTGCTTAAGCTGCTACCCCCGCAACCCGACCCCGGATAAGCTGAAGAGGATGGATGGATAGTGAAAAGGTAGTTCCATTTAATCGTGTCAAATGCTTTTCTGCATCCAACGATAATATCATCTCTGGGGTGTTTGACTTTCTCCATCGTAATAGCTATGATTTTTGAGAGTATCTTAATATCATTATTAAGAAGTGAAATTGGTCTGTATAATGCACATTGTAATAAGTCCTTATTTTGTTTAGGAAAGACGGTGATTAATGCTTGGCGAAAAGTTTGAGGTAGAATTTGATTGTCTCTAGCTTCTGTAAATGTTTATAATAAGAGGGGAGCTAGCTGAGTGGATAATTTCTTATAAAATTCTACAGGGTAGCTATCAGGGCCTGCTGCTTTCCCACTTTGAAGTGACTTTATAGCATCTAGTAATTCTGATAGCGCCAAAGGTTTATCCAATTCCTCTGCACTTAAAGTATCTATTTGTGGTATCTGTAATTTATCTAGAAATGCATTAGGTTGTGTGTTGTCTTCTTTGAACTCAGTGGAATATAAGGATTTATAGTAGTCTCTAAATGTGTGCATTATATTTTTATGGTCAATGATTTTTACTCTGTTCGTGTTGGTGATTGCTGGGATTGCACTGCGAACGTCTTGCTTGTGGGTTTGTTGAGCTAAGAGCTTATTAGTTTTATCTCCGTGTTCATAGTAATGATGTCTTTATTTAAAAATGAGTTGTTCAGTTTCTTTGGTTGCTGAGAGGTTGAGCTCTGAATGCAGAGCCTGCCTTTTCCTATGAAGAGCCTCACTTGGACACCTGGCATGTTCTTCATCTATTCTAGTAATTTCACTTCTTAGCTCTGATACCTTCTTGGTTTCTAATTTACTTCTGTGGGAAAGATATGAAATAATCTGTCCTCTTAAGAAGGCCTTTAGAGTTTCCCAGAGTATTCCTGCAGAGACCTCTGAGGATGTATTTGTCTCTAGGAAGAAACTGATTTGTTTGGATATAAATTCTGTACAGTTCTTGTCTGCTAATAGAAGTGGGTTAAGACGCCATCTGTGAGATGAGTGTGTAGGACATAATGATTTTAGCTCCAAGATCAGAAAGGCATGGTCAGAAATAACAATAGCATTTTTATTGCAATATTTAATCGTAGGCAAAAAATTATTATCTATAAAGAAATAATCAATTCTTGAGTAGCAATCATGCACTGGTGAGTAGAAGGAATATGTTCTTGAGCTTGGGTTTAGAAACCTCCAGGGGTCTGATAAGTTGTGGTCAGTTTAAAACTGTGTAATTGTCTTTGCAGTGTTAGATGTCATCACCCCTGTGACAGGAGACATATCTAAGAGTGGATTTAAAACATAATTAAAGTCCCCAGCCATTATAATTTTATGAGTGTTCACATTGGGAATGGATGCAAATACATTTTGCATGAATTCCTTATCAACATTGGGTGCATAAACATTTATTAAAATCACTTTACAGTTAAATAAATTGCTCATGACAATCACATATCTCCCTTCAGGATCAGATACTACATCTGATACCACAAATTAGACTGTTCTATGTATGAGAATTCCCACACCTCTAGTTTTCTTTGTAAAGCTGGAATGGAACATTTGGCCAGTCCAGTCTTTTTGCAGCCGGAACTGATTCTTGCTTAGTAAGTGGGTCTCCTGTAAAAATAATATTTTAGCATTTGAACCTGTTAGGTAAGAGAATACTTTCTTTTTCTTTAATTTGTGATTCAGGCCTTTAACATTCCAGGTCACAAAGTTAACTATCCCATCATGGAGACTTCGATTCTGAATTTTTGATGTCATTTTGTAGTCTTAACTGGAAATGAGATGGCTGTAACCTTAATTTCCACTTTTCCCACGAGTTATTGCCATGCAGCCTATTATTACGTTGGTAGTTATAATTATAAGTATTAAAAGGATAGATTAGATATAACTTAATCTCTTTCTTCGTTGCAATGGATCAGACACCAGGTGATATCTTCTTGCCATGACAGGATGCGACTCACTATCGTATTTCAAAAAAGTGTCAGGATCAGCTTTTTTAATTCGTTTTCTGCTTCCTCCTTGCTGGAGAAGATGTAATATTTGTCTTGAATATCCACTTTCAGTTTGGCAGGATACAAGAGACTTTATCTGATATCGGCTTTCCATAACTGCTGTTTAATGTTGTAAAACGCTGCACGTTTAGCAGCTATTGAGGGTGAGAAATAAGGGAAAATGCAAATGTGGTTATTTTCAAATATAATCTCTTGTTTCTGTTTGAGAAGTGCCATTACATTAAGCTTAAATTGTAATCTATCGAAACAGACAATTAGAGACCTAGGTTTAGAGGTATTTGATCCACATATGCGATAAGCTGCTGCTATCTCGGTATCTGATTTAAAGTCCTCTCCAATTATTTTTGAGAATAGTTCAGCTTCAAATTTCACTGGGTTTGGACTTTCAAGATTCTCAGGTAGACCTTTGATTCTAATATTATTCCTTCTGCCTCCATTTTCCAGAACCGCAGGTCTGTCTCTGAGTTTTTCTTTTTTCTTTTATTATACTTTATTAATCCCGAAGGAAATTACTTGGTTTTTCACATACCCCTTGGGGTCAGAGCGCAGGGTCAGCCATTGTACAGCGCCCCGGAGCAATTGAAGGTTAAGGGCCTTGCTCAAGGGTCCAGCAGAGTAGAATCTCTTTTGGCAGTGACAGTGATTCGAACTGGCAACCTTCAGGATACCAGCGCAGATCCTTAGCCTCAGAGCCACCACTCAGAATTAGCAGCTGTAGCATTTCCACCGGCGGTAGATGCCGAATGTTCAGCTGTTTCAATTCGAGTCGTAAATGTCTGCTTAACGTCTTCCAGCTGATTGGCAAGTTCTCTCAGTTTAGACGCATTTTCCTGAATGTGTTCCTCAATTTTCCCCAGCATACCTTTAAAGGATGCATCAAAACGATTATATACGTTTTTCCAAGTCTTTATTGTCCTGCCGCAGCTTCTCGTTTTGCTAATTGTTATTGTCCACGAAAATTATTACTATTTATTTCTTATTATTTTTTGGCTGACTAGTTCATCCAAGGTGTCATACAGCATTTGAGATGCATTTGGTTACAATTCTTTTGTTTTTCCTAATTTGCAGCACATGCAGATGAAGTGACTTGCTTATGGTCACACAGTGTCAATAGTAGGATTTAAACCCAGAAACTTGGTATTTGAAGTCCAATGAGTTAACCAATACTACAGCTAGAGTTTCTCACAGTATTCTCAAATTTTGATTTAGAGTTTCAATTTAAATGTCACATGGTTCTTTCATTGATTTGTGATAGTATAGTTGGACGAGTCAAATCTAATTAAGTAGTAATCAGAGAAAGTTTCACCTAGATGAGTAACACTTAAATTTTGAAGCTCAACACCACAAATAATTTTATTTAGTGTAGAATGTTGAAAAAGAGTGGGATTTTTAACAATTTTGCAAAACCCTATTATGTTCAACAGGTTTGTAATATACATTCTATAACTGTCTTTCCACATGTATGTGAATATTAAAATATCCATATATATTACATGATTGTGATTTATGCCTTGGTTAAATAAAAAAGCTCTCAAATTCAATGACAAATTTTGTTTAGGCTTTGGAAAACATAGCTATGAAGTTCCTCTTTAATACTTCAGACTTCTGTAACCAGATATTGTTAGTGGCAAAAAGAAGCAAGTGTGACTACTTCCTCTTTGTCATTCAATCTTGACATCTGGAATCATTTTACTTTTAACTGGTGGATTTACATAAGTTGAAGTTCTAATACTCTGCAATATGAATTATACAAATTGTGAGCAGTTTGTTATTGTTAGCCTTAACAGCAGTGCTGGCTAGGAACGGGTTCAGAGTCCATATTGAGGACTGGTATGCTGAAGTACTAAAATTGTGACTTCTGACACCCAATAGCCCCAGTCACTGAAACTGTGCTGCTGACTCTCACCTTGAGATGACTGCAGTGGGGCCTGCACAAGCTAAAGCTGAATCAGAAATGACTGAATTATCCAAACAAACAAGTTAATCCTACTTTTGGTTTGCCTAAAGGTTATCAGGATCCTAGCAAATCATGAATTTTTCATAACCGAATCTTAGGTAACTGTGCATTTTTGACAAATAAAGCTAACTTTGCTTTATGTAGAAAAAGATAAGCTGTTTATTTTGTTGGACATGCAACATGTAGATGTTCCTTTACTGCTGAGTCAGTCTTCATTATCAGTGAAATTGAAAAGTGCTGTGTCTTACAGGAGATTACTGTAGTTTGTAATCAGTAATATACACATTCAAGCCTTCACTGCCAGTTTACTGGCAAGGGTTATTTCATGTCTATATCTCTGTCAATTCTAAAGGATCTTGTCACAATGGATCAAAATGAAATTTTAGATTTTTGGAAAATGTCTTTTTGCAATAAGATGTTAAAATCAACTACATAAAAGATTCTGCTTTTCCAGAGAGGTATTTCTGCTGTAAATTGGGTATAGACCAGAATGGAAAATATAATTTGTCATTTAGTAGTAATGAATAGAGTTAAATTAAAACATTCAACTATTTAAATGAAACTTGCCAAAACTACCACTTGCACAAGTTGTGAATCTGAGTGATATGTGGCACTTAAACTTAACTTCTAGGGTAAATTGCTGAATCCCAGCAAGCAGTCTGTTTCACTAACTCTCCCAAATTATTGAAATATTAGTTCAGGAAAGTTGCTCCAGCCTTGAAACAAGCATTTTTGTTTTCTTACGATTCTGTTGCTAAACAAACTACTTCCACAGAAGAAAAACGCTTGTTGAAGTGTACTTTAAAAACTATACCAGATTATGCAGGTTAGCTGAAGCTGGAACTTAAACCCTTTTTACATTGCTCCAAATAATCAAAATAGTGATTGCTTCAACAGAGGAAGTGGCTTGGATTTTCTATCTTATAGAATTAACTGAATACTGTCCACTTACAGTATAAGCTGATTGTTTGTGGTATTTGAAGAGAAAGAAACAAAACACTTAATTCTAATTTGTGACAGGTTGATTAGTGCATCAGTTTTTATACCCATTTTTTTAACAAAAAAACACCATTTAGTTTTTATAGCAACTTAATTTCATTAAGCCACAATTATGTACAAAATGTCTTGACGATTTTATTTTATTTTTTTCCATAATATATTTTTCATAAGGTATTTCTTGAAGGCATTACCACTGCAGAGTGAAGAGATGTGCTAGTTGTAACACTCTTCTTGTCTGTGTTTCTCACTAAAATTGACCTTTCTGCCTTCTGTACAGTAATCCCTCGCTATATCGCGCTTCGACTTTCGCGGCTTCACTCTATCGCGGATTTTATATGAAAGCATAACTAAATATATAACGCGGATTTTTCGCTGCTTCGCGGGTTCTGCGGACAATGTGTCTTTTTACTTCCTGTATATGCTTCCTCAGTTGGTTTGCCCAGTTGATTTCATACAAGGGACGCTATTGGCGGATGGCTGAGAAGCTAACCAATCAGAGCACGCAGTTAAGTTCTCCTGACTGAGAAGCTAACCAATCAGAGCACGCAGGAGCTATGCAGTGTTAACCGGGAAGTTTCATCTCGCTCATTCAGCATCAACGTGCTTCGCTGTGTAAAGAGTTGTGCTCTTTAGTGTTTATCTTTGTGCATAGTCAAGCCCTTCATTATGGCTCCAAAACAATCTGCTACTGCTTCAGGTGCCGTGCCCAAGCGCAAGAAGAAGATGTTAACGATTGCCGAAAAGGTAAACGTTTTGGATTTGTTGAAGGCTACGATTCTTTTTATTTAAAAAGTAGGAAAGGAATATAAGATCTACGGCTGCAGCGTCCTTTTAACCAGGGTGCAAAACGAGTTGCAAGTGGATGTAATAAGGCAGTAGTCTGGATGGAATCTGCTTTAGGGATTTGGATTGAAGACTGCCAGAAGAACAACAACGGCAGTGCTACACAATCGCCTGAAGTGGCTCCTTTACAAGGGCTGTAACGCTCTCCTTTGTTGTGCAGTAAAATTAAACTTATTGTTATCGGATAAGTCATCGTGTCATTGTTGGTGAGTAACCATAAATAATGAATACATTTACTGTATACTATTTTTCTTGCAATGTACGTATTTATTGCTGGTGACCTGTCTATCGTAATGGCTGTAACATATGTGATATCGGAGACACTCAATATCTTTAAAATAATATTTAGGTTTTACTGTATATAAACAGTGTGTGTTTATATACATAATTTCAATGAATCTTACCTAATATCTAAGAGAATACAAAGGGATTATGCTGTATAACGCTGCGGGGAATATTTATAAACAGTGCGGGAGAGTTTATAAGGGCTTAAAATATATAAAAATAACCATACAAACATATGGTTTCTACTTCGCGGATTTTCACCTATCGCGGGGGGTTCTGGAACGCAACCCCCGCGATGGAGGAGGGATTACTGTATTTGTTTTACTTTGGCATTCTTACTGGAATTGGCTTAGTCCTAGTTTTTAAGAATTAATGTAATACCCACCACATCTATTAGATCAACTGATTTTTCATTTTACAGATTGTGCTGAAATCACTTTTAAAAGTTTATCTGAACACCTGTTCAGCTAATGGACTATTTTGAGTCTCTGGGATAGTATTCATTAATTTTCTGTACCTGTTTATCCTAATGAGAGTTGAAATGGCATCAAATTTTAGTTTTGATATGTTAGCGTACACATTTTCAATTCTTCTTAATCCATTTCAGGTTTTGAGAGGTCAAGACCTATTCTGGTAACATTAGACTCATGGCAAGAACCAATTTACAAAAAGGAAGCCAGAATTTTTTTTTTCCCATGGACATTGTTTTCTATATAGCATTGGTCACTATTAGTTTCTTTTATATCATAAACTTTTCTTTCTCCATTCTACATGAAAACATGACATTAAAAATGTATCTTTGCCATCATTACAATGTACATGGAGTAAGTATATAAAAAAATATTTTTTGGTTGGAGTATTCCTTTAATGTCTATTATAAGTTACCTCACAGTTGAATCTATGTATGTTATAGCTAATGATAAACCAGTCGACCAGATTGAAATCTGTTTGCTATTTTGACTCAATTGCTCTAACTGGCAATGTTTTGCATAGTTTATGACAGAAATAATTAAAGGCTTTTGTATACTTATTCTTCCTTTGTTTGGAATTGGTAAGGGGCATTGTGAAAGGGCATCAGTTTACATTTTTTTTTGCAAGTGATTTGAGTAATGTAGTTTAATAACTAGAAACATGTTTAACAGAAAAATTCTGCTTGGTTGTGTTGTCAACTTACCAAGTATAAACAGAGAGGATTTTGAGAAAATGAAGAGGTTGTCAAAGAGCCAAGTGACATCAATGTGTTTACATTGTATTTACATATTTTGAGACCTAGTTGACCGGACTGATCCTAAGAACTCATGAAGTTTAAGGAGAGCAGGTGGCTCATTGAGAATCATTAGCAAAGTTTTTTGTGGCTTTTTGTAATGTTTCACTTAAGCAGTTTGTTGTTGTTACTTGATGGTATGTGTTTTAGAAGAACACCTCTATATGCCACATAAGGTATGTTACATGGTAGTGCAAGGTATTATGAATATGTCAGATTTAAGTATACATCAAAAATTGATCCAATCTTATTAAGTAAAGGGATTTCTTTAAAACAGGAATGATTAATACAGTCCATTAGATCAGCATACATTTTGTTTAGATGTTGAGTTCTTAGTTTTATATAGCTTGTTAATACATTTAACAAGCTATATATATGTTCGGCCGTTTGTTCATGTGACAGTGAAACTCTTATAATTTGAACAATCCCAAGCAATATGTAGTTTTCCAGCTGGTTCTGTGAAGCAGTTTGAACTCCCCAGATCTTAACATTTTATGTTTCACACATTTTGTTTTCTAATATGCAGAATACCATCTTTATATAGGAACTATGTAATCATCTTTATTTTATTTTTTATATTTACGTAAATTTCCTATTAACATTGGAAATTTTTGTCTCCTTTTTATGACTAAAGATATTTTTACAAATCAACATAAATTATATCTAAAACCTATAGATATTTTGCTACTTGTTCAAAGTGCTTTCTCAAGCCATCGGTTACCTTCAGTTACCAGAGAGCCATGCTGTGCCACAGAGTATATTGCCAGGTAAGGCCTAGTGCTATGTAGGGAAGCAGATGAGACTTTTTTCAGGTTAGTTAGAAACATGTTGGTGCCTTGCTGATACTATCTCTTTGCCCTTAGAACATTTAAAAAATCGTAAAGAGGTGATTCACAAGGACAGGAATGCATATCCAATGTTCTTTTGATCGTGTCTTTTATTTACAGTATTAAAAAAATAAAAATTTATAATGTGCACTTTGCAAAGGATCTTAATATAAGGTCACTTTTATCCAACAATTTTTTTCATTTATGAATAACTGCGACAAGGATTAGTTTTCAAAAATAAAAAGTTTAATCCTAGGAAAACAGAGCATGAAACATGATAACTGATGTTTTTATTATGCAAATGTTTTGACAGAAAATTGATTGACTGGAGATATTTCTCCAAAATTAGACTTCTTTCTTGGTAAGCCAGAAATCTTAGTTACCTTAACTAATTTGGACTAGGTAAATTATTGATTGTGTGATTTAGTTATTTCAGGTTTAGCAAAAAATTTTGGATCATATTACACTTTTTCCTGTATTTGCATTCGTAACATTGTGACCGTGTCTTTTAACATCCAGATTCTTCCTTGTTCCAGCAAAGGACCAAACTGTGCAGTTGTACAGTGCTGTTTTCTTAATTCTGTAATTAGTACATACTTTGATTTAAAAAAAAAAAATCACTAAAGCATTTTAACCTGTCCTTGTCCTCAGTTAAACAGAATAGTGAATGCCTACATATACCTGACATGTAGAAATGCCAAAAAACTTGCTAGAGTATAATTGCAGGTACAACCCATAACTATCTAAGAACACTATTCTGCAGTAACTTCTTTGTGTAGAAAACGCCCATACTTATTGACATCAAATCCACTTCTCAAACATGTAGCACAAAAACAAAAGTTCCAGACTGGTGATGGGTTGGGTGTGGCACTAATTCCATTATTCAGTATAATACTAGGTGTGTATAAGGCTGTAGATTTGACATGAAAGTAGTTTTTGATGTAGAATGATTTTGTTTAACCTCCCTATCATTAATTTTTTCTTTTTCCAGTTGTAATTTTAATTAGTTCGTTTCCCAGAATTTTGTGCATTTTCCCTCTAATGTGGAAAATGACTTTTTCTTACTACTAGCTATGTAAATTCATCACATAGGTTTTTTATTATTAATCTGAGTACCCAGAATAAATATTCTCACCATACATAATGTTTAATCAGTTGTTCTAATATAACTTTTGCTTCCCATTATTTCCAATTCCCACACTTTCTCCACTCCATTGTTTTCATTAGTGTACTTTTTATACTGATAACAGTATTTTATGTAATTTTAACTTTTAAATATAGTGGAACCTCTGGTCACAAACGTCTCGGAACATGTACAAATAGGGTTATGACCAAAAAGTTCGCTAAACTTTTGCGTCTGTTCACAACCACACACTCGGGTGACAGACAAGCCAGTTTCCCTTCCGGTTCGTATGCGGCGGTGATTTACACACGTGTTCAGTCTCTCCCTATACAGTACATTGTTCTCGGTCAGACGTGCATCGCAAAGAGGGACTTCACCTTAAAACTGTAATCTTCTCTCCACCCAGCTTCCTACTCACTTCCTTCCATCCAGAACTCGACTCATGCAAGGTTAGTTTTCTTGGTTGTTTATGGTTAGCAGTGTTCTCCCCAGAAAGTTTTTCTAGCCGGGTGGCATGAAAAAGTAGCCGGGTGGGATGGGGAAATTTGGCGGTGGGTAAAATTAAATGTGCACTATTTTTATTAGTTAATTATTTTCCAATGCTCAATATGACTTCCTTTTTTAATGTTTGACACTTTTGCCAGAATATTTTTATTAAATTTAAGAAGTATCCAATTCAGGATCCTGCAACCCAACAAAAATTTTAAATAACAATTGTTATGACATAAACCAAGAGGCACAAGTATTGTTGCTGTCGGGAAGAAAAGTGAAAACAATGAAAAAAAAGTATGGGAAACCTAATGAAGAAAATTTTTAAAACATTCTTCAAAGCCAACTTACATATACAGAAGGTGTCTTCAGTTAAATACTTATTCCTCTTTTCTTCCTAGAGGCCCAGTTGTCTGCAGCTTTCCCATAATCTAAGTCCCCAGGATCTGGGCCCTCCAAGGAGATCAGCATGATAATTTTAGCGTGCTTTGATTCATGCGATTTCTTAAACATGTCTTGATCCTTTTAAGGGCAGAAAACCGTCTTTCACATTCAGCTGTGCTCACTGGAATCACTCGCCCAATATGAGCTAGTCTGGCTAAATTTGGAAACAACTCTTTGAGCTCTGATGTCGTTGCCATTTTTAGTAAAATCTGTTTTGGACTGAAGTCTTTGTATGATTGACTTCTGATCATTTTTGATGCAACTCTCCATTCTTGCCTGCTACTTTCATGTTTCAAAATTGGAGGGCTACCATTTTTGGAGTAATGATCAAAAAGAATTTCAGCAGACTCACTTGAATCATGAGTTTCTGCATTGAAAACTTTTGAAAAGCTGGAAATAATTGGCATGTCAGGGAATCTTGCATCTAGGTGCTTAACAACTGTCTCTAGGTACTTATCACATATTGCAGTTTTAAATGACATATCATCACTCCGTGTATAAACAATGTGGAGATCTGACCATTCTTCTGCCAGACAATGATGAAGGCTTTGAAAATATCACCCAGTAGTGTCTTTCAACTCCATGATGGACAAGTTTGTGGCGAGCAAAACTGGCTCAATTTCGGTAAGATTGACATCTTGCTTTTGCCAAGCCTTAGATAAATTGGACAACAAAGGCAATACGTCTGAAAGCATCATCAGAGAGGAAACAAAATTGTACATTTTAATACATCTGCTTAATCCATCAGCTGTAATGTCATTTCGTTCAGTGGCCTCTCTTTCCAGCGCAGCTATGACACTCCTCATAGACTGTCGTAGTGACTGTACTGCAAAGTCATGAGACAGCCATCTAGTGTCACTGGCCATTTTCAGCTTAATCTGGGGAATGTTCAGAATATTTTGAATTTCCGTTAAACCAGCCATCCTAACTGAAGAATTTTGGAAGAAATAGAATAGCTGCCTTAAGATGTCATTCTGTTTTGTTAAATAAGGTACAGCAGCTGCTGCTTGGGCACTTGCAAGGGCCAATCGGTGGTTTACACAGTGGCTGTTGACCAAGAGTCCAGATGTTTTATCTTTAAGCAGTTTTGCCACACCTTTCTGTTTCCCAATCATAACAGCCGCTCCATCTGACCCTCGTCCAACCAGATTAGCAGTTTTCAAGCCTAGAGTGTCCATAGTCTCACTCAGTGTGTTGGTTATAGTCTCAGCTTTGCCATTAATCATATTGCGGGTTGATACAAAACTAATTCTGACCTCTTTAGTGACCTCGCAAACATATTTAATGTAAATAAATAATTGTTTTACAACGGAGATGTCTGTGGTTTCATCACACAGAATACTGAAAAAATTTTCAGTGTGTATATTTTTCAGTATGTTGGATTTTATTTCTGATGCTAAGACATCCGGCGACTCTTGTATTATTCTTTCAAAGGTGTAATGTGCATTTTTACCAACATTGAGATGTTGTAAAAATGAACAATGCATTTCTTTACAGTGTTCCAACCGCTTTTGAAACAACGTTGTATGTGGCAACTCATTTTTTGCTAACCAATACATGGATCTTAAAGCTCCCACAAAGGCATCTCTCTGTAAGTTATTTAACACAGATACAGATCTTTCAATTTGACCGATTCCAGTTTGCTCTAGTACACGCTTTCCTAAAAGGTCAGCAGAAGACTCAATGTATGTTTTACTTTTTTCATGGTCCAGCAAGTTTTCTTTTCGAATTCTTGTGCATGGCACGTTTACCCAAGGTAACTCCCTCCTTGGGGGATGTTTGTTTGAATATTACATGCACAATGAGCACCACATACCATTTTCTTTGACCATTAGCCAATCAAAATCTTTAAACCATTGTTTGTTTATGCCGGATAAGCGGTGCTTAGATTTATCAATTGGCAGAGTGTGTGCTGTAGAGATTTCCCCTGATGGACCAGCCTCTGCAATGTCTTTGTCTGAAATTGCCACATGAGGAGTTGAGGCTGCACCTTCATTAGTTTGTGGCGTCTTTTTTCTAAAAATAACTGAGCAGTGTTGTTTTCTGAACACTTTTTTTGCTCATGTTTGTAAAATGTTTGGAAAAAATTAAAAGTACCTATGAATAAGACTTTTGAGTGGGAAAGTGAGAGCCTGTTAGATATTCAATGCACACTTGCACTATGGCAGGGCAAGATATGAACAAAAAATGGCAGATGGGTCACTTTAACAAAACTACAGAAGCGTATTAGGGCCACGGTGAAGAAAAAAAAAAAACTGTCGAGAATAAAGTCGACATGTTGACTTTATTGTTGACATTTCCACTTTATTCCCGCCATTTATGTTGACATTTCCACTTTATTCTCTTAGTTTACTTTATCCTTAAAGTAGAATGTCGTAAACTAATCTTTATCCTAAAATCAATGTTTAATTTACTAGATTTTCTCAAACCCCGTCATAAGGTAATGTAGTACATTAAATGCTTTGTGTTAAGTGTTCCCCGACCGAGTTGTTAACCACTAGGCGCTTCTTAAACGGACTTCCTCTTGCACGGAGGAGGCACCGGCTGAGATCGCCGCACAGAATGCATTCACTTAATGATATTCCTGCTCTCTGAACATTTACAAATGCTAAGATAAATACTTGATATTTTCGTGATGAAATGCATTAAAGCGTGTATTAAACATGCACGGTGGTGCAGCGGTAGTGCTGCTCCCTTGCAGTAAGGGGTCCTCAGGTGTACGTTCAGTGTAGAGAACTTCATGGCAGGTCTGCTGAGGCTTAAAAAAAGTGGATGTTTGAATGGGTATCGCAAAGGTTTAACTGAAATATTGTGTAAATGTTGGGTTTGTGATCTGGTGATCGGAGACACGAAAACAGAATTCAATGGATGTTCTTCTGAGCGGGCTTTCTTTATTGCATGTGTGCTGTTTCTATCTGATGTACCAAAACCCCAATTCCTATCCTTCCTTTTTCTTTCTCCACATAACCAATCACCACACGATAACACAAAGCATTTCATGCGCTACATAATTTACGACGGAGTTTAGTTTACGATGTTCTACTTTAATGACAAACTATGAGAATAAAGTAAACATGTCGACTTTAATCTCGAGATAAACGGCGAGAATAAAGTGGAAATGTAGACTTAATTCTCGACATAAACTTAGCAGCACTACACAGACAGCACTGAGACTGAAATCAGAGACGTCACTTCCTGGTGCAGTTTTTCTGATATCTGATAGGCTTGTTCCACTAGACTTTTTTTATTTTATCAGTTCTCCTGTCGCCCGCCCACCTCCACATCCTCTTTGCTTGTGAAGTGTCACTCCGCTCCTGCTATTAGCATGTACAGCCTCCTCTCGCCCGCCCACCTCTCCATACTCCTTGCTACTGTAACTAAGCTGCTTCGCCCCCGCTATTACCATGTACACCACCCTCTCGAAAGCCAACCTCCCCATACTCTTTGCTTGTGAACTTCGCTAAGCCTTGTCCCCGCTGTTAGCTTTAGCACCGAGTGATCGGCAACATCCCGTCCCACGCCTCTACCTTCACAACTTGCGATCCTGCTTCTAAAATATTTGCCCACCCGCCCGCTTGTTCCTTGCGAGATGACATCCGGGCGCTCAACTAAATTAGCCGGGCAGACGCTAGGGGGAACACTGGTTAGTTTTTGTATAAATTTAAGGATTTTTCAAATGTTCATTTTTTCCCTGTGCTTAAAACTCGTTAAAAAAAAAGTGTTTACAGTGAGCGGTTCTTAAGCTGTAGCATGAACTCTTGCAATGTTTGTTTTCTCTGTTCAAGGTTTTCTTAGTGTTATTCAATCTTTTTACATTTAGTTTACTATTACACTGTGCATTCTATGGTATAATTAACTACTTTTGTGCTTAAAAATCTTTAAAAAAAATATATTTACACACAGCTCGTACGGTCTGGAATGGATTATTTGTAGGATTTACATACAATCCTATGGGGGAAATTACTTCGGGTCACAACCAATTCGGGTTGCGACCAGCGTTTTGGAATGAATTACGTTCGTGACCCGAGGTTCCACTGTTTTAATTTTATCTTTCCAATTTTCTGTCTAGAATTTTATATGTTTAAGCATTTGTTTTCATTTTTAATTCATTAGGCATTCAGGAATTTCCAGAAAACATCAAAAATTGCAAAGTGCTGACCATTGTTGAAGCAAGTGTGAATCCAATTTCAAAGTAAGTCTCACAGGTTGCCAAATACCAATGCCATGGGTCATCAATGATGTTTTGCTTATACTTAATTTCAAAAACGTTGCATTATAGATTTAAGGTATCTGATACAGTACATTTAAAATTATTCTGCTGTGTGACGCTAAGGTTTTTTTCTTCTTACATGTGCTTCATTTGTAAGAATTAATTAGCTGCAGAGACTGAACTACGGTATTATCATCTCATGACGATTATGATATATATATCTTACTGTCCAGAATTTCATAGTGCAATAAATGCCACTTCTCTTTTTGTACAAATTTTTATAAACATTTTTCTTTGTTCAATCTGCATCTTTTTAATGTCCAACATTTCTTTCTATGCTGATAACACACAAATATGCCTGAACACTCATCTCTCTAGACTCTTTGCAACCTCTTTCCTGATAAATTACCTTAAACTTAGCAAGTACTAGCTAGCATCATGTGGCCTTCAGGTAAATTGTGTTAGGGCTTAAGGTTTTGTTAGTAGGGTCCAGAAATGTCGTTTCAAAGGCATGTGGTTTTTCTCTTACCTTAGATGGCATTACCCTTACCCCCTCTACTGCTGTTATATTACATCCCTTAACACTAGAATTACCAGAGCCAACAAAAATCTCATAAATCCGGCCCACCTTAAATCCCTTTGCACCCCTCTGTCAGCCTCTTTTGTCTTCTAAATGTGTTGATAAGTCCAAGCAGCCTGCTATACCACCCCCCCCAAAGATAATCGCTTTGATTGATTATCTGGGAGTGAGCTACCCAGAATTGCGAGGGGAAATAATTTGATGTGTGTTTTGTGTCTACAACAATCTATGTAAACACATCGTTAAAACAGAAATGTTTTTCATGTTTTAGTAATAAATGATAAGATGTAGACAGGAACTGTATAATGTGTAAAGGCTGATGGCCAAATATCAAATAAACACTTTCACAAAAGGTGCAAGTACAATACGACAGCTTCCGTGTAGTGGTAAGATCTGCTGACTTATAATCCGGAGGTCGTGAATTCGAAACCGGCTCCCCGGTAAATTTACCGTTTTGAGAAAGCTCCTCGGTAAATTTACCGTTTTGAGTGAGCTGCTCTTATTGTTGATATTCTACAATAAAAACATTCGATTTGTGTCTGTAAAAGCCGGTGCAAATTTATAGTACTTGTAAATGTTAGCTGTTTTTTTTTTTCACTTTTATTCTCTCATTCACGATACAGCACTCACCCCCTGCCCCAGATCTGACGCAGTTACTTTTTATGTGAAACTGGGAATAACTGTAGATGTGAGTGGTGTTTTGAGACAATGGAACTGGAAATTATCTGATCTGGAGGGATTAAAGCTGACACACAAACGCTGGTGAATCTGCCTGCTTCGTATCTCACCGTGACTTGAATTTTTTTATTTAGTTTTATTGAGTCTTCCTGCTCACGCTGAATTAGTATGCACCTTATGGTCCATGATGTCAAAGCCGCACTGACGAAAAAACAGAGACATATGTATATATGATATTTGGAATAACTCATTTTGTGAGCTGTATAGTACATTTCGGAAAACATTGTGGCACTGATGCAACATTATTCATATTATTCATATTCATTTGCACGCCGTCTTGTGCTTGTCTTCGTTTTCAAATAATATTGCATTAGTCTGACGATGTTTTCTGATTGGTACTATTCAGGTCATAAAATGATTTCTTCAAAATGTCACCTATATTTGTCTCTTTCTTTTTTTTCCGGTGCTGCACTGACATCGTGCACCAGAAGGCATGAGCTTATTTAGTGCGGCTGAAGCACCTGGGGTCCTGTTGCTTGTGCTATAACAAGCTTGACTTGTTGTCGATCAACGCACATGTACTGTGCAAGGCATGCACGGGGGCCACTGAGAAAAGAAGAGTGTTCATGGCTCACCTTGCAGAGGAGCTTCGTCGTCACTACTTACAAGAAAAGGCAATGGATAAAGCAAAAGAGGATGCAACATCGACAAGCTTTTGTTCCAAGACTGCTACTCCCCCAAGCCCCTTCAGTGTATTAGTAACCACAGCACAGAGAGAACATGGGCATGCTCACAAATTACACGTGTAATGCCACGAAAAATGCCTACTGACACTTCAGTACGCGAGCAATGGTACAAGAATGCAGTTAGACTTCTGTTTTTGGACACATACACCGTTCAGATCTAAACACTAGCGTCGAGAGTCGCTCGCATACTGAAAGTCTCAGAAAGTGTTTCTCCTGTGGGGCAACTGGGATCTTTTTCTGAATAAGATCAAATACAGTTGTTTAGGGTGCGACAGGAGCTTCCACCTGCAGTTAAAGTCACTTCAGTACACATGTACTGTGGCAGTGTGCCCATGTCGATCAAACACAGGAAGCTCTACAGTTTACTTGTGACTTTAACGCTGTAGGAAGATAACTAAATAAATCAAGGTAAATAATATTTGATCTGACTTTTCTATACAAAGTACAGAGACTGCAAAAGTGTGATAGCAGCTTCCAACTTAAGCTATAGAATCTTCAGTATTCGAGCTAACTACAAAATAACATTTTTGCTCATTTTAATGTTTGTCTAGTGTGTTTTATCCAAAGAATGTAGTAGATGTTTAACAAAACAGCTACTTTTTTGTCTTTGAGAATGAGTTGCTAATTTATTTTTTCCCCCTTTGATTGTGTATTAGACTTCCTGATGGATTTACTCAGCTTCTCAGTCTTTCACAACTCTATCTAAATGATGCCTTTTTGGAATTCCTTCCAGCGAATTTTGGCAGGTAAGTTAATACCTATATATTTCATTTTTTCTATGTTATGTAAATTCTCTTTTTGCTAGTCATATAGCTAAAGGCCATTGTAGATTTCAGAAATGACAAAGGTGTTTCCCAAGTCATTTACTTTTCAGAAATGATGATGTTTACAGAATAAAATTAAAATTTTAATCAAAGTCCAGCGTAGTATAATTTTGTTACAATCCAGACCTAATTAGGTGTGAGCAAAAACTTACTTTTTAAGAAAAAAAAATACTGCAGATGATTTGCCTGTTCTCTATTTGTGAAAACGTGATGTCAACATAAACTTTTTCCATTGTGCTCACCACCTATTTAAGCTATAAGTATGTTTAGGAAAGGGGTGTTTAAAAATCTATAGTATATAATGTAACAATCACTTGCTCAGCAACAAAAACACTGTTTCCCGTTTAGTTAAAAAGTTGAAATATGGTACATCTAGGGCACATATTACATATCTTCTAAGAAAGGATATGTCAGTATTTCGGAGTAAAATGCCCCCATGCTACAGGACGACTAAATACCCCAAAATCTCCAAAAACGCTTTTACTGATTTTATTAAAATTTGATGATGTTATAGAAAAAAGAAAATTAGTTGACAGGTGTTTTTTAACTATCGATATTTGAACTTGACGTCAGAGTCTCTGTTTACTTTCAACATGTGACAGCAAGCTACTTTGCAGATTCTTCAGGATCAATGTGTGTGCTTTGATATTTGATGAATGGTTCGATGTTGTGAAGAAAAATGTGTGTCCCCAATCGATTTCTAGCCTGCACAGATTTTTACACACATGCATGTATAGATAACCTTACCTAAGTTTGTACATTTGAAACTACTCGGTACCCTGGTCAGGTTTCTGTGGGCTGATGAGCAGACTCACTTTGATTGGCTTGGAGCGTGGAGTAGTAACAGTTTAAGGAAGTCCGATTTCAGTTTAACATTTTAGTCAGTTATTGTTTAGCCTTCTTTGTTTGAGTGTCTATAATTTGTTTTTTGTTTAAGCGCTGCAGTACTGTGGGAAGTGTAAATATGGAAACTGCTTCTTACCTCTGTGATTGGTAGCTATCAGAAGTCCAGGTGGGATAGATGTGCAAGAAAGAGCTTTCCTTTTATATAGGTAGTGTCTGCCAGAGAACAGGTTTGATTGATCTACAGAGTAGAGCAAGGGTGCTTTTTTGTGAGCAGAAAAATCCAAGTGAAGAGCAGTGTGGGTTCTCAATAGTTGGCTACCAGATAGGAGTTTTAATTTTTCTTCTGTGAGCCATTTTGTTCATCTGCAGTACCTACATATCACTTTATTCGCATTGATTCAGCATAGTACTAGATGTGTTGCAAATTCAAGTTTTGTTTCTTGGAAATTTGTTTATTTTTTTTTATATTTCTGATCCATACTTCGTTGAATCCATGAATGTGAAACCCATGGATTCAGAAGACCAGCTGTATTTTATTTTTTCACTGATGCCTTTATCCAAAGCAGCTTACAACATTTGAGACACAATTGGTTACATTTCTTTTGTTGTTCCAGTTGGAGCACAGGTTGGTAAAGTGACTTGCTCGTGGTTACACAGTATCAGTATAAGGACCCACATCATCAGGATCTGAAGACCTAGATCCAATGTCTTTTATCACTACACCACACTGCCTAGCAATAATGCTAGTCCTTGGTTAAAAAAAAAACAAACAATCATAGAAATGTTGTGTACAGAAAACGGTTAATCAATGGCACTATAACTGAGGGCCATTTTTGTTCAAAACCACAAAGCCAGGAATGGTAACACAACAAGTAATAAATAATAATGGAGATTTATTATAAATTAATGTATTACTGTGAAGTATTTAGTATTTGTAAGTTATTCAAATATACTGCAGCCATAGTTGGTGTTAGCTCTTACATGTTATAGTTTTTCTCACAATGAGAAATGCATATCTCTGGTTAAAAACTAATTTTACTTAAGTCAATTTCTACTTTAACCTACTTTCCACTTTTTGAAAAGTAACTTTGAACTCGTTATAATGAATTTCAGTAGCTGAGAATAGCACGTGAATAATAAGAGTGTTAAAATCTATATGTCAACTCACACAAATAAATGCCACCTTTTGTTTGTGTTTATTTGTTTTCATTACTATCTATACTACTGCATTTTGTTGTGATATCTTTGAATTTTGTTGTATATTGCTTGTTAACTTTTTATATGTATCGTTATTCCGATGAACTGTGTGTACATTATCTTGAGTAAAGAGTTTACTTAAAAAGGAATTATAATAGTAACAGGTTATAGAATTTTTGTTAATTTTACTTGGTTATGAATGACAGCTGAAATGATGCAATTTTGAAGGTTTTACTCAATGGAATGTCAGACAGACCAAGTTTTGTAAAAATTGACTTGCTTGTATGTTTTTTTGTATTCTATTTTGAATGAATTCAATAAAATTAAAAAAAAGGAATGTCAGGCAGACCAAAAGATGTATGCATTTTAAATCTACAGTGAGTCGCAAGGAAAAGAAAATAATGGTTTCTTGCAACCTGTTTTCTTAACTGAATGTTCAACTTAAGACATTACTGGGAGATTAGAATGAAGCAAGAATAGGTCTGAAAATACAGTTTGTGATTATACTAAGCTTACAGATGTACTATTGGTTTGAAGTTTTACTTGGATAACGAGTTTAATATTTATAGTTTAATTCTAGTTTCCTGGTTCTGCGAAAGAAAGCTCATAATTACAGTTTTTGAAGGTTAATGAAGATGAGTTTCCTTATGTATAGTACTACTGGTGAACCATGCAAATCTGAACAGGTTGCTTAATGTGCCAGTGCATCAAAGGCATTTAGTATTGTATTCACTATGAAAATGTGTCCTATAACATATTTTCTTTTTTCTGTTCTTTTATTTTTAAGTCACTGTCATTTAACAATAAAAGGACAGCACAAATTTGGTATTTGAATTAGTTGATGGTATCCTATTGGTTTTAACATTGTAATGCCTAAGGTCCTGGGATACAAGAAACAAAACTGGTGTATGCATCTCCCTAGAGATGCCAGTTAATCTAACATGCATGTGCGTTCGATGTTGAAGAGTTACATAGAAAAAAAACATTACATGTTTATTGGAGCAGTGGTTTAAAACTTTAGTCATACAGTAATCCCTCATTTATCGCGGGAGATAAAGGCCGGCCGCAATAACTGAATTTCCGCGAAGTAGGGACACTATATTTATTTAATTATTTAACGTGTATTTGGACGTTTTTAAACCCTCCCTGTACTGTTTACAACCCACCCTTTACTCTATTAATAACAGGGACAACTGTTATGCAATATGAAATCGGTAGATAAGTTTACAGTTACTGTATAGCGAAGTACATGTAGCTATATATGACGTGATGATGGTGATGAATATGCTGTGCAGTAAAAATGATGACGATGAAGGTGATGATGACTTTTACTGCGCAGCCAATGACTGTATTTTACATCTCTTCAGACGGCGGTGCCATTTCCTGGGGCACCTCTTCTATGGTTTCCGAAGGTGTATCCGTAGTAGTAGTAGGAACTGGCTCTTTTTTGTGAGGCTGCAAAAACATTGTGATCGGCAGTTGCTGCCGCTGCTTCTTTTTCCGGTCGAAGAGCAGCGCTCAGCACCAGCCTTGGAAGAAGGAGCACGCTTGGGAGCCATTGCAGGGGGTGAAAATTGAAGCGAAGTTCAACAAAAAGAAACCACAAAAAAATCACACACAGTACAGTGTAAAGTAAACCGCTCGGCGAGAAAGCTTGAAGCGAAATGGCCGCAACAGAGAGACAAGGGGAGATGCTGTGGGATCTGGGCATCAGTCAAAGCACCATTCACGGGCCCGATTAGAAAGCGGGAAGCTGTGATTTGTCATCTCCCTCCCATGTACCAATCACAGCCCGTGTTACAACGCACTTAGTCACCGAACTTGTTTTGTTGTTCTTAGACTAGGAAATACTACTACTATATTTAAAAACCCGTGAATCCGTGAAAAGTGAACCGCGAAGTAGCGAGGGATTACTGTATTTGTTTATAATAGAGAATATTAGAAAATTATGTAACATTTAATGATTAGACTCTGTAGGTTTAATTTCTTGCTATCTCTCCTATTCTAATTAGTTAGATTTTAACTTGATACAGGAGCATCAGGAATGAATGAAAAAGAAATGCACTTATTTTAAGTATGGGTTAGCGGGGGAAGGGTGTTTTCACTGTATTTTCAAATTATCCTGACTGAAGAATAATAGAGTAATGTTTATTATTAAACCCACATACATTTAACAAGTGCTTATATTTGCAGGCTTACCAAATTGCAGATACTGGAACTACGAGAAAATCAGCTGAAGATGCTCCCAAAGTAAGTATGTAGATTATAAAAAGTAATACATTTTTCAATTCTGAATTACCTTTTTTTCCCCCACAATGTCATGGTGAATGTGTGGGCAGTTCAATTTTGTATCAAGTTTATTCCAAGAATACAAGAGTCACATCTAACAGTAACACATAATATCACAGGTTTTAATCTTTGATTTAGTTCACCTGTTGTATGTGGATAGATGTTGGAAAAATTATATCAAGTCTGTGTTAAAAGTGAGTATAGCTGAAAATTGTTCCTGGAATTAGTTGTGTTGCATACTCTTATCTAAAAGTTTTCTTCATCCCACTTAAGTGCTTCAAAGATTTTTTTAATTAAGTTTTTTATCTTAATCCTTTAACTGATGTCAGTTGTTTCTTATACTATTGGTTACCACTTCTAAATAAGAGAAGCTTTATGGTATCAGTATTAGATAAGATATTTTCGATTCCCGGTACAGTGATCCCTCGCTATATCGCGCTTCGACTTTCGCGGCTTCACTCCATCGCGGATTTTAAATGTAAGCATATCTAAATATATATCACGGATTTTTCACTGGTTCGCGGATTTCTGCGGACAATGGGTCTTTTAATTTATGGTACATGCTTCCTCAGTTTGTTTGCCCAGTTGATTTCATACAAGGCACGCTATTGGCAGATGGCTGAGAAGCTAACCAATCAGAGCACGTATTACATCTATACTAATAAACGGCAAAGCCCTCACGCACTCACTAACTCACTGACTGACTGACTGACTCATCACTAATTCTCCAACTTCCCGTGTAGGTAGAAGGCTGAAATTTGGCAGGCTTATTCCTTCCAGCTTCCTTACAAAAGTTGGGCAGGTTTCATTTCGAAATTCTACGCGTAATGGTCATAACTGGAAGCTGTTTTTCTCCATTTACTGTAATGGAGATGAGCGTTAAACCCGTGGGGGCGGAGTTTCGTGTGACATCATCACGCCTCCCACATAATCACGCAGTAGGTAGAAAACCAGGAAGAGGCCCAAAAAGCGCTGAAGAAAACATGCATTATATAATTGAGAAGGCAGCGAAACAATAAGAAGCGAGCGAGTGACATATACAACCATATTCATGAGTTCTGCTACTTCGGAAACAAAGCACGATGTAAACCTAAACTTTAAATTAAGTTCATAGACAGGCTGCCGCTAGCGTTTGTAATTTAGTGCCTGCCCATATAAGGCCGTCCGTCAGCGGCAATCCAATAGAAAC
>JANRMT010062835.1:57235909-57260962 GCA_026402145.1 Polypterus bichir lapradei | reverse complement strand
ATAAATGATGATGATGTTGTTGTTGAAAGGCATAGTGCCTAGTCTTATGAAGGTTGGTTTTGTTTAATTTATCATGCCACTCATAAGGTGATTTTTAAATAGCTAAGGTTGACAAAGGCTTTCATAACAGGAATTAATGGCAAGAAGCATGTCAAGCCCAGGCTCTTGTCTGTCAGGTTCTTACTTGCATCTTTTGTTAGTTGCTTCTGAATAAATGTTAGATTATAAAAGCTAGCACGGATGAATAAGGTGTACAATTTCAAAGTCCATTTTCAGTACCTGTTGAAGAGAAGTGTATCCTTTGAAGAGTGGATTGACACTCGTCGATTGAGAATGCAAGTATGAGATTGATCCAACTGCATTGTTGGGGAAGTGTCACTGCTAGTAGTTAGCCCTTGATTAGTTTTTTTTTAATTCCTGCCATTCTTTAGCAGTAGTATCTATAGTAGAGACGGTGTAAAAATTTCTCTCTTTGAGCTGATGAAACCTGGAGCAATGACTGAAAAAGTCAGAGAGGAACACACTTTTTCTGTGTTTTCTACTTTCCTTGGGATAGAAAGGTCAACTGACTGTTAGTTGCATTCCTATCAGCCTGCATCAATTGTTTGTCTATAATTTAACACGTATGTCATGACACTTAACATTCAGAACAAACATCTGAAAGACCTGTTGGTAATGAGATAAATCTCTCCCATTTTCTACTTTCAAATTGTAGTAGTTCTTCTATAGAAAATTTTAGTAAGATCAAGAATTATATGCTAAGTACAGTCCATGAAGTTATGGCTGTTGTGACCTAAATAAGGGGGCTACTCATTTTCTGAATAACCCTGGCTCACAATGGATATGACCATAATGTGGAGTCATTCAGTTTACAATAATTTATTTCTTGTGAATTTTTTTTCATATTCTTATTGCTCCTTTGTTGTTTGAAATGTTTTCTTCTTAGAACAATGAACAAGTTAACTCAGTTGGAGCGCCTCGATCTTGGAAGCAATGAATTCACAGAAGTGGTAAGTATACCTGAATAACAAAAATTTTAAAAATAAATTTCTGTGATAAATAGTCCATGGCATGGAGCAGGTTTTTACATGATTAATTGTGTTTGGTGCTCCAGTCGGGTGCGGCTGTGAGCAAGTGTGCTTAGCTCCATAGTTAGCTGGGGAGGCAGGCAGATTGGTTGGTCACCTCAATTGTGCCTCAGAGGTAGAGGCATGTCCTATCTGCTCCCAATTACACAGGAGAGTTATAAATGAGCCTGTGTGAAAGGTGAGGAGAAGCAAGTCAGGAAAGAGAAAGAAAACGAGAGATGGAGCAATAGCAGAGAACAGAGAATGAAATGAAAGAAGTGATGACGGAGATGGCAGGAGGAGTGTAAACCAGTGCAAGAGGTTGGAAGCAGGTAGCTGGGTGAGGAGCCCCAAGGAGAGAATAGGATGGACACTTGAAAGGACTCAAGAGGGTCTACTCCAGTTGAGCATTTCCAGTACCTGGAGTGACCCAGTCCTCACAGCGGGCTGCAGCATAAGTCCGGGGTGAGGCAGCGGGAGACTGAAAGAGCTCGGCTCAGACTGAGAGCCCTGCTTGGTGCCAGCAACCATCAGGGACCCAGGCCTGTTTAAAAAGGGTGGCCATGCCTGTCAGCCGGAAGAATGCTCATGCGTTTTTTTTTTTTTTTTAACCTGCTGTTGATTTTAACTCAACTGAACAGATTTATTATAGTTGGTTTAGCCTCTTGTGGTTTGCTTCAGTTTTGTGGATTATTTTATTTGATTATTTGTTTAAGATGGTTTCACACTGCCCTATTGAACACTTTTGTTTTAGTTTGTTTTTAATAAAAGGACTGTTATTTTTGCACCTACCCCTTGGCTAGATGTGTCCTCATTTACCCAACTTATCTCACTTATGACAATTGATGGTTGCAGGTTTAAGAGGCTCCCAAATGGAACAGGGGCCATGGAGCCAATCCACACAGTCACAATATCTTTATCTTGTCACATAATAAAACATTTTAATAAATGATGACTCTTAAAAGTGAAATCAATAACAAGTAATCACTTAATTAAATCTGCATCACTTCTGGTGCATGGTTATGTGCATGAGTGTGCCTACAGTGAACAGGCAACAGTATCCAAGGTGTAAATTTCTTCCTTTCACATTGCAGTTTCAGTTCAATCCTGTTCTCTGTACTAACTGTTGAAAAAAACTTAAATCCAGATTATAAATGCAATTTTTCATATGTTTTTGTAATTAATTAACAACTATTTAAAGATTAAAAATGGTACCTTATTCAAGAACACTCAAGTTAATTCAAGGGTAATTTGCATAAATAATTAGTGGCAACATGCTACAGACTTTCTCTTTACATTAACTGAAAAATGTATTATGCATGATTCTCTTGGAGTTAGTTGCATTTTTCAGGCTGTTAACGGCCAAGCCGGATATAAGAAAACCCACTTTGACAGCAACCATTTTACAGTTATGCTTATTAGGTAGCCTATTGATACATTTAAGATACAGGTTATGTTCATAATTGACTCAGAGTTGCAGTGTACAAGTTAAATCAAGGCCTTTTTTCATGTTTGAAGTAGTTTTTTTTTTCCCTCTACTGGTAGGTGTACCTGCATGTGCTATCAAACTGCTACAGATGAATCAAAATATAGCAGAATGACTTGTGTTCAGTCAGTATAGATAGGTGCATGTCAGTCCTATTTTTCAGTCACTACACTGGCCCCTTGTAGGACTCCCAATGTATATGGAGGTCTGTGCAAGGTTCATTTTTCCTTCTCAACCACTTAAGTCTGCTAGTGAACGCCACATAGTAATGCCACGTCTTTGTGGCTTTAACACTAATGTGCTTTAACAACCCAGTTATTCACAGAAACCCAGTTACTAATATGCAATGTAAACTCTTATTCCGGTTAGAGAAACTGGAATACTGATCTCTGAGAAACCAGGTAAACACATGTAGATTTCTTTATGAGTTGATTATTTGGTCATGTAAAGCCTTAACTGGGTTACAGTTAAATCTTTTGTAGTCTGCATATGTCTGCTGCACTCTGTTAGTCTGCACATGTGTTAGTGCCACACGCTTTCAGCAGCCGCAGGTAGAAGAGGGTGGAAGCATTCCCAAGATGCAAAAGCTAAGGAAATTGCATTATTTATTTCAGAAATCGCTAAATTTACAGTACAGTGCTAAACTGAGAAGCACAACCTCAGTAGCCGTGTTGGGGTAACGTTAAAATTTGCATGCATTGTATAGGTATTTCTTTTACCTAATTCATGTTTATCTCAGTGTTTACTTCCATGATGTGCTCTTTGCACTGCAACTTTAGTTTAGTTTCATCCTATTTTTCCCAATTCGTTTTTTGTCTATATTTCTCTATGAAGAATGCAAAACAGAAGATCTAATGTTAAATGAAATCTGTCATTTAAAGTCCCTCTCATGGGGCAAATAAAATGAAAGAGGTTAACTTTAATAAATATTTACTTAATTTCTTCAATAGCCTGAAGTCATTGAGCAACTCACTGGTTTAAAGGAATTTTGGATGGATGGAAACAGACTGACATTTGTTCCTGGGGTATGTTACTTTTATGTTACTTGAATTTATTTTATGTTCTTTTTTGTTATAGACAATGACATTTTTTTCCAAAAATATTTAGCAATTATATATTCAGCATAGTTATTTATTTACTTGCATATAGGTAAGATATTATAAAATAGTGCTACATTTTATCAGCTACTAGCTGAAATTTTTTTTTAATTGTTTGAGAAAAATATAATTAAAAAAAACTTTTAAAATAAACAAACTATGAGGACTCATTAGTGTGCTTGTCTTGTGGTCTTGTATGTATGTTATCATCCAGTTGATGCTTGGAATGGCTAACTCTATATAATTTGAAAAGCAACAGGGGCATGGTGCTGCTTAAACATAAAGAATGCTGGAAGTTGCCTGCTATATACTAACTGTGTAAGCCAGCATGGGATCCTAGAAAGTATTGAAATCATCGGAACTACTCTGAGCATCTCTTTGCTATGAGGATTCGTGTTTCCGACGTGCTCGCATCGTTTGTGCATTTGCAGCTAAGCGAGGTCTTAGGAGGTTTCCTTCGGCCGGTGTGCTGGCCTCGCTTGCGTATCCTCGGAGCTGGAGCCCTTAACCCAACTCTACCTCTCACTTCCGGGCCGAACAGACACACACTTGCACGCGTAGAACTCTGTTTAATTTCAAAAGTAACAAGGACGCGTTGGTGCTCAAACATAAAGAATGCTGGCAGTCATCTCCAGTTCGCCCTCTGGTGGTCGTTCTGAGTGTCAACAGGATGATAACGTGCATACAAGACAGCAAGATCACCCACAACCCTACCCAGAAGGTTGTTAGGGTTGATTTAACCCTATCATATTTTTAATAAACCACTGAGAAACATGTGTACCAAGTTTCATGAAAGTCGCTCCAGCCTTTTGGACGTAATGCTGGAACATACATACATACATACATACATACACACATTGACTTTTATTTTTATATATATATATATATATATATATATATATATATATTTTTTTTTTTTTTTGTATGTACCAGGAGGTAAAATTCAGATAGACAGGGCAAATATTTATGAAATGCAGCTGTAAAACTATAACTGTTGCAATAGCAATTTTATTGCCATTTTCGACAAATGTGAGATTTCAATAGCTGTATTGTGTAACAGAACACTGTTGACAAGTTTGTTAATAAGTAACATTCATTTGATTTTGGTTTATTTTCAAGTTCTGCTTGGCTAATGTAAAAATATATGTAGATTTTAAAGTATTTTCCCATGTTTTAACATACTCTGTGTCTGATCTCCTTTCCATTATATAAGAAAATCATCATGAATTCTGAAATTAATAGTATAATGATTATAGACCAACATCTACACTAAATAAATACAATAGAGACATTTCTTCAGTACTATAGTTAATTTATCTATTTATTTCATGCATTAACTTCATTATACCAAAATAAAATGCAGCATTTAAACAAGTATTAGCGAATGTATTTAATGTAAATGAAAATGTGCAATTAATTTTACAATATTTAATAGACCTAAAGTTTCTAAAGTATTTTTGCTGCCTGATTAATTTTTTTTACAATTAATGTACTTTCATCTTTTTGTGCTTATTCTTGGCCTTCAGATTATTGGAAGTTTAAAGCAACTTACCTATTTAGATTTGTCTAAGAACAACATTGAAATGATTGATGATCAACTGGCAGGCTGTGAAAGTCTTCAGGATCTTTTGCTGTCCAATAATGCACTTCAGCAGCTTCCTGGATCAGTTGGTGTGCAAAATTTTTCATTTTTTTCTTTGTTTAAGTTAGAATTTGATATATATTTTTTTTGCTTTCTTGTCTTTTCTGTGCAAATTTTAAGTGTGATCTTATTGGTGCTAACAATTCTAATAAAATGCAGAGTCTCAGCTGCTTTGCGCAACTTTTTGAATCAATTAGTGCTCTTAGATGCATCTTTGGTTTTATTATAGCTATAGGATCATTTCTGATAGTTCTGCATGGTGATAGAAAAAAATAATACACGTTTTCAAATAAAACAGGATTTTCCTCCTTCATACGCTCATGTTCCAGTCTAAGATTAAAGTTTAATGATCATGATAGCCAAAAAAAGAAATGTATTCATACTGGATTTGTATTTTTAAATTACTCTAAATTACATACCAAAATACTTCTATCAGTTTTTTAGTGTTAATTTGATATGTTGTCGCCAACATTTTGGAAAGCACATTTATTTATTCTACATTATGTTTTTTAGAAGCATACAATACCAAAAGAACAAAATAGTGCAAGACTTTAACCAAGGGAGTAAATCTCTGATTTTTAGAGATAATGGAGAACTTCATTCAGACCTTTCAACTATTCATTACTTATCCCTTGGTAACAGTTTAGGTCTGTCAAAACTAGGGGAACCTAATTTCATAGTAGTACTTAACCCCAAATTTTTAGATGCCTTTAATTAACATGTTGTTTTTAGAGTCTCTGTCACACCACTCTGTTAGGACTAATTGCCTTAATATTTAGCACATATTTTTGTGCCAATAACATCTATAAGAGAGAGCTGTTTATTCAACAGCTTGACATCTACTTATATGCTTCGAGCACCTCAGCCATAAAGAGGGTAAATTTTGGTAAGTCTGTTAACTTTATACATTTAGATACCAACAATCCTGAACTGATTTTTTTTTTTTTGTGGTTTATCTAGCTTACTTGTCTCCCTATATCTTGATTTCTGTAAATGTTTCCATCACCCTATGTTATCAGAAACAAACTTTTAAATATCACAGCTCAGCACTGGAGCAGAAATGTTTTTTTTTTTTTTTTTTTAAGTAGCCTAAAGTATATTTTGCTACCATGGTCCAACTTCTCAGTTTTCATTAACCCTCATTTGAATTAGTGTAGTTCTTTCTTCAGTCATTTTCATCCACAAGGTTTTAACAGATTACAGTAGTTTCAGAATTATTCCAAAAGTTTTTTACAATTGCACCAAAAAAGCCTTACATGACCATGAACTACAGATAGTTGCTCCATGTTCCACAAAATGTTTTCTGATGCCTCTGACATTTTAATGCCAGTTCTCTTGCTTATTATGAAGCTCCATTCTGAAACACTTGGTGGAGGCACCTTCTTAATATTTTGGCTACGCTGTGATAGATCCAGTTGTTGTATGTATATTTATCAGGGATAATCTTTTGTAATATTCAAATTACTTCTAAAACTTGCTCTCTATATTGTGTATTTTAGAATGGCAATAACGTATTTTTTTCTGTGTGATTTTTCTAAACCTAATGTACATACATTGATTCTGTACTCATTCTCCACCTTATTTATTAAGTCTTGACAGTAACAAGCTCTTCCAAATATTTATCTAATTGTTATTATTCTTGTATTATGTAATTAACTGCACTTTGGTTTGTAGCTTTGAGTAGTCTCCATGAGTTCTTTATCGAAAGTAACATGCCAAATACTTTAGTTGACATTGCAGTTTTTATAATTGGCACATAGTCTATAATGCAGTGATAAGCTTACATTCTTAAAACCCACATGGATCTAATTTAGGGTCATGATGGAAGAAACCTTTGCTACCACAATGCGAGAAACAACCCTGGACAGGGTGAAGGGCTCATTTTCACATGTATCTACATTCACACTTGAGCCATTTGTGCTTAGTCTTTTACTAAGCTACAAAAAAATTAATGTCCATAGAGAAAGTATCATGATGTAGTGCTGCATAAGCATTTACATTTGCTATACTGATTTTCTTTGCATATAACATGTTTTGTTTTATTTTAATCCTTGAAGTACCTGTTGTTGATTCATTTACTGTGTTTGTTAAACTTTAATAACAGGTTTGTGTATTTTTGTCAGGCTCACTAAAAAAACTTTCAGCACTCAAAATAGATGAGAACCAGATAATGTATCTGCCAGACAAAATAGGAGGGTAAGTTTAAATAAACGAGTTAACAAATAAGATGCCATTATTTTTTTATTTATATTGCATTGAAAATGTGTTTTCCTCCTATCTGTTTTTGTATATTTGCATATTTTTCACAATGAATACTGTAAGACTGTCATGCAAAGCCTAGTAAACAAAAGTAATTCTAACTGTGTAGTCATCCCAAAACTTTATTTTATTTATTCACCAATGCAGGTTTCCAGTAACTTATTTTCTCTTGTAAAAAAAAAAAAAAGTAAACTCCTCTTTAAATGCAATAATTGGTTGGGATACCTTTAGCAGCAAAAAATACAACAAGGTGTTTTCCATCATTTTTAATAGTTTTTACATTACTATGGGGGAATTTTGGACCAGTCATCTAGAACTGCTTGTTCAAAGTATATTTTGTACAGTATTTCAGTGAAACATTGATTTAATTAGAAGTGGAGAGATATCCAGTTCATATTTTATATAGATATTTCCACTATACTACAGGATGAATTCTCTTTATCAAACAATCATTTTATATAGTGTGTTTCTATAGTTAATGCTATAAAGCAAAATGAAGATTGAGGTGAACAACTACTTGTATATGCATTGGGTGGGTGAGTTAGCAGATATAATTGCTTTAAGCATAGTAATAGAAATCATATTGTTATTGTGTATTTTGTGAAAAGTGCTAACAAAGATGAGATTCACTGGTTAAACAACATTAATGTGGTATAATGCATAACTGCAGCCATTTTTATAGAACTGTTAAAAGCATGTCATTTTGCATAGGAAATATTTTCTTCCCTTCTTTAGCCGTATACAGTGAAAGTCTCTGAAATGTCTCTGATTTTGTTTAATATATATGAGTGTGAGTCCAGCCTTCTTCTTGCAGGTGAACTCCGGCCTATGTGATAATGTATGGTAAAAAGTATTTGTAATGGGTTACTCCACACTATTGTTCTGCTAGTTGCTCATATAGTATGTTTTAAATATTACTTTTACCAACAGAATGTTATGTTCCATTTAAAAATGCAAAGTCTGTCACAAACTTTCTATTTTTTCACCAAAACCTAATACTGCAAATGATAACATTTTAATGACTTTTGATTTCTTAATGACAGTATTAAATATTGGACATCGTTTTACAAGTAGGCTTTACGTTCTTTTTTGTCTTATTTTACTTACAGAATATGAATCATTAACACATTAGCTTCTCTACTTAATATGCAAGTCATTTGTCTTTTCATTGTTACACAATTTAACTAACTAGCATGTAATTAAAAGATGCATAAATGTTTATATTTAACATATCTTCACAAATAACTCATATTGCTGTTTTCTGTTTTTTGTTTGTTTTCTCCTTTTTTCTAGTCTTACTTCATTGGAAGAACTTGACTGTAGTTTTAATGAGATTGAAGCATTACCATCATCTATTGGGCACTTCACCAGTTTGCGCACTTTTGCTGCCGATCATAATTTTTTAACTCAGCTACCACCCGAGGTAACTGTTTTAATCCATTTATACACATAAATCAATCTTCAAGATTTGTACTCAAATATTCAGTGTTTTTGGGGTAGCCATGTGAGTAACTCTGCAGTACTGCCTTACACATTCACAATCCTGTAGTCTAAATTTGTTTTTTTATTGACAATGGTTTTCTAGTGTATTCCCAGGCCTATGTGTTTATTTGCATCACAGAAATATGTTGGTTTTTAATGCCATGGTATCTGAAGTATCCAAGACCCCAGCCATTCTGTATTTGTTTTTGACTTGGCCCTTTACAAAGAGAATTTTCTGGATTCCTTCCATCTGTCAATAATATTAAGCACTATAGGAGATGAAATTGTAGCTTTTGGTATCTGGCTATGAATCCTTTTAACTTTGAAATTATATTAACTTGTCTTATATATAAACGTCTACCTGTGGAAGTGTGTGTGTCTGTCCGGCCCAGAGGTGAGAGGTGGAGTTGGGGTAACTCCACCTCTGAGGAAACAGAAAACTCGCTTAGCCGCTAATAACATAAGCGAGGCCAGCACGTCAGCTAAACGAAACCTCAGAAGAAAGACAAAGTGTACTTGGCCGCTAACATCGGCAAAATGGTATCCCTTTTACTTTTCCTCAAGCCGCTAATGCACAAGCGATATGAGCACGTCTGCAAAACTAATCCTCCTAGGAGGGGGATGCCCAGTGTAGTTCCTTTCAATTATATGACATCTCTACATTTCATTTTTTTTTTCCTGAAGATTTCAGTAGTTTCCAGCACGGGCTTACACAGCTAGTTAGTTATATGAATAAAGTGCATTTTGTAATGCTGGATGAAAACATTATTTAAATGATACTGGAGGCCTGTTGGGAACGGGGGTGTTGGAATGGACACAGTCCAGTGTATTTCATGTATCAGTGCCTGTGTGTCTTTGCAGTTTTCTGCCAGTGTTCACAATTTTTCCGAACTGGGGCTTCATAAATGCTCAGAAATATACATAAGCCATTTCTTATGCAAAAGTTAAGATATATAAAATGGCAACTTGACCTTAAAATTACGTAAAGTTTCGACCATCCATAAATTTGCAACGTACCTTTTGGAGCTCCAGGCACCAGGACAAATGAAGAGAAAAGAAAATCTCATTCCATTGAATATTTTAATAATGAGTCAGTCACATTCCATTGTCCATTCATCCATTTTCTTAACCCACTTTATCCTGAGCAGGGTCATATTATGGTTAACTGAGATGTTATCTAAATGTAGCAATCTTCAGTACTGCTAGCAATCACTGCAAAATGCCTTCTGATCTCACCATATCCACCTTGACTGTTAGGAAATTGAATGTTTCAGGCTAGCGTCTTAATTATACCATCTAATACAGATGCCATTACAAGACTCAAGGTTGACTGAGATTCCTGTCCAGTCAGCCAGTTCATGTTGAAAAGTGCCTATCGCCAAATACCCTCCAATTAATAGGACCTGTAATAGATCAGGCATTGCATGATTTCTGTGTGTAATGTATGCTTGAATTCAGCAAACAACTCTAAGAAGACAGCTCTAGGAAGTCAAAATTGGCCTATAAGGTAGTCACCATCACTAAAAAGTACACACTATTAACAACATTTAAATGACAGAAAACATTGTGTTTTTAAGTTTGTCTTCTTAGTTTAGCTGTAGTAAAAGAAGCGCTTTCTTTTAATAAGTTAAGAAATGTACAAATAAAGTAACATTCAGGTTTAACTTAGTCACCTAATTTGAAAGTTGAAGCATTTTCTGTTATTTGCTTCATCAAACAGAAAGCTGTAACATTTTTGTTTTTTAATCACCAATTCAGACTACTGATAATCTGTTTTTCCGACAGGAGCGTCTATCAGATGTGTAAAAGAAGAAAATGATAAATTCAGAATACACAAGTAGAAATAACCTCTCTCAAGCTAAATCTGAAACAGGAAACTAATCTGTAATTGAAATTGTACAGAGTATTCCTCTGTTTTCAGGATAAGCAACATGCAAAGAGACTGCTAATATAGTGCATCCATGTGGGTGAGAGAACTCTGCCCATGTCAGTAAAAACCTCAAGTTCACATTCACAGAAGTTTGATTTGCTCTGTTTTCCCATGGTTTATAGTAAAGACGTCACTCAGAAACATGGCCAAATTTATATGGTGATTAGATCATGAACATTTAAAAAGGCATGTTTTAAGTTATGCATGGTTACTACTGGGATGTAACAGGGGCCATACACATAGTTTTAAGTTGATACAAGATTTATTAAGGAACTTAGCATGGCACTTGGTATACATACAGTTCTATAAATCCAATTTTGTAAGTATACTGTTTTTTCATTTCATGCATAGGAAAAATTGTAGTATGGTATTTAAGCAAGGTTTAACATGTGGGAATGTCTGTCTCCGGTTTCCTAGAATTATTTATTCTGATCACACACTCAAAGGAAAATTCCTGCAATAACATGCTTGTGTAAAATTAGCTAGAGATAAAGCATTTCAGTCACCTCTTACATTTAGTGGTGGTGTGCTCTGAACATTTAAATAAGGATCTCAGTTTATTTTCTTTGTAGTTATTGTGTACATTATTTAGTCATATTTTACTTTGTGGTATAGGTTGGAAACTGGAAGAATGCAACAGTGCTCTTCCTACACTCAAACAAATTGGAGTCCTTACCAGAAGAAATGGGCGAGATGCAAAAACTGAAAGTAATCAATCTAAGTGACAACAGGTGGGTGAGAAAAAAGAAAAATTTTTATTACAGTTTAAATTATTAGTTTCTTTATAACCAAGGCCATTAAAAAAACTAGAAGTATTATGTTCTAGTTTTCTTTCTCAGTGTATGGGATTGTTAAGGATTTAATGAGTAATTACTGTATGTTGTCCAGAATAATGATCAAAAATGTTAAGGTATGTCATTGGGTTCTAAATGTCAGTTATGACAATTTCTGTTATGTTGTCTTAATTTAGGTGGTTTTGTTATTCGTAGTAATCTGCCTTAATATTAATATTTTACAGTTATGGTATTTGCAGTGTAACTATATAATCCAGATATGTTTACAATGTTTTTGTTAATTGGTCAAATATACAGTGGTACCTCGGTATACGTCCTTCATCCGTTCCAGATCCTTGGACTTATACCAAACAGGACGTATACCAAACAAATTTTTCCCATAAGAAATAAAGGGACAATGATAAATCCGTTCCCATGAAAAAAAAATTCTATTGTTATTGCCATATTATACATTGATAGGGTTGTATAAAATAATTTAAACACTGCTTAATACTAAAATACATAAATACAAAAGCAATTAGATGAAATAAATGAAAATTTAACCTCACTTTACCTTTTAATAACGTCTTTGTTTTTCACAATCGTTTTTCACATTCTCGGCATACGGTATGCAGCAGCCAAGTCCCAGATACACATGCCACCTTCATACTTTTCAACAGTCAATTCAAATTTACGCGAATAAACACAAAATGACGTGAAAATTCACAGAGAGTTACAGCGCGAAAGCTAGCAACTGCCGTACTGACGCTTGTGGGCAGTCGTGGCTTAGTCTCAAGAGAAGTAAACAAGGGTAGTGACAGTGTTCTACCACACAAGTCGTATTCCAAACAAAGGTCGTATACCAAGCAAAATGGTTCGTGTCTAAACAGGACGTATACCAAGTTGGACTTATTTCAACGTGGACGTATACTGAGGTACAACTGTATAACTATATGTGGAGTTCCACATATGTGTGTAATTTATTATTTAGTGTATTTATATTAAAGCTGATGATAAACCCAGGAATGTTGGAAAGAGCAATTCAGTTTGAGGATTTGTTTTCAAAAGCAGTAATTAATAAATGAAATGTTTGTGTATTTGTTAGTGACTTCAGTTTTTTGTCTATATAAGTTCCCCCAGTAAAATTCTTAATTTCATTACAAAATTTTGTGTTCACTAAGAGAGTTTTTTACAGATCAAAAACAAAGCTGAAATTTCTTGTGTAGATTTTTATCTGTGTTACCTCTACTGCTGGAATACATACTGCCTGGGTTGACTAAGTTTTTTAGTAATTGTACTGGAATTACTAAAAATATAGCTTGGAATTTTGTTTTCTGAAGAGGTGATTGGCATCATCTTTACCAGCATGCTATAAGATGTTTTTGCTAATGATCTGCTGCAGTCTGGTCTTCCTTTAATGGAGAAACATTGTGTCCTATTATTTGCTTACATACTCCCTGTAAGTTGCCCGATTCAATGTGCACCAGCATTTTCAGCTGAGGAGATCTCAGAATAAATCCCAGTGATTACCATGAGGTATATTTTATTTTCATTTCTGTTTTAGCTTGGAGAAAATTGCTAGCTTGACTATTCTTTGTCTTAAGCAAGCTCTCAGCACAGTCATTTAAGAATAACTAAATATACATTTTGTTTTTCTTTTAATTCTTTTAATTTTGCATAGTTATTTTGGAGAGGAGAGTTTTTTTTTTATATTGTGTGTGGTTTTATTACTTGTTTTCTTTAATTAGATACTTACTGTGCTCACCGTGGAATAGACTATAAATAAAAATGATTTGGTTTATGAGATCTTTGATTATAAGTACTAAGTTTGTGTTGAATAAAGTGAAAATATTATTTCTTAATGTCTGTTGATCAGTCAGTGTAATATATTAGTTTGTAATGAAATTCATGAGGGCATTGGTCAAGGGCCAAACCTAAGACTATAGACAGTTTTATAGATTATCACTTTTTGTATTCTCTCTTAATGGAATTATTCCCTTAACATAGGTTAAAGAACTTACCCTTCAGTTTTACCAAGCTGAACCAGCTAACTGCAATGTGGTTATCAGAAAACCAGGTGAGTGATTGGCATTTTGATATTTAACCTTTTTTTTTTTTTTTTTATCTTCCTTAGAATTTTTTGTCATCTGTAGCAGATTTTATAGTATAGGCGAGAGATTTCCCATTAGCTGTTGGCTAGTTCGTGTTTGTTTGTCGGACTTTATTTAATTTATTGTTAATTCTGGGAACGGTTATTTTGATCATGAATGTGGTAAGTAAACACCCACTCACAAACAGAGTATAAAAATTACTCTGAAATAGACTCTGCACCAAATATCTGTGAAATAAAACTAAAGATAAACGACACTTAAAAATTAAAAAAAAAAAAAATATTAATAAAGTTTAAAGAGAGCAACACAATGTTGGAGTGTTTTTGCACTGCTGCCTCAGTTTTTTGTTTGTTTTTTTTTTTTTTTAATAAATCTTAGCCACTTTCTGTTTAAAACTAGCCTGTTGAGTGTGCATGGATTTTCCTCCAGGTATTATTGTTTTCCTCACATATCCCTGTTAGTTTACGTGCTGGTTCTGGCTCTGTATATGGCCCGATCTGAGTGATTGTGGGCATGTGTGTGTCTTTGTGTCCTGTGATAACCAGAGATGGTTCCTGCTTTATACTTCTGCATGAGATAATATGCAGGTTATCTTAAAAATAAATGCTTCTTGAAAAAGGAAAAAACTGTCATATTATTGGTATTATATGAATGCGCATTAGTTTGTCTTCAAAACCCAAACCAATAATACAAATTTAGCATTTGCATATCTGTATTTAGCAATGAATTTTGTCATTTTGCCCATCCTGTCAACTGGCCTAATTGCAGTACTTTTTACTTTAAAACATTAAATATATTTTATTTTGATATTAAAATATAGCACAGCTCATTTCACCACCAGTGTAAATAAGCAAAATAGCCACTTCGTTCACAATTTTGCTATAGCTTTTACTTACTATCACTGTTCACGCTATCAACACATACAGTCCTGAATGCATTGTGCATGATGCATGCAATGTTTCCCTCGTGACTGCTACCTGTATAAACCGGTTAGAAGATGGATGGACACTTAAAAGATCATATATGGACTAATGTGACGTAATATGAGAATGAATGCAAAGCCTCTATTTCTGGTATTATAAAAGCGATTCATCTCGCCATCTTTTTATCTCTTCTTACAACATCTTGCCTGAAGAAGGGGTCTGAGTTGCCTTGAAAGCTTGAATATTGTAATCTTTTTAGTTAGCCAATAAAAGGTGTCATTTTGCTTGGCTTTTCTCTAACACGGTACAATACCCTAGTACTACTAACATTATAACACTACAAGTCGAATGATTAAAAACTCACATGTAGCTAATCACGTTATTGTGCTTACAAAGAATGCATGAAGCTATTTATAAACTCACTCTGTAATGGGATAATGCTCATAATATTGAATGTTTTAGCTTTTAAATAATAATAAGCACAATTCCCACAGTCACATGCTGAAATTCTCTGGACTTGAGTACAAAGTATTTCCAAATATGACTTCTGGTTTTCTTTTCAACATGTGGTTCTGTATCATCATCACCATGAGCCATTTTTATATGTAGTTCTTATTCACATTTCTCTCACTTATTACTTTGCCTTCTGGAGTAATTTGTCTACTTGCAGTCACACATAAGTGCAGTACCGACTGTCATGTCAGTACTAGTGATACTGAAAAAAAGCTAGAACCATTATGTTTTGGTACACTGTTATTGACTGGTACCGTAAGTGATCAGTTCTTTTGACATGTTGCTAGCATGTCTTCATAATAGGTTTGTTAGCGTAATGGCTGAATTTGAGGCTTTTCTTAATATAGAATCTTTAGGTTGGTATATATCTGCAGTCTTCTACCTCCATGCTTATTTACAGAGCCAAGAGGCAGAAAGCAACAATAATGCCAGATCAGTCGCATTCAGTATTGTAGTATTTACTTTTTCCCCTTCATATATAAACTTAACATTGTCACAATGTTTGTGAAAGCAGTTTATCCCTCCCAGTACTATGAAGAAGTTGTTGGGATACTAGATTAAAAAAAAAAGCTTGTGCCTGATTATTGTCATTGTCCTTGTGTAGTTTGCACGTTTTTCAAGTGTCTGTAGATTTTTCCTCCTACATCTACATAAAGACCTGCGCATTAGTTAATTTTTTTCTAATCTACTGTTCTTAGCTTGACTTCTAACTGTATCCACTATTTGCTCTTTTTGCTGGTAAGTCTTTATTGTGTATCCATTTGTTTTAAAATGTTTTAGTTATTTAAGGACTAGATTTACATCTAAATTGTTCAGTATAAGTGGCTGAGGGTTTCCCTGCAATAGAATGTTATATTATATTGCAAAACACATGAGTCACAATTTAAGTTGATGGTTACAAAGGACCACAAAAGTCAGAGTCAGAATCACTTTTATTTGCCAGTACTTAATGTACAGGAATTTATATCCAAACACAACTTCACGTACAAATAACATAAACAGCACAAGTTAAAAAGAAGAACTTCATACAGAGTTACAAAATAGTACAATTATAAAAGAAATGTGCAAATGATAATGTGTAATTGAAAGTATCAGTGTGTAGTGTGTATGCATGTACACACACATACCTTTATGCAGTATATGACAGAATGTATAAATATACAAGGTAGACTTGTTAAAATACTGGTTTGAGAGTGTTATGGGTTTGGAAAAGAAAACGTCAAGCATCTGCTGTTAATCATTTTGTTTTTAATTACGAAAGTTTGAATACATTTAATGAGTAAAAATTATCTTTATTTTTAAGACCAGTAACTTCCCTTCCCATACTATAGTCATGATATTTTTCTTTTAGCTATATGCAGTTGTCTGTTTTGTTTTGGTTTTTTTCTTCGTCTTCAAAAAGTAGACATGTGTCAGCAGCATTAAAAGTTGCCCATGAACAGCTGTTTTTGTCAGATTATAGCCACTTACATAACTTGGAGTTAACAAAAACTGACTAATAGTAAAGTAGCTGCATCATCAAGACATTTCTTTAAAAAGTGAATAAAAACATAATAAAATTTTATGATTGATTTAATAAACATATAAATGATGAATTAATAACCTACTTAAATGTGGTGCAAGTCCAGTTAAAAGTGCTAATTGTAGGAAAAAAAATAAACCGCTGCACCCAGTGGGTTAAGTTGAGTTGAGAGAGTATAATGCATACTAAATGTGCAGTACATATTGATTGTAATATGTACAGTGATATTTTGTAATTATATGCATCCTATGGGTGTTTGTGAGCCTAGTACAGCTGTATGTTTAACAAGTAACACTAACTATTTTCTTAATCATTTAGAGAACCAGAGCCTAAGTGATGCAGTTGTTAGCTCTGTTGTCAAAGTTGTAGCATCTGAAAAAAGGCATTAATAACAAGTATCCACAAAATTAATGACTAAGTCCCTTGAGTAATACTAATGCAGTCAAGTTATAGATACTTCATTTAAAAGATGTGGTATGTCTGATACTTGTCTTACATGGCACAGTACAGTATATACAGTATGTTGTACAAGGGTGACTTATTAAAATTGTTTTGAAATCCATATGGATTTGCCCACTCCATAATTTTCCTTTTCACGACAGTAAAGAAACACAATCCTGATATTGCATTTCTTGGCAGTGTTGATTTCTTATTAAAAGTCTACAACATTTCCTACTGTAAAGGTACTATGTCCATTTGCTAAATATTGTTGGGGCTGTAATGGCAGTAATCGGAATGTGCAAAGTGAACAAATGGGAAATCTTGTACTTTATAGTCATACAACAAGGAATAAGGTGACAAAATAATACCCTTTACATAGTGCATAATTTCATTTCTGCCACATGTAATATTATTGTCTCGTAGGTACTAAATACAGGATACCAAATAGCTTTTATAATGAATCTGATCATTATTCAATATAGAAACCAAACTCACCAGAATAACATTGTTATATGCAAAACATATTTAATAGAAAAATATGAAAAACATTAAAAGGTTATTCCCACTGTTCTTTTGTTTATCAGCAAAGTATTTTACTGTTTCTATTATTTACAGTATTTAACGTCATTCTTTTTTTGTAATTGTTTTAAGTTGTTAGAAATTCAACATGGATACAGAAATAAATGTCTCATAAGTTGTGTTTTATTTATAGAATTAGCAGGAGTGCACTGAAATTAGGTAAAGCCAGTTGCAATAAAACAACTTAATGTACCAGAATAGAAAGCTCTTACTGTCCTGGTAAGATTCCTTGAGAAAACTTTAAAACTTATTGAAACTGTTATTTTATTTTTATATTGTTTGACATTTCAAAATAAGCATGGCTAAACAGAGTTTATTTACTTTGCACTTTAAATACATTTTATAAATATGATAGAGCGCAATGTTTTATTGCAGAACACATCTGAGTGAATATTGAAAGCAGTATTTTGCAGTTTGTTGATTTATTGTTGTAGAGTTTTATTTTTTTTATTGAATACCTACCAGTAAGATAGATATATTAAATAGAGATCAGCAAAGTGAAAGTCTTAGACAAATGTATATCTGAAATTATACTAACCTGAAAACTATATTATTTTGTAACATTCTTCTTGCAGTCTAAACCTCTTATACCCTTGCAAAAAGAAGCAGATGAAGAAACTGGTAAAACTGTTCTCACAAATTACATGTTTCCTCAGCAGCCTAGGACAGAAGAGTGTAAGTTTTTGATATATCCTGTACATTACTTAGCTTAATATTTCTATTCAAGATAGAATTGTATGACTTAAAATAACTTGCATAACTGTTCAAGATAAGACATTTTAAGAGATTTGTGGCTTTCGTTTTAATAATCTTAAATGAAAATTATATACTGAATTGGTTTATAAGTCATTCAGTTATAGGTGCAGTTATTAAATGTATATACAGTTTTCAGTCTTACTTTTCTAAAATTGTCAGTATGTAACACTGGAGAAATGCATAAAGTGAATCCATAGTAAAGAACAAGCATAGGATTTATTTTTAATATTGTCATTACATAATGTATATTTTTGTATAACAAGGGCACATAAATATTTAATATCAGCACTAATGTGCTTATAAGTACAATATATTGTGTCATGTGTTGCTGTTCTATAAACATAATGATCATGCATAGAGGGATATTATGAATACGTGAATGCCAACTAAATTGATAAGAACTTATTTAAAGTTGTGTGTGATGGCCCTAGTTGACTGCAGCAGTCATGTCCTTCTTGTACATTGGATCTTCAGTAGTCATAACAGGGATGAGCTGGGCAGTAAGGACACCAAACTAGCAAGTTTGTGACCCGAGTGCAGCGGGTGACACCTCAGTACCAAGTTCGAACAGTGTAAGGTGTTTTTTTTTTTTTTTTTTTTATAAATGTGGCTGTAGTGCAAATCCAGCCACCAACCCCCAAGTTTTCCCTGTAAGTTGGAGGACCTGCTTGCAGGGCTGGATGCAGATTAACATCATACCTAGGATGAAGCGCTCAAGGGCCAAACGGAGTAGAGTAACTTCTGCCGTTTACAGGGTTCAAACCAGGAACCTTCCGATTGCTGGCACAAATACCTAGCCTCAGAGCCACTACTCCACCTGAATTCAACAAAGACAAAGTGCAAACACTGTTGTATTTCCCTTTCCTTCCTGCTCATTCTTACCCCTTTATAATAATTTGGGTGAGGTGCCATGTGATCATAGACCCTGGAGGGCTAATTAGGAAACTGGCTGAACCACACATGAATGTCTTTCCAGACAATTTCCCTGTCAACCTCTGGAGGTGCTCGTGCATACTTCCACATGAACCTATGCCTGTTTGAAGCCTGTGCACTTTATTTATTAAAAACTGCACATCGCTACAGATGCCTTTTATACGGTTTAGCACATTTGACACCATGGTTGGGCATTTTGTAAAGCTATTACCACATAAAATCAATTCTTGGTTCAAATTCTCTGCCCATTTACTTCTCTTTGAAAATGCATGGATTATTTTTTCTTCCAAGTACAGATATTTTCATCTCATATCTTAAAATATGTGCATTTAAGGTTAACTGGAAATTCTAAATTGTTTGAATTTGAGTGTGAGTGGTGGTGTATATGTGAGTGCGCCCTGCGATCACCCTCCACATAACACCCTGCATCTGGTTAAGTGGATTTGATAATGTTGCATTATATTACTTGTGGAAAATTAACATCACTCAAGACTGGATTTACAATATAACAAAACTCTAAAGAAAAAAATTAAGTGTAGCTTAGAGTTAGTGGGCCTTGTGATGGACAAATTGCATTGCTTCCTTCCGTGCACTTGCTACTGCTGTGTTAGGCCCTTTCTCCCCACCCCATGCAACCCTTAATTGTTTCAGGTGACTTTAAGAATGTTGTATTTAAATGCAAAGTTTGTCTACTTTTTAAATTAACATTTTAAATGCAGCATTTGTTACTTGTTGTTTGTTTGCTCTGTACGTTTTTATAAATAGCATGTATAAATAGAATATATAATGAAAAAAATGGATGCAATGTAATCCTTTGTTTATTGCAGTTATCTTTAAACTCAGTCCCAGTACTGCATGTGGCTGCAGTTCTTATTATAGCATGCTCTTATTTCCTAGTTTGTGTTTTGGAGTCATTGTAAAAATTGCAAAACTAAGATTTCTCTGCCTTTTTTGTATTCCACAAAGCTTACTTGCATGCTTATGAAATTTATATACTGTATGAGGAAGTCTCACTTGAATACAAGTCGAGATGGAAATTGGTTTAGGAAATCCACAATTATAAGTACAATACTTATGATATTTATGCAGCCCTGTAAAACAACTGTTGAGAATGTTATTCATGGCTCAAAAAGCACAGAGCATCTGCTGAGTACTTTTTACTTTAAGCATGAAGCTGATGTGATGCATGGTGTCTTATGGCATAGCTTAAACTTTTATTTCATTTTTATACAATAGAAGGCCATATACCGAATACAGCATCGATCTTTCAGCAGATAGACGTAAACTCATACTTGATCTTTAACAACACATAAAGGAAAAATGTCCACTATTAATAGAAAGAGGCTGTGGGGCAATCTCTAGCAGACAGATTAAATGCCTAAAGTACACTTCCATTGTGATTTTGAACAATGCATAATTAAATGTTAATGGTATTATTTAAATGTAAGAAGAAGAATTGAGCAGTTTGATTGCAGATGTACTAATACGTAAATATCACATTTAAGGCACTTAAAACAATTACGTATTCATTATGTATTCACTAGAAATGTGAGTAAGGTAAAATGCACTTAACAAGTAAAAATTATATACAAGATCATCAGAATTACTAGGATATACATTCTGGATTTGGCAACCAAAAAGAAAGCTACAGCTTGTGTCACTGGTCTAACTTTGAATATGCCACTTCTGCTGAGGGGTTTTGCCCTTTTCAGAATGACTAATTGCATATACACCTGGACATAAATCAATGTCATTTCAAAGGACTTGCTTGTGTGTGCAATGATGCATTGGAATAATTTGTATTTTACATAGTTATCCTATAATGAAGTGGGTGGTGCCATTGTTGACATGTGAATGCAGTCTGCAGTCTTAGATCTGTTACGTTTGGGAAATATAAAAACTATTATCTAGTGTCACTTATAAAAACTCTGGAGAAGAGTATTATACTTGGCTTTACTTGCTAGCTGTATGATGGCCAGAAAACTGCTTTACTGCAATGAATACTCTGTGAACCCTTCAACGCACCAATGCCTTTCAAAGATTCCAACACTGGACAGAAATGTGCCAGAAACAAAGAAAAGAAAACTGGTTTAAATCATTTGTGCAGTGGACAGGCACTTGCTGCAGTGAATTGACCTGCAGCTTTTCAGCATTCAGTGTCGTTTACTTGGGTGTCTGCTCTGTTCTTAATTGTCATCATTAGAATAAAATTAAGAGCGCAACATACAAACAAAGTCAAATTAATAAGAAAAAAGAAAGAAGCATTTTTAAGCTATATCAAAAGCTCAAATATTTCTAAATGTTTTATAAATATAGAAATCACAGTTCTGCTTCTCTAAATGCAGAATAAAAGAAGAGAAAAAAATCCCAGCTAATTAAATTAGATCATTTTGGGAGTAAAATTATTCATGGGTGGTGAAACTGGTTGGAACAAAAACCTGCAGCCACAATGGATCCTCAGGGCTGAGTTTAAGAACCACTGCTACATATTGTATACTGTAATACCAATTTGGTTTCATATAGCACAGAGCTAAATACAGCCCAGAGTGCTTTAAAAATAATAAAAAATGGGAAACCACAACAGCTTATTTAATTGAAAAATATGTCTGTAACATATTACTTTGAAAAAGTTAAATTTCTTAAACCAGACACGGTACCTGGCAAAGACTGGTAATAGAATAATTAAATATTTGCTTTCTCTTGCTCTATGTGTACTTTAAGCATGTACAAACATCTCTTCGCTGAAGCTCCCTCTCTCAAGTGTGTTCCTGTATAGCCTGCTTCTCGAGTCTGTCATTATTTTCCGAGTTCCTTTCTCATCCTCAGTCTAGTTATATACTTGTAATCTTTAAAGGTGAAGCTCTCAGCATGCCTCCTACACTGTTACTCCTCCTCATCTGTCTCACACTCACATTTCTTCTTTCAATCGCATCGCCAAAGCCAGACTTACCAGTCAATTTGCACATGGGAACAGTATACACAGATCTTAGTGTTTTATTATATAGCGCATGCTATTGATTAATCAACTTGTAAGTTCATTTTATTCTACTCATAGAAAGCATTGTTGCAATAATAAATAAACCTGTCATGTGATTTAGGCCGGGTTTATACTTCACACAACACATGCAGCTGCAGACTACTGCTACACAAGTGTTGTATTGTTTATACTTGCGTGCATACATAAATCTGGAAGATTCTACCAGGTGGCAATGCAAGATATCATCATGGTGAGAAAACATTCGGCTTCACTGTGTTGTGACTTGCCTGAAACATCCATTAAATTCTGAGGACACCTTGCCACACTATCTCTGAAAAGGATGGATGTATAATGATTACATCCATCAATCCAGGGATGCGTTCCATTCCAGCATGCATCGAGCATGAGTCAGAAACAATCCCTGGATTGCAAGGTGAATAGAAGCACACGCGTACACTAGCGTCATTGTAGCATCATCAAACTTGCATGTGTTTGGAAGGAAACTGGAGCACACTGTGGAAACCCACCAGGAAAACATGCAAACTCAAGGCAGGGAACACAAGGGATGTGACTCCCTGTGAAGCATTAGCACTACCGTGCCTCCCCCACATGTGTAATAATATTAACAGTATTCATTATTTAAATTAATGGTTTATCTGTAAAATGTAATATACATACTTAATCCATTTCATCATGAAAGTGATATCAATAAGAATTCTAAATATGCTGAGAGCTGGAATATCATAAATGTAATGTGTTCTGTGTGGGAATTGCTTGCTTGCCGCTGTAGTCAGTGCAGGAGGAAGCCCCAGAAGCATGTAACAGTTAACGGCTTGGTCAGCCTTAAGATGATGTTTATGACGTTCTACTTTAATGACAAAATAAACTATGGGATTAAAGTGGAAATTTCGAGATAAAGCCAAAAATAACAGTTCAATAAAGTGTTAACAGTTTTTGTAGTTACAGTTTTTTTTAAGGTGGTCATGGTCAGAATCTTGAATGAACAAAAACAAAATGCTGCTTCTCCATTTTTTATTTTTATGCATTCTTTTGAAGGAATCTGCATGCATTACATACTGTATATCTTTAAAACATCATTATTATTAACCAAAAAAATGGTATACAGTAGTGTTTTTTTTATTTTTTTGCACAAGTGAATACAGGACTGAGAAATCCTATAATGACCTCTACTCACACTTAGAATATTATAATTTTCAAAGCAAGGTTATTATAGTTAACGAAAACTAAAATCAAAACTGAAACTATTATTAAAAAAACATTTTCGTAAACTGAAATAAAATAATTAACGAAGCCAAAATTAAAAACTAAAACTAAACGAAACTATTAAAGTAGCTGGAAAGACTAACTGAAATAAAATAATAATTTACTAAAATATTTTTAGTTTTAGTTTTTGAATGAATATTCTTGCCGTTAATCTTTAACCCTTGTAAGTTTTGCAATCCTACTCTGGATAAACAGGTTTAGATAATGTATATGTTTTCTTAATCTCAGACGCTGTCTCTGTTGTTTTGTGCCTGTCCATACTCTTATTACCTGCTCCTGCTCTGCTCATTATGGGTTTACTGTTCTTATGGTGAGCTATTCAAGACTCGCCACCCCTAACCTTGACACTACATGCTTGTTGTTCTTTGTTTCCCTCAATACAGCTAGGTGGGTTCTGCACACTGACTCAAGCCTAAGAGTCCTGTTCTTCCTAAGCCCTTGTGATTTTCATGAGAAAATATTTTAAAAATTATAAAATTGTGTAAAATTGTTCATATTCAGTGTCTAGTTTTGATTATGTTTGTTTTTATTAGACAAAAAACAAAACCAGATAGTAAACTAGGCATTGTAGTAAGCTTCCACTAACATTAAACTCATATCCAAATCTGTTAAGTGTGCAGTTCTGTCTGATTGTGACACAAAAGTAACTCCGTAGGAGCTCCATGCCATAATTACTAAACTAAAACTGAAACTAATATATATAAAAATAAAATAGAAATACCTTTGTGAAATAAAAACTAAACTAAAACTAAAAATACACAATGACGGAAAACTAAAACTAAACTGAATTTCCAAGTAAGGTCAGAAAAAATATAGAAATAAAAACTAATATAAAAAGGCAAAACTATAATAACCTTGCTTCAAAGATGGCTCACAAAATACTGAAACTAGATTTTTCTTGGTTGTAATCAGCCTAGAGCTGTCCTATTTTATTCTTAATTTCTAACCTCATATAACATTTGGACCTATTAGTCTGTTGCCAAAGAAGCATAACACATTTTTTTTCATTGCCTTCAAAAAGAATTTATGTTCTTGGTGGTTAGGCAAAGCATTGCAGTCTTTTTCTTCAGTCACAGTACAAACTAACACTAACCAGGTTTCCATCCAAGGAGTTTTTGCGAAAAAATATTTAGCGCTTCAAATTTTAGCTGATGGAAATGCTAATTATCGATAAAATGTTGTACATATTTTTCCGTTTAACTTTAGCGCATAAATTCCATATCGATACTTCAGATGTCGCAAAAACTACATTGGAAACACTTTTTGTCGGGAAAAAAA
>JANRMT010062835.1:57194373-57225909 GCA_026402145.1 Polypterus bichir lapradei | reverse complement strand
GTACATTAATGAGGGAAAAAATTAATTTAAATGATTTTAGCAAATGGCTGCAATATAACAGTGAAAAATTGAAGGGGGTCTGAATACTTTCCGTACCCACTGTATATAATAAGCATGATTGACCCATTGATTGATGATTTTTATGCAGGATTCTGAAGACCTGTCCTCTGACGAAGATGAAATGAAGATTGCAGAAATGCGCCCCCCTCTGATTGAAATTTCTATCAATCAGCCTAAGGTGGTGGCTTTAAGCAAAGACAAAAAAGGTTAGTAAGAAGTTTTTAAAGTCTTACAAACATACTTCTGTTTTCTAGGATCTAATTGTCTTGTTGTTAATATTATTTTTGGCACAAGTGCACTTTATTTGGCTTTTTTGATATTGATCAACAGAAAGAAAAACTCTTTATTGTTAAATTCATCTAGATTATTTGCAAACATAAAACACAAAATTGATCATATACTGTAAGTATTTACCCCTTCAAGTCAGTGTTTCTTAGCATCTTTGTCAACATTTAATAGTCTTTAGTCTGTCTGGATAGGTCTATGTTAGTTTTGCACATTTAGACACTGCAGCCTTTCCCAATTAATTTTTGCAGACAGCTCAAACTCTGTCAGGTTGCATGAGGATAATTAGTAAAGAGCTTTTATCAAGTCCAGCCACAACTTCTCAGTTGGATTGATATCTGGACATTGATTTGGCTACACCAGGATATTTATATTGTTGTTTTAAGTCATTCCTGTGTAGCCTTGGCTTTCTGTTTTGGGTTGTTGTGTTGCTGGAAAATAAATCTTCTTGTAAGGTGTAGGTTTCTTGTAGACTGAATGAGATTCTCCTCCAAGATTCCTGTATTTTGCTGCATTCATTTTATCTTCTACCTTCAAAAGCCTTGCAGGGTCTGCTGGAGAAAAGCATCCTCACAGCATGATATTGCCTTCACCTTGCTTCATGTTAGAGGTGATGTATTTTGATAATATACAGTCTTTGGCATGATGTTTAATGTGATGGCCAAAAAGCGCAATTTTGGTTACATTAAACCATAGAACCTATTTCCAAAAGACCTCAGTGTCCCATGTACCTTCTGTCAAACTCTAGGTATGTTTTTTAACAATGGATTTCTGTGTCACTCTCCCATAAAGCTGCAGCTAGTGAAGCACCCAGGCAACAGTTGTATGCACAGTTTTTTCAATCTAAGCTGTTGTAATTGCGTGACTCTTTTAGAATTATGTGAGGCTTCATGGTACTGTATCTTTCCTCAATAGTTGTCTTGTTGCACCAGTCACTCAGTTTTAATAGACAGCCTTTTTGGCATATTAACAGCTGTGCCTTATTAATGATTAATTTAACTGTATTCCAGGGTACATTCAATGTCTTGGGTATTTCTTGTATCCATTCCCTGACTTGTGCTTTTCAGTCACTTTTACACTGTGTTTTTGGGAGTGTTCTTTTGTCTTCACTGATTCACTTCAAGTTGGACCTTCCAGAAAAGGTGCATTTACTCTATAGAACAATCAATTGAAAGCCCTTGACTGCATATAGGTGATTGCCGTTTAATTAATTTTGTGACTTCTAAAACCATGTTGCTGCACCAGTTATGATTTATGCAAAGTATGTGTGTTATGTTAAACAGAGTGAATATGTATGTGATCAACTATTTTGCATTTTATCTTTGTAATTAATTTAGACCACTTACAAAGATCTTTTTTCACTAACATTAAAGATTTTTTTCTGATGATTAGTGTATCAAAACTCAAATTAAAAACAGTGGGATTCAATGTTGTATAAAGCTATCCAAGGGATGAAATGTTTTTTAGGCACTGTGCAGTAGTTCATGTAGAGGACACAAATTATTAAATATTTAAACACCATTACCAATTGTAGTCATAACCCATTGCAGCTGAGACAGTATGTGCTGAATTGAAGAACTACTGTAAAGTAAATGTTTTCTGAGCAAACTTGAGAGGATTTTAAAGTTTTAAAAGTTTTGTTGACAGGAGCACTACGCACGTCGTTTATTCATTGGGCAGATATCTTTAGTAAAGCAGTATGTCAGCCGTGTGGTCATATTTTTCTGTTGAAAAGGAAGATAACAGAGTTGCTATCTGTTCTACCTACAAAAATAAGATAATGCGAGGAGGCTGCAGAATTAAATCTTTCAATACCACAAATTTAATTACCCATCTGAAGAACCACCATAACGAATTACACACGGAATTTCTAGCAGCTAATGCTACCAAAACGAAAGTTAAATCAGATGTTGCCGGGCTCACTAGCAGTAGCCTTATACAGCAAACCCTTCAAAACGTAAACACGTTTCCTCAAGACAGTGCCAGAGCTAAAGGCATAACTACTAAAATAATGGAAATGATTGCACTCGATGACGAGCCTTTTTCCCTAGTTGAGGACGAAATGGTTACTACATCATTTAGAACCTTGCTACATTCTTCCAAGCCAGTGATACTTTGCAGATGTCCCACTGCCTGCATTATATGATGTGATTGCTACTCATATCCTCAAGCTTTTAAGAATCAATGCCACCAGCATTAGCTTCACTACAGATATGTGGAGCTCAGAGGTCATGACAACGCTCGCAATATGGCAAAACCTATGAAAGAAAGCGGCATTAAAAATTTAAGCTGCATGGCTCACACTTTGCAGCTTGCTGTAAATGAAGGCATATTGAGCCAAAGAAGCATCTCCGACTGTGTTGCCATTGCGAGGCGAATAGTTACTCATTTTAAGCACTCACAACTCGCTATTTCGCGGCTGAGAGAAATACAGACAGACTTTGGTACCCCAACAAGAATGCTTAAGCAGGACATCCCTACTCATGGGAACAGCACGTATTATATGCTGAAAAGTCTTGTTGATCAGAAGCGCACTCTTGCTGTCTATGGTGCTGAATACGAGCTTCCTGCCTCTTTCACGGTGCATCAGTGGGGACTTGTGGAAAACATGATTACTCTACTCGAACCATTCGAGCAACTTACTAAAGGCATATAAGCGCACATTCATCTACAATTGCAGACATGATTCCGTCTGTTGAAGCGCTTACACGTCTGCTTAAAAAGTGTGGCATGACAGATTTTGGAGTTCAGACGGTGAAAACCACACTTTTCTACTGTCCTTGATCCATGGTACAAAGATCGTTTTTTTTTTAACCAAGATACCAAAAAATAAGCAAGAGAAGCACTTCAGAAATAACTGGTTGAGATGTCAGCTGGTGAAGGAGATGGTGAAAGCAACAGCGAACCACAGGAGAAAAAGATTTGCACTCGGAGAGATGTTGCTTCTTCATTGCTGGAGATGTATGCAGAAATTCTTGAAGAAAATTCGTAAACCACATTCGACTGCCGCCGAGGTAAAATAACAGGATTATAAAATTAACAATAATTATACTAATTAGGTGATTGACCAAACGTCCCGAATGGGGAAAAAAAAACACTCGGATTTAATTTTTTTTTTTTTTTAAACACAAACCATACACTGCAGCTTCCAAATATCCAATCAGTATCATCCTGCATTTACCGGAAACTCACAGTCAGCACTGCGAGGTGGCTTGCTGGGACTGTGTATAACTTAAGAGTGCAAGGCAAACTGCTCCGCAAACATAAGCTGAGAAGAAAGGGAACACGTTAATGGCATCACCTCACTTTTTTCGTCAGGTTTTTACAATTTATGTTTGTCAGATAGCCTGCAAACCTGTCATTGCAGCGGTGCAGTTTGTGGGTTTTTCCATTGTAGAGAGTCGAGTCGCTGTGGAAAATTAGTGGAGGAATTTAATTCAGTGGGCACTTAGCAAAAAGGAGGAACATGTTCGCCTACGTGGTAGAATGCAGCTTCAAGTTTTGTACATTGTGAAAGATGCGTCTTCTGTGGCTAAACTGCAAAAGATTTTAAGACAAGATTTATTCCAGTTTTAATGTAAGCATTACTTTAAGACAAAATCACCCTGAAATATACAGCAGTCTCTCAACATTTCAAGGCACACCTGCATTACAAAGTATTTCATTTTGGAACAGCTTGTGTTGCATCTCTTAAAAGTGCATCCGCATCACACTTTATACAGAATGCCCTTTATATGACCCGAATCATTATACATCAAACTTTCAACATCACAAGTTTTTATTAATGGCGGTGGTTGATACAGGTGGTTGTCCTATTTTTCTTTACCACAAATCTGGTCAACCTAATAATTTTATCATTTTTTATTATAATATAGGTAAACGTTTGTAAACTCTTTTTTTTTTTTTTTTTTTTTCTCAGCGAGCCCCCTATCTCCAGAAATAACTGTGCCCTCCAGTATTGGAAAAGCAATGCAGCCCGTTTCCAACCTTGGCCAAGGCAGCGATCAAGTACCTATCGGCACCTTGTACCAGTGTAGACAGTGAACACCTTTTTTCAGCTGTGTCAAATATAGTAAATGAAAAGAGAAAAAGGCTTGCTGGTGCAAAGGCAGAAATGCTTCTTATTAAGAAAAACCTACCATTTGTACTTTTAAAGAAGCCAACTTAAGTTCAGGGTTACAGGCCTCATTGTACCCTTTGTGCTAGTTTTATTTAAAGTAATAGATGTCTGATTATAGCAGAAAGAATATGCATTCATTTTTTTGTTAATATACCCAATGTCATGTTATGTAATGGCATGGTGTATTGATGTGCTTAAGTTACTCAGAATGTGTATGTTAAGCAGATTTTTGTATATGACCTACAGTATTTTTTCTATAGAGATGAGCCATATCTTGCTCTTTTTCCCCCGCATAAATTACTGGCTGCTTATGTAGCAAGAGCATAAAATTCAGCAAGTTAATAAAAAGTTAACCTCTGTTTCACATGCTACTGTTGTTTCTTTGATAATGCATAATATATTTTCAGCATACCTAAAACATTCATACCTGAAGTAAATAAAAAAATATATATATATTTGTTATCGATATTGGCAACGATGGACAAAAACATATCGGTTATCGGTATCACCCAAAATTTTCATATCGGTGCATCACTATATAATACATATGGTCTCTACAGTGTAAATCATTTTTTAAATCTTTATGTAGGTTTCTAGTTATACCCAGCTCACTAGGACCCTGAATTGGATTAAGTGCGTTTAAATGTGTTATATTATGTTTTTTAGTAATTTTGCTTGAAAGGAAGAGTATACAGTATATTCAAATATTAAGACAAAAAATTTCAAAATAATTTTCAAATAGCCTATACTGTTTTAAAAACACTGGGGTGTTATCCACTGAATTTTTGTTTATTTAGTTTTCATTAAATTAATGGTAGCTTTAAGCCTTCTGAGTTTGTCCTGAGTGTTCAGTTGTGTTTTTCCCCATTTTTTCACTTTTGTCCGTACAAATTTATTATTATAGATTAAATGCTAGCATATCTTGCCTTTTACTTCACAACAATGCTGACTAAATCAAGAAGAACTCACAAACAGCTTTCCAGCCCAACAAAGAAATCCCCTCATGTGGAAGAAGGCGTGACTACTGAAGCTTTAAAATGTTGGTGCTTCTTGACAATATTAGGTCCATTGTCACTCAGTAGCTGGCGGCTTTAAATGCCTCCATTCACCAGAGATTTCTACAGAGTTAGGAAAACTATCCAAAAGTACAGACCATTACGAACCACAGGTTAAAAAGTTGGTAAACACTTGACAAACTGGAGAATATGAAGTGGTCCAACAGCAATGAGCTTTTATTTAAAAAAATAAACTATACAAGTTTTCTCATTCTGTAGAACGTTGCAGTCACATCCACATTTCAATCCATGACTCTTCTCAGTCCGAGGCCACTAATCCTAAAGTTCTTGAACTATGTCAATAGACAGATTATTTTGAAAGAAAGTCAGAAAAAAACCCAGTTTGTCCTACACTATCCACAGTGTTGCATTCCTCCTTGACTTGAGTGGCCTGACAGCTCAAGCAAGGGAGGTAATGTCCCCGTCATGTAAAAAGCTACAGAAGCTGGGATTAATCCTTTCCTGTTGTATGCAGCTTGCAGTATGCTCATCCATGCGGATGGTTATGTTTGCTAAAACGTGCCAAAACAGGCTGTGGAAGCTATTGACAGTTACTGTTCTTTATCCTAGGATGCATTACATTGTTTGGGGTCTTTTCTCCCTAAACTTGTGTGTAAGGTCTGTTATTACTTGATGGACAGTGACTTTACAGTTTAGTACACTCCAGTTGCATGTTCTGTTTGATATTGTTACATTTACTTGAATGGTGTTTGGTCCTTGTCGTTCCAGGGAACATAAGTGATCTGTTTCACTCTCGTGCGATGGTTTCTCTTTTCTGCATGGGTTATATTTTTATTTTTACTGGCTACTTGTAGGCTTATTTATTTATGCAGACTAAGCAGTTTGGGTTAGTGGGAGGTGCTGGCTCTGGGGAAGGAATATGTTTGAGTTGATGTTAAAATATATTAATGATTTTCTGTACGCTGTTTAAAAATTGGGATGTATTAGAATGTAAAGCTTTATCATCCTTGGAGCAAAGGTTAGCTTGGTGCACAAAAAGAGTGAAATTATAAATGTCTCAGAATTAGGAAATTTGGATATGTTTGAAATAATTCTGACCAAAGGCATAAAGAATTTTGTAAGTTAGCCACAGAATGTTGTACTAAATGCTATGATATGAAAAAAGCAAGTATAGAATTCTGCAAAAACTTTTGAAACAGATTTTGAACCGATTTTAAGTTATGATGAGAGACTGGAGTGAGCATGTGTTCAGAGTTACAAACATTAATTCAGATATAATAAATAAATGGAAATGGTTCTCTTTCAGCAAAGAAAGAGAATGGATATAGAAGCTGTTACTGAAATGAAAAATATTTCTATCTGTGTGAGGTATAGAAAAGTAAGAAAAAATAAAAAAAATTGCAAAAAGGTTTTTAACAGCAGAGAAAGACATGATCAAGTCATTGGCAGTAATAACAGCTAGGCTTTAGGACCAACATACTTTTAGAAATGTTCAGTTAAAAAGGACCCTTTCTAATGCTTAATTCTTCAAGGCAGGAAAAAAAAACTGTTCTTATATGACTGAGAAGAACTTTCAATCAGTTTCTTTCATAATTTTCTTCCTTACATGGTCGAGTCCTCCACCATAATAGAATTTTTCTCCTATTCTACATTATTTTTAAAAAATATAGTGCTCCTTCTGAATCAAAATTTAACCTGAGAAGTATGGGACATCAGGCCCACAAGAGTGGGAGAAACACCTGTAATGGCAAAAAAAAACATTTAAACAAACAATGGAGGGATATGTGCACTTCTAGAGAGCAATAAGCTGTGTATGCATGCTGAGTGCTTAAAAGGGTGCCTGCATGAATGAGAGAGTCTTAAGCCACCATGAAAAAATGCAGTGGTCCATTATTAAACTAAAAGGTAGGCATTTAGCAGGCACCAAGGGGCAGCTGACCCTCTCCTGAGTTAAGAGTGACACCAAGGACAACAGAAGTCTCAATCTCTGGCTACTAGAGGGTAATAATACCAGATTGGAGCATACAGGAATATGCTTTTCCTCTGATCAGGCCAAAGTTCCAGCACTTGAAGGGTAATTAAAGTCTCGGGGTGCAGGAAAACCAGGAAACACTGGAGGGAGTTATATCCTGGTATCAGGGTATCCTTGGTGTAGAAACGGGGCCCAACCTATCAACCTATTCGTAGGAAGTGACACCAGCAAAGGGTTTGAAGTTGCTTGTGATTGTGCAGGTTAGCTTCACTCTTCCAAAACCATAATGGGAGCCTCTTGAACCTGCTTCTGTTCATAGTCATAACTGAGTATTAGGACATGGCAAGTGAGGACACACACACAATGACTGCAATGGATGGGCGCTAAAGTGAAAGAGTTTTTAATACATAAGTGCTTTTAAGAGCAATTTAGAGATAAACAAAACAGTGCATCTCTACATATTAAATAAATTATTCAATAAATAATTCCTGCTTCCAAAGTGAAGTTTAAAAACAATGCAATAAATAGTTCAATAAAAAGATTAGAAAATCAGAAGGGTAAACAAAGTCGGGATCTACATTTTTGTAAAACTCAATAGATGCAAGGCGTCTGTGCTGCACCTCTTCCTCTGCTCTGCCACAGCAACCATCCTTCTGCCCTAAGGCATTTTAACTCTCTAGTCCTGTTTCACCTCCATCCTCTCCTTGTTTTCCTCCTTCAGGAAACACTTTGCACTTAAGCACTTTGAGCTACATTTTTTTGTATGAAAATGTGCTATATAAATAAATGTTGTTGTTCAGCCCAGCACTTCTTTCTTGTCTTGCCAACTCACCTTTCCAGGTCTCATAGTCTGCATAAGGCTTAGTCACGGTTACCTCTTTCTGTGCGTCTGCCGTGACTGTCCAAGCCATCTTCTCCTGTCTTCCTCATGCAAAATAATGGAAACCTATCGGATCCCTAGGGAGACCTCGGATTGCCCCCCGCTACCCCATTACTGTTCACCTGGAACTGATCTGCCCAAAGAACATTGATAACTCGTTCCTCATGGGATGCATGACCGCTTGCCTGCACTCCTCTGTACAAGTATTGGCTTCACCTTTTTTTTTTTCCGGCTTTCTCTTGTTTGCCATCTCTGTTTTTTCCAATTCTTTTGGTTCTCTTTGTTCCTCTGCTCTTGTCTGACTCCCTTATATACCTCTGTGAGGGTAGCAACTCTTAACTCGGACCTCATGAAGCCAGTGAAGCAATTAAGACACAACACACCCCCACGTGTGGGTGCGTCTAGTCTCGATCACTCTACCAACTACATACTGCTGCGTACAAACCCATACATCAACGAATATCAAGCCAGCCACTTATTAATTCCTTAATCCTAATGACAACTTGCTGCTTAGCCATGGACCCATTTTACCACACTTCCTCACAACCACTGACATATGAAGTTTAAGTCCTGGTTGTCAAGCCCATGACTGATGGAAGAAAGAAGGACAGGGATGAGTGTATAAGTGAGCAAAGAAATACAAGCAAATGTTTAGTTCTTGTACTCCTCTACTTTAAAATAGAAAAAAAGCAAGCCACTCCACCTATTAGACATAATTTAAGTCTGTTGTTCTTGTTTATATGTATTAATCTTGTTGTTTGTTGTTTTTTTTTCTTTACATTTGCACTGTGGTGTTTGTGGTGTAATTATTATTAGTATTATACACCAACAAAATGTGATTGTTTAGTGACAACATGTAATCCCATTAATATCTCTTAATAATCCTTACAAATGATTATCATGAGATGTATTTGACCTAATCAGAAAAGAATGCATCTGTTTTTTATATCTAGATGACTCCAAAGATGTGGATTCCCTATTGGAGGACACAGCTGTTAATAGCAACCAAAACAACAGCAATTGTTCTTCACCGTCTCGCATGTCAGACTCTGTTTCCCTTACTACAGACAGCAGCCAAGACATATCGCTCAGCACTCCAGAGAAGGAAACAAAAGTTATGATTATCAACAAAATAAGGTAAAATATTTATTAAGCATGTAACAGAATTTTCCAGTGGTCTATTAACTCTTTCAGGGCTGATGTTGACTTTTGTCAAAAGGAGGAGTTGACGATGGTAATTGACTGTAAACTGTGACAAAACCAACCGTTACGTTTTACCTGGACTCTCGTTGCTAGAAGGAAAGTTAGAATCATTGGTTTGACCGAGATTTCCTGCGCTCGCATGAGTAGCAAGGCGCAAGCAACGGCAAAAATGGCACTGACATCTGGCAAGAGATCAAAGTGAATGCATAAAACAAAACACTCTGTGGACGACGTTTTGCCTGTTATCTCTGAACTGGACTATGACTTGTCCCGACTCAGATTTTGATACAAGTGATTGAAAATGAATGTGAGATTCCAGCTTCAGCTGATTGGTCCCCAGTTAATCGCTGTACTGACAATGTTTGCCAGGGAGGACTACCACTTAAGAATGATAAGAGGTAGAAACCAGATTGAAATGCACTGAGACTGCGTCCCAGCCACGCAAAGACAACCTGGCAAACTGGCAGTCACAGCATGCAGCAACAGACGTTTTATGTTGATTTCTGTGTGAAACCATTGCTTGTCAGAAACTATGTTTTTTTGGAAAAAATATTCAGCCCTCAAAGAGTTAAAGGACAGACACATTAATATAACAAATGAAACTTTCATGACCAATTTATATATGTTTGTTTTAAAAGGAAAATATGTAAATTGTATGTTTGGACATGATTTTTATTTTTTATAATTGAGCCAGTTTCTTTTAGCAGGATTTTTTTTGATTCAGTGTAAAATATGTCTGTCATCTTCAGCCCCCAGTGCTAGCATTAGTAGTTTTGTTACAGGAAATTAATAGGGAATCAGTTTACAGAGTTTTGATCCTTCTCTGGACAACAGCCTTGCTGTGTAATATTTGCATAGTGTTAAACATGCAACATATGCTACACAGCTTATAGTGCATTCACTGTCATGAGATACAAGTACCCAGCTTGATACTTTGTAGATTTATAAAACAGGTTAGGCACATACACACATAATCAGATTTATGCATGTATCTGTCCACTTTCTGAGCCTTTACCAAAAGTATAACACAGCAGTATAATCTGGAATAGACACCTGTCCATCACTGGTTGCATTCATACTGTTTTTTTTTCCATTACTTTTTCATTTATTTAAATTAAAATTGATTCTTTGTGTCTAAACATTGCCATTTTCAAGATAATTATCTGAAACAAAATGAGTGTAAAATAAAATAAGAAGCACATGATTATGTGGCTGCTTTAATATAAAATTTGCAAAGAAACACAGGCTTAGAGTTTAATTCAAAGTCATTAGTGCCATATAAATGATATGGCAAAAATGTCTATTCCCGGGAAATTTGTACTAGTACTTTGGTAATCGAATAATAGAAATTAAAATTCAACTTTCAGTTTCAGTAGTCAAATTGGAATTACAGGTTTCTTATTAAAATGTCAGCTTGTTAAATAAAAAAAGTAATTGTAGATATCAAAATGAAAATTCACACGAGACATCAAATGTTAAAACATTTTTCCAGAAAATTAGTATAATCACAGGCATCTCAAGTTGAAAGCTCGGTCAAGATCAGTTTGAAATTTTTTGTCACTCATATGCTGTTGGAAAATACATTACTCTCATCTCTAGTTTGCATTTGATATGGAATTGTAGATTCCTGCAATGTTTTGTTAGTCGAATATGCTTTGCAGAAATCTCAAATTCATATTTTTTTCCTCATCAAAAATTATTATATTTTGAATATCTAAAATATAATTTTGACTCCAGAATATAGTTATCACAGGTAAGCTTTGAATGGTAAAAAGTCTTGCCATTTGAGGTTGTGACTTATCCTCAAAAGATGACAGAAGTAGTTAAAGTACAAGTATCGAAAGAGGAGAAAACCATTAAGGATGTAATCCCCTTTTGTGAAAAATATTACCTTTTGTGTGCTTTAGAACAAATCTCTTAAAAATCAAGATTTCATTGGTGTTTGGTTAATGAAACTCATGATTGAACATTATAGTAAATAACTTGTCCAGCAATATAAAATGAAAATAAACCTATAATACTGCAACATTGGGATTAATGTTCTTCCCAATGTCTTGTGTTGTTAGTGTATGTGTTTAGTGTACTTGGTGGTTTAATTTTGCTCTGTAGGTTGCAGATACAGGTCAAATCCCGTTATAGCGAATACCGAAGTAGCAAAATTTTCAGAATAATGAATACTTTTTGCGGAACTGGACAAACGTTCATACAACAACATGTTAAGCGAATTTCATTTTAACCAAAGCTAAATTCAGATTAGCCAAAGTTTTTTTGACCAACAGTGGCCACCAAAGGTGATAATGTGAAAAATACTTAATACCATGCCTTCACTTTCCACACAGTCTCTCAGGAACATTGAAAATGGTTGTCTCAAAGTAAGAGATGGTCTGTTGCGAAATTTCTGGTCTCTGGCAGTCTCAGTGAGAGAGTAGGCACAACATCATATAGATATAGCCGAATTCAGAGTCATCACAAAACCTCCGCATGGGTAGTTTTGTCATGTGTGCAGATACTGTACTTTTTGAGTTTCGTAGCACTTCTCAAAGTTTTCTTTGAGATGAACAAAAAAAGCGAGAAAGGTGTCAGTTTATGATGAAAGAAAAATTAACAATCCTAGAAAAAGTTAATTCCGAAGAAGAAAAATGACATGGCAAAAACTTTCAGATTCCCGCCTTCATCTTCATCTAACATATCGTTTTTCATTCTGTATTTTCATACCTGTATTTCTATTATAAAGAAGTTAATATTTAACATCTTATTTTCATTCTGTATTCATACCTGTATTTCTATTAAAAAATGTTCCATCTAACATCTCATTTTCATACCTGTATTTCTATAAAAAAAAATTACTTCTAACATCTTGTTTTCCAATAAAATATTTTTTGCAGTTTAAGAAGTGCTGGTTTTTTTACACCAGTAACATCAAGCTTGGGTCACAGAGTTGCTTGATAGACAAGAAGGGGGAGTCCAGGTTTTCAAGGAAAGTACAGGCACTTATTACTGTATAGAGATGGCAGATACAGCCTTAAGACTTCATTCAAAACAGGAGCTGTTAGGAGTTGCAACATGGGCAATCGTCCTGCTTTAGCTACCATCTTCAAATTAGAAGAACACTAGCAGCTCGGCATTACCACTCTGGCAGACACGGTCTGGAGAAGAGACATCAGGAAAGTGCAAGGGAAAGCATTTCAGACCTTGATTTTAAATTTTCTAAACATTGTGTAACAAGCACATTACTCATTAAGCCTGTTCGTGCAGAAAACAATCAATTCACTGTTTACCAGATGCAGCAGAGCAGTTATGGAGCTGTCCTTCTTCCGCATCCATTAGAAATGGTGACCCCGGTCACAATAGTATGCATATTTTCCCCATATTCATTATTACGAAATTTCCATTATAATGAACTATTTTTATGGTCCCATCAATTTTGTTACAACGGAATGCCACCTATATTATGTGTTCTTGCTTTATTGTAGGTTTTATATTTGTCTCCGTCATTTTTTTTAAAAGTAAAATCAGTACTTGCTCAATAAAATTTTTATTATTTATTAACACACCATGGATATAATGTACCAGGAATTCAGTTTTCAGCTCTCCTTAAACATGAAGAATAGGAATATATTTTCTTTGGTATTGTCTTGGTTTTGGCCAAAACACTTTTAAAATGTTTGCCATATTTGTTTTTTCTTAATTTAAGCACTTTTAAGTTGGAATTTGTTTCAGTTTGTCTTTTGCTTCATCTGAAAATAAGTCCAACAAAGCACATAAATCCTATTCACCTTATTTCTCACAAAATTTTACTATGTTGAGTTTTGTAGGTCCTTAAAGTCCTATTATCTAAAACACAGAACTCTTTGGCAGCTTATTTTGTGTGCCTTTATTTGTCTCTATAAGGAAAAGCTTTAATTTTCATGCAAAACTTACCCTTAACAACTTTCACTCATTGTCTTTGTGTTCTCATTAAAGGTCTCATTTTAAAGTAACTGCCTGGGTTCCCTGTCTGCTTCATAATCTTGAACGTTTCAGTCATGTCTCCTCTTAGTCTCAGTTTGCTAAAAGTGAAAGTTCAACTTCTTTAACCTTTCTTCATAGTTCTTAACACATAGTCCTGGAATCATCCTAATTTTCTGAACTTTTTTTTTAATGCTGCTATTTTTTCAGATGCATGCACATAAAACGATAAAAGCATTTCTTGTCATCATTGTGCCCATATCTGTAGAAAGGAGGAGTGACACAGCCTCTGGCAGTTACTGATGCTTACTAGTGTAGCTCTTCTGAGCCATTTGCTTTTACCATTCTTTTCCTGGTGCTTTTTTCTAGCCAAGTTCATCTAATTATCTAATAAAATTTACAAGTAGCTATTTACCAGGTACTGATGTAGTCCTCGATAAGACACATACAGGAGTGATCAGCCCAGTAAAGAAAGCTTTGCACAGTCAGTCTCTATCTGGAGATAACTACACTATGACTGTGCTCTACGGCTAAGTTGTTTGCTTATTGCCTACAGGGAGTAGTTCATCAGTTTTGATATACTCTGATGAGGTTGGATTTATTGATTATCTCCAGGCATTAAACAATATCCGCTGCCTTCTCTGTATCATTCATGCTGCACCAACTCTATTTTGTCTTGCAGCTTTCCTTTGACTCCATGCAGAGAATTCCTTTGACTGGATGAACTGGGCCTTTTTGGGTCATGTTTTGGGGGAAATTGGATTTGGAGGTTGTTATGAATATGGTTAAAATCTCTTCACTCTTCTCCTCCTCCCTCTCTGCTCACAAACTCTAATATTTCAAATCTTTCCTCTTATTTAAAATTGCCAAACAATGTTGTCCCCTTTCCCCTCTCTCTGAAATCTCTACCATACATGGTCTCCCCTTAACCATTCACAGTACTCCTGTATGCTGATGGTATTCTGCTTTTGTTATGCAGCACCAATTTTGATCTCCCTGATATTTATCACTTTAACTATTTTAAGACATTCACTGGATATAAATTGGTTTTATTAGTGACATGTGCCCCCTGCCAAGTACTTGGTTGGGAGCATGAACTGATATAGCGTGTTGCCGCACCCACCACATGATGGATAGTAGTAATATTTACCAAATAAATGGATAATTGTGATAATCAGACATGGATGCAAGAAACTTTATCTATAGACCATCAACTGCTGTTTGTAAAAATATTTTGGGTTCTATGGCTGGGTTCATGGTATAAATTAACATTACTTTTTAGCATTACCATAGTTTCAACGTGGGAAGAAATGCCAAGCATGGGATATTGTACTGACTGTAATTTTTTATGACTACAAGTAGTTGCAGTGTTAAAACTGTTAATAACTGAATTTGTGTATGGTAGGTTGGCTGTGTGACGTCCATTTTGTAATTGTCTGTAGCTGGGTAACACGGCATTGCCTGGGTGAGAATGTGGAAAGGTAAAAAATAATTACTAATTAATTGTTTCATTAGTACATTTACTGTACATTTATTGTTGTCATTGTATGGCTTCTTTGATTTTTCTTTCTGTTGCAAAGAACTCCAAATTACAATAAATAACTCGGATGACAATAATAGCCCCTTCAAACAGATGGCCAGATATAGCACTTAGATATGTTAATTGCAGTATCAAGGTTGTTTTGAATCCAAGTCTCATTTGCCTACTTCTGTGATATGGTCAATAAACAAGTACAATTCTAGTAAATATTTTACAAAAATTGAGGTTTTCAGAAACTTTTCTTTTTAATTAGCTCTGTGAAAGTAACTTTAAAATATGCAAAGAGTTTTCGGAATGCAGTTTAATAGTAATTAGTTAAGATTAGATTATTAGATTATTAATTATAATTAAAAAGAACCACTATATTTATAAATTTAATGCACTGTGTAAACTGCCATTGAATTTGTAATTTTATGTCCAGATAATTTCAAAAATAATGATTTTTGTCAAATAAGTGAATTTGTTTTTATGGACTTTTTACCTTTTCAGGCAAGATGATGAAAATTCTAATTTGCTGAAGGAAACATCTCCACTGCTCCAGAATGGAAATGGTTCTGATTCTTCACTACAGGTCATGCTCAAATCCCAACAAGAAAATGATGCAATGAAAGAAGGTTTAAAAATATCAGATTTTGGCTTTATGGTAGAAAAAAACCTAGCTTTCATTGAAAGAGAAATTGATTTGAAAAATGGAGTAGAAGATCCCTATAGTAAACTGGATCAGATTAATCAGAATGTATCCATTCACTCGTCGGACCATTTAGGAAAGTTTGGTGGTGTTGGGAATAACACTGATACAGTCCAAGAGGTCTTCACAAATACCATTTTGCTGAACAACAACATTAAGGATGTTGCAGAATATCTAGAGAATGGAAATTCTATTCCCAAACAAATACCCAATCAAATAAATGGCCGTTTAGAAGAAACAACTAGGTTTCCCTTGAAGACCGATCCAGTGCGGACTTCTGAAGTTGGCGTATTAGCAAGTGTAGATATGTCTCTTTCCAAAAGCACAGAAGAACTGTCTCCTCAGAAACATGGATCAATGGGCCCTGTTGTAAAATCTCAAAGTGTTACTAATATTGAAACTGGCGGACTTAAAATACACAGCAATATTTCTGACAGTGGACCACAGCAGTCTACTGCCCCTAACTCTGTTCCCATTTCTAACATCCAAGGCCAGTGTATAGTCCGGAGTAAGTCGGCTTCTCTTCTTGATGACCAACCTCTTCAAGTTTTCCCAGGTTCCTCTTGCTCTTCATCTGATCTTATTTCTGTCAACAAAATTCTAACTAAATATGATGGTGGTTTTAATACCCAGAATGTACAGACATGCAAGGGGAATACATCAAACTTGCATTTTACAGGGAGTCCCCAGTATAACATTCAATACACAAGCAGCACAGTGCCAAAAGATGGGCTCTGGACTCAGAGAATGGTTGTGCCATTTGAACAAGGAAACTTGGCACCGTCTCGTCTTCAAAGATCAGACAGTACTGACAGCTATACAAAGCACATTAACACAAACTACTCCAACCGTAATGCTCAGGGAAGCCTAGCATACACACTGCAGCAAAGAGGAAACTCAAGGCCTGTGGATATGTGGGGAGCCCCTGTTCAGAAAGACAGACTAGTGTCAAGTGGTCCTAGGTGCACCTTACAGAGGCAAAGCAGCACTTCATCTTCTGCTTCTGTGTCAATGGGAGAAGTAAACCATCCAAGACGTGTAGCAGTCCCTGAGGGAGACTACTTAACTTATAGGGATATTCACACCGTGGGAAGAGGCATACCAGTTAATCATGGGCTTCAGAGACCATTGTCTGCCAGAACATACAGCATAGATGGACCAAATGTTCCCAGACCACAAAGCGCTCGACCATCAGTTCATGAAGTGCCCGAGAGAACAATGTCAGTGAGTGATTTTAATTATTCACGGACAAGCCCTTCTAAGCGGGCCAATATGAGGGTGAAATCCGAACACTCATTACTTGATACACAAGGAGTCAGCAGGGTACCTCCTGACTGGAGGGATCAAGTTCTGAGACACATTGAGGCAAGAAAGCTGGAGAAGGTATGTATTCTTAGATTAAATGAAATGTGTATTTTACGCAAAAATGTAAACGATTGTTAAAATGTCAGCTGTATATGTAAAATTACTATACCCAAAGAAAGTATGCTGTATTCTGTAGTAAACAGTGTCATTATTTTCATTATTGCAGTACCTTACCTGCCAATTTTTAATGATGGGAGTTTTTGAATTTTAACAGTTCAGACTATAACAGGTGTTTTCTTGTTATTCAGTTTATTGTTTACACATAAAGAATGCAAAAATGTTATTCAAGAAAACACAAGCAAAATTTTTAGCATTCAAATTCAAGACATGTATACAATTGTATTCCAGTGGTGTGAGACCAGTTCTTTCTGTGCATCAGTTTGGGTTTTTTTGTTTGTTTTTTTAACTTCTAATCATTACATAAATGGTTGTCTATAAAGAAAGCTGGGATGGGTAGTGTACAGATTAAAGGTAAAATAACCTCTGGGATATGTACTCATTGAGAGGGGTTGCTTTTTTTCTCTCATTTATTGAGTTACATTTTCATTTCTCTTTATTATGTGTTTCAGATATCAATGTTGTTGTTTGAACAAATGTGAGGACAAAATTATAATCTTATTTGTCTTTTAGTTAATATTTAACTTAGTCAAAGCAAATTGACACCTTATAAAGCTATTTAAATATAAATTATTTAATGTGTAGTAATATGAGTTCATTAGATTATATGTATGTTAATTTATGGTTTTGATTTATGCATTATGTATGAGTGAATTTAATTTTACCACCTGGCTTCATTTTTAGCAGAATGCATGTTAAATAAAAATACAAGTTTGTACTAATCGCAGGCAGAAATTAAAGTAGTTAAATGTTATTTGTGCATTCCCAAATTTAAATCTTGGCAAAAAATTAATGATTTATAAAGGTATAGTATAAAATTATTTTGCAAGGAATTCATTCTAAATCTTCTAATTGACATATAAACTCACAAATAATCTCAAATTATGTTTAGTTTTGTTCTTATATTAGATAGATAGATAGATAGATAGATAGATACTTTATTAATCCCAAGGGGAAATTCACATAATCCAGCAGCAGTATACTGATACAAAGAAACAATATTAAATTAAATAGTAATAAAAATGAAAAAAAAAAGTTAACATTTACTCCCCCGGGTGGAATTGAAGAGTCGCATAGTGTGGGGGAGGAACGATCTCCTCAGTCTGTCAGTGGAGCAGGATAGTGACAAAAGTCTGTCACTGAAGCTACTCCTCTGCCTGGAGATGACACTGTTCAGTGGATGCAGTGGATTATTCATGATTGACAGGAGTTTGCTTAGTGCCCGTTGCTCTGCCACAGATGTTAAACTGTCCAACTTTACTCCTACAATAGAGCCTGCCTTCCTCACCATTGTCCAGGCGTGAGGCGTCTTTCATCTTTATGCTGCCACCCCAGCACACCACCGCGTAGAAGAGGGCACTCGCCACAACCATCTGGTAGAACATCTGCAGCATCTTACTGCAGATGTTGAACGATGCCAACCTTCTCAGAAAGTATAGTCTGCTCTGACCTTTCTTACATAGAGCATCAGTATTGGCAGTCCAGTCCAATTTGTCATCCAGCTGCACTCCCAGGTATTTATAGGTCTGCACCCTCTGCACACAGTCACCTCTGATGATCACAGGGTCCATGAGGGGCCTGGGCCTCCTAAAATCCACCACCAGTTCCATGGTTTTGCTGGTGTTAAGATGTAAGTGGTTTGAGTCGCACCATTTAACAAAGTCTTTGATTAGCTTCCTGTACTCCTCCTCCTGCCCACTCCTGATGCAGCCCACAATAGCAGTGTCATCAGCGAACTTTTGCACGTGACAGGACTCTGAGTCATATTGGAAGTCTGATGTATATAGATTGAACAGGACCGGAGAAAGTACAGTCCCCTGCGGTGCCCCTGTATTGCTGAACACAATGTCAGACCTGCAGTTCCCAAGACGCACATATTGAGGTCTGTCTGTAAGATAGTCCACAATCCATGCCACCAGGTGTGAGTCTACTCCCATCTCAGTCAGCTTGTCTCTAAGGAGCAGAGGTTGGATGGTGTTGAAGGCGCTAGAGAAGTCCAAAAACATAATTCTTACAGCACCACTGCCTCTGTCCAGGTGGGAGAGGGATCGGTGTAGCATATAGATGATGGCATCCTCCGCTCCCACCTTCTCCTGGTATGCGAACTGCAGAGGGTCGAGGGCGTGGCGGACCTGTGGCCTCAGGTGGTGAAGCAGCAGCCGCTCCATGGTCTTCATCAGATGTGACGTCAGAGCAACAGGCCGGAAGTCATTCAGCTCACTAGGTCGTGATACCTTTGGGACAGGGGTGATACAAGATGTTTTCCAAAGCCTTGGGACTCTCCCCTGTTCCAGGCTCAGGTTGAAGATGCGCTGTAGAGGACTCCCCAGTTCCAACGCACAGGCCTTCAGCAGTCGTGGCGATACACCATCTGGACCCGCTGCTTTGCTGGCACGAAGTCTTTTCAACTCTCTGCTCACATGGGCTGCTGTAATTGTGGGTGGGGATGTCTCACCTATGCTGGTACCAGCAGAAGGATGGTTGGAGGATGCAGTACTTCGAGGTGATAGTGGGTTAGGGTGATCAAACCTATTAAAGAAGTTGTTCATTTGGTTTGCTCTCTCCACGTCTGTCTCGATGGCAGCACCCCGCTTCGAGCTGCATCCAGTGATAATCTTCATCCCATCCCACACTTCCTTCATGCTGTTGTTCTGCAACTTCTGCTCCAGCTTTCTCCTGTACTGCTCTTTCGCCGCCCTGAGTTGGACTCGGAGTTCCTTCTGCACGCGCTTGAGCTCATGCTGATCACCACCTTTAAAAGCCCTTTTCTTCTGGTTCAAAAGGCCCTTGATGTCACTTGTAACCCATGGCTTGTTGTTAGCATAGCAGCGTACTGTTCTTACTGGAACTACAATGTCCATACAGAAGTTGATGTAATCAGTTGTGCATTCAACAGCCTCTTCAATGTTCTCACTATGTGACCCCAGGAATATATCCCAGTCTGTAGTTCCAAAGCAGTCTCTCAGAGCCTGCTCTGCCTCAGGGGACCACTTCCTGAATGAGCGTGTGGTTGTAGGTAGCGCCCTCACTCTTGGTTTGTATTGAGGCTGTAGCAGAACCAGGTTATGATCTGCTTTCCCAAGCGCAGGCAGCGGGGTGGCGCTGTATGCGTCTTTAACGTTTGCATACAGTAGGTCGATAGTCCTGTTTCCCCGGGTGTTACAGTCCACATACTGGGAGAAGGCAGGTAATGTTTTGTCCAGCGTTACATGGTTAAAGTCTCCAGCGATTAGCACAAGTGCCTCAGGGTGCTGCGTTTGTAACTTAGCAACTGCGGAATGGATGACGTCACTCGCTATCTCCGCATTCGCTTGAGGAGGGATGTAAACAATGACAACAATCACGTGTCCAAACTCTCTGGGCAAATAATACGGACGCAGACTTACGGCCAACAGTTCGATGTCCCTGCAGCAATTGGAGATTTTAATGTTTACATGTCCTGAGTTGCACCACTTTGTATTGACATAGAGAGCGAGTCCTCCTCCTTTCTTCTTCCCGCAGGTACTTGCGTCTCTGTCCGCTCTAACTGTGCTAAACCCGGGTAGCTCCACGTTAGCATCTGGGATGGTAGTTGTTAGCCACGTTTCACTAAAACACAGCAAGCTGCATTCTCTGTAGGTTCTGACAGTTTTCACCAGCACAGCCAGTTCGTCAATCTTATTTGGTAGTGAGTTCACATTTCCCAGGATCACAGAAGGCACCGACGGTTTATAACGCCATTTTCTCTCAAGTTGTCTCGATTTAATCTTATCTTTTATCTTTGCGCCGGCTCGGCTGCCCCGATATCGTCTTCTTACCTCGTCAGGTAAATAAGCAACCACACCGGCATGTGCATTTCTTCTCAGTGCTTTAAGCTGACTACTTGAATAGGCGATTCTCGGAGTGTAAAAATCCATGTCAAGTAGTAAAAATAGTAAAAAGTGTCCAGGGAGCAATTCCACATAAAAGAAAGTGGTAGAAGTGATCAGTGAAATAGATAAAAATAGAGATAAAAAGGTAAAAAGATAAAGTCATATACGGAGCTGCTGGAAAAGGCTGCCACTCGGATGCGGCGCCGGAAATGAGAATAAAAGTGGGATATTAGTGGGACTAGAATCAGACTAGTGATTAGTAAAATATATTTTAAAGGTCATGTTGCAGAACAAGCATTACTAAACACTAAGAATACAGTAAATAAATAATCTGCTATATTTCATTCTGAAAACTTTTTACTCTAGGTTTGTGTTTTAATAAGATTGTTTCACAGTAATCCACCCACTTGCAGTTGAGATAGCAGAATTTCGAATTTCACTTGTACACATGAACTTGCCTTCTACAGCCAGATATTAGCATGCTTGGGGGGCGAGGGGATTATTGAACCTTTTTTGAGATTAGTGGAGTCCTGAATGATTAGCTTTTAAAATGTGATATGCTTTTCAAGTAGATCATAATATTAATATAAATATAAATAGCTAAATGGCTAAACAAACAGCACACTCATGATTGTCATATCTTTAAGTAGCACATTATATACATAGATAAAAATTCACAAACTTTTTGTTACAATTGGGTAAATTCTGAGATTGAACTGATTTACATGTTAACCAGCTGTATAAATATAACTGTCCCGTTGTGCAGAAAATATATATGCACTTGAGAAACATTTATTTTTTAGACAGTACTAATTTCACTGACTTCATCTCTATAAAGTTTCATTAACAAAATCAGAACAATGGTAATGTAAATCGTCCTAATTAAATTCTTCTGCCTTACGTCTTTCATATATCCTTATTAATTCACTGAGCAACTCAATGTATAGTTTAAGTATCCATAAGTAAAAGTGAAATCTATTTAGTGAAGCTCTCAGACCCAATGGATAACAAGCCATTTCTGCTGATAATATAGTTTTCCTTTTAACACATTCTTTGTGGAGAGTTGGGAGTCTTGTATTAAAGTGCTAGATATTGTATATTTTACATTTTAGAACAGGCTGAGCTCTCTTACATCTCCAGATTTGTATTTTGGCATATTGTTACTTTTTAAATTGTTTGTAAGGATTGTTTCACAGAATATTGTTCTTTGCTTAAAATGAAGATATGCAGAGTTGTAGCATTTGAACTCAAAACGTGAAGGAACATAGTATACTATGGTTCATGCTTTGCACATGATGCCCCCTGAAATGTTCTTTGTAATGGAAAAAAAAGTAGACATTAGTTTTTTTAAGTTTGCCATATATATAATATTTGAACGTACAAAAAGTAGTGAAAATTTGAGACTATGGTTTCTCAATAAAGAGGATGAAAGGTTTTCTTTCCTGGTGTCAGAATATTAACGTTCGTAATTCCTGCCCTTTTGTGGTCTTTTATAGTGAGGGTTTTGCATGCTGCTGGAGTCTGGTATACACTACACAATATCTTAACACGTGGCTTTCTGTTTAACATGTCCTGTTACTGCATGCTGTACTAAACTTTATGTTCATTCTGTGTTCCTCTTTATTTAGACTATGCTGTCTAGGTCCTTTAATTCCAATTATGTTCCTGTTAGCACCTTTCACTTTGGCAGCTCTAGAGATCTGCATGGCAGCCAAGGCAGTATTGCCTTTAGCTCTGCGGACAGAAGGCATTTTGGAGCTGACATGTTTTGCGTGAGTACTTCCTTGTAGGGTAGTTCGAACAAATTCCCTGATCCGCTTTGCGATGATTGTTTTAAGAGGCATTCTGCTGGGTATTTTACTTTTTAATGACAAATATTTTTTTATCTTACGTTTCCCATTACCATTTCTATATTTTTTTAAACATGGCCTCCTTTAAAGTTAAATTATTTTACGCTACCTTGTCATTTTCAATAAAGTATTTGAGTATGACTCAAGCCCACAAACAAATTAAGCACTCCTGGAAAAAAAAAAATATTGTCCACAGAATGATCTTGATATTCTCCCACAAATATGAATTTAACTGATAACAGTACTTATTTTCCTCTTAAATGCTGTTGGTTACAAATTTCTTTTCATTTTAAAAGTGAAAACAGAAGAATGCCCATCTTTGCGCGTGTTACCAAGCCCTGTGTTCTTTTAATTTTTATGCCATCTCTTTAGCTGTAGTAGAATAAAATGAAAAAAAAAATTTTTTTTTTTTTTTTTGAAGTACTCATTAATCACATTTATACTTCTGTCTTTGTATTGGTATAATCCGGGTGATTTCTTTTTCTGTGGTGTCTAAAATCATTAGCTGTTTTTAATTCACTCTTCAAATTAAACTAAACCCCCTTTTGGTATTGTTTCCTGTTTTAGTTATAGAACTTTCTTTCAAATTGCATTATTTAAAAAAATTCTCATCTATGTTTGAATTAATTGCATAAATAAAATCAGGCACCACTGTTCTAAAATAACTTTTTTTTTCTTTTTTCTTTTTTTTTAAACGGTTGATTGTTTGCTTAACACAAATAGAATAGGGGTCTACTGAAGAGATTTTAAATGTGTTGTCTACCAATGCCAAATATTTCTCAGCTTTATTTGGAAGTGTCCAAGGTTGCAAACTATCAATGTTGTTGTGAAACACTAATGTTGCCATCATTATAACACAGGCATTCTACACAATGGATATGTTAACTACAAGAATCAACTTGTGTAATTCTCATTTACAATACTTATAACCGTTGATTTCTTTAGAAAGCAAGAATGTTAGCAGTAGTAATAATTTAATTCCTTTCTTAAATATTATCTCTCTGCTCTGGTACTTTTATACAGATGATGTTACTTGTAGAATTGTGCAAAAACTAGGAAATATCATCCAGTTGTCAGCTAGTGGTTCTGTTTCCTTTATGAATGTACTGCCATAGTTTGCTTAAATTACCATTAAACGGATTAAGTTTATTCACTGCTGGGAAAAGTTTACAACTTTAACTTGTATTTCACTTCTATAATACATTGCAGTTTATTATTACTTTTTATTTGAACTGAACTTAAAATTGTAATCATATCTCTGTAGAAAACATGTGTCGGTCTGTTAAAATTAATAAGAAAAGTCCTTGAGCCAATTCATTGCAAGTTTTTAAACGGAGGTAAGGATTTCAATCATATGTGCTGTTTCCACAGTAAAACTCTGTTCTTGTCCATAACACGCACATTGTTACACTATCTAAATTTAACCCTAAGAAAGTCGATGCGATTCCATAAGGTTGTAGTAGGACTGTCATCCATTTTTTTAGCTTAGAATTTGAATATATTCAATATTGTTTTAATGAATACATACATATGTATATATATATGTACACTGACACATGATGCATGTACACCATTAATGTTCTGTTTTCACAATAAATTGCAATTCATTCAAACAAAATGTATTGTAGAATTAATTTTAAATGCGTGAATTTGCCATTTTTGTCCATCAATCTGCACTCAGTAACCCATCATGGCTAAATAAAAATGTTTTCAGAAAGGTTGCATATTTATTAAAAATCAAAATCTCTCATGTATATAAGAATAATTAGATCCTTTGCTGTGGCACTCCACATTGTGACCAGGTGCATCCTATTGGACCTGAAGTATAAAGTCAAGACAACAATTGGAGTGGCTTTGGGACATGTTTCTGACTGTTCTTGAATGGCCCATCTTAAACTCTATAGAACATCTGTGGAGAGACATGTAGATTGCCGTTTACAGACACTTTTCATCCATTCTAATGGAGCCAGGAGGACACATTGTAAGCTGTATTTGTTGCCAAATGGACTACTATAAAGTACTGAGTTTAAGTTCTGAACACCTATATGCACAAGAGTTTTTGATTTTTTGATAAATTTGCAAACCTTTCTGAAAACATCTTCTCACTTTGTCGTTATGGGTTATTGGATTATTGAGTGCAGATTCATGAACAAAAATGACAAATTTATCTATTAAAAATTAAATCTTAAAAGTGAAGAGGTCTGTATACTTTCTGAATCCACTGTATATATACTGTATACGTGTGTGTTTATATATGTATATATGTGTGTATATAAAAATAGAAGCGGTACCAGAAGTGTTCCCTCAGAGACGCCCTTTAATGTCACCCAATTCTGAAAGTTTCTTTATAGCATATACATTCATTTTCTTTGTGTAAGCCAATTTGAACATCCACTACATTTAGTTTCATAGCTAGCCTATCGTGGTGCTTTATCAAATCTTTATAAAATCATCTATATATGTAATTCACTAAGACAAGACACCCATGGAAAGCACACCGGAAGGGCCGTGGATTCACTAAGCCACCGACAAGACACCTATGGCGCACGCAGGGAGGAGCCACTCCCACCAACTCCAAGACCATTGGATACGACAACAACTCGCAGAGCCACGCCCACCAACTCGGACGCGACGACACAGAAAAAAACGGCGTCATTTATATTCGTGTGTCGTAGAGGCCATATGCACCTCTGAGCCACGTTGACTGTTCATAGAGGCATGTTTCTCGCGGAGGTGAATCACCATATGCAGCGTGTAAAACGGTTTGCGAGGGGTATACCATGGGATCCTTAAAACAATCCTTTACAACTGAGGTTAAAACACAATGAAGTAAGCAGTCTTTAAAAACCGAGTTTTCGGTTACGACGCACGACCGCGTGCACCATAGCAAACTGTTTTACACACTACATACAGCAATTCGCATCCGCGACAAACTTGCGTCTTCTTAGATGCTCCTGCAGGAACACGGGAAAACGTGACTCACCGGTGCATCTGGACTGTGGAAAGACGACAACGACTCAAGTGACGAGTTGGAGGTGGGCACATGAGCAGGCAGTGCATACCGAACGAGAAATCAGCAGACTAGCATGACGGAGGGAGCGGAATGGACGTCCTCCTCTCCTCCCGTTCCACCCTCCGCGCCTCAGCGCCGTCCACCCCCATCCCTCCGTCTGGGAGGAGAAGGCACGATGGCGGTCCGCCAGTTTTCAGTCACGGACGATTGTGTGTTGGTTCGTTCCGTGCTTTGTTACAATGTTGCTTTTCTTGCTGATTTATTACATTACCGATTTTTCAAATGTTAATTTTCTCTCTGTGCTTAAAAATCGTTAAAAAACCGGCCTGATTATGCGGCGTATGGTACGCCGCGGGTTGGCTAGTATTAAATAAAAACATATGCACTTCACTGATCATAGGCTTTTGTTGCTTCCTCTTAGATTTCCACTGTATAAGGAAAACACAATCTTCTTAATCTGTACTTACTTTTCACTAATACACCTGTTATTGCCATGCGTGATGCTCGATTATTTTGTTAATTTTTTAAAGAAAGTCTGAATTAGCTTTGGGTTTTCATAAAAAATTGAATAATTCATTAAGTGTAAGCAGATAATAAACAAAAATAGTTGGGTCAAATATTTGAAATGTTAAAATGTGTTTCAATATAAATGCTTAAGTTCTAAATATTCTCAATTGTAATAAAAAATTGTCATTTTTCACTTTCTGATTCAGATCCAAAATAGGTTAGATCCCTAGTAAAGGATTACAAATAACATAATGTTTGTAATAACTGACCTTGAAATACTCTAAAATGATACCCCACATGCTTATGTTTGGGTTCAACAGTTCAACAATTTTAGAGACATTGGATTTTGTCATGGAAATAGTACCATCTGCTGACTCTGTAGTCCTACTGGCAGACGTCAGTGCATATGTAGGGAATAAGGGAATAAAATACCTGGAGGATTAACCGTGAGAAACAACCTTCCAAGCTGTGAATTCTTACTTAATTTTTCTGCTACCCATGGATTGTTCACAATGAGCAACATATTGGATTACACAACTGCTCATAAATATATACCTGGTACCATGAGAAGAGTATAGTTTTAGCTAAAGACTGCTTTTCAGCTCTACCTTATTGACCATATGACAGTAAATTCCACTTGCTGTTTACAAACCTTGTAATAGAGTACAAGAGTGCTTGCAGTGTTACTTTGTATTAATTTATTTGGCATTCCACTAGCAAAATCATTCAGTTTCTTAAGAAAAATAACATTGGTAAAATAGGGTCTTCTGTAAGTAACAAGAGATCCAACTATGATTGAATTACAAAAAGAACTGGTAAATGGGCTGGGCAATCAGCAGTAAACCTTACACTAAATGCATTTATTTTGTTGTCTGTCACAAATCATGCTTGTGTGGTAAATGGTTTTAACAGGATGAAAAACATGGATAATGTGTTGAAAGTAATAATTTCATTTCGGGAGCCCTCTTGGAGCAGCTCGAGGATAATTGTGCCTGCAGCACAGCTCAGCATGTTGTTACCATAACCCTTACTAGGACAAGTTATCAAAATTTTTTTTTTTTACATTTGTCCTAGTAAGGGTTATGGTAACAACGTGCTGAGCTGTGCTGCAGGCACTCCCAGCACAATCAAGATAGGTAATCAATCCAGTATGTTCTGGGGTCTGTCCCTCAGTCTTCTCTTAATGGGTCATACTTCTAGTTGGAGCCACCCAGGGAGCATCACAGATACATGTCCAAAACATCTTAATCCACAGAAGTAGCCTTTCCAATCCAGGGTCCTTTCCATATATTGCTGAGCTCCTCACCTTTTCAAAGATGGCGGGCCCATCAGCCCAATTCAGTAACCTCATTTTGCCCACCTGTATTTTTGATCTCATTTTTTCAGTTATTATCCAGACATCAGGCCCTTAGGTTAGGAAGAGTATGTAGAGTGACTGTTAAATCAACTGCTTTATCCCTCGATATAGATCCTGTTTCACTGTCCAATCTACTACAATGTTCTTAAAACTGCTGTCTTTGCACAGATTTATCGGTCAATTTCGTGATCACTTCTGTCTTCAATCAGGAATAAGTTAGTGTTGCATTTAGAGCAGCTACTCAATCCTTAGCTTCAGGGATCATGCCACTCTTTTCCTGGAGGGGACCATGACCTCATATTTGGAGGTGCTAATTCTTGTTTGAGCTGTAAGCCATTCTTTTGCACATTCAGAATCATAGTTTGGTGAAGTAAGATGACATTATCATTTTGTGGACAGAGTTGCGCCCTTTTGGTTCCAAACGGGACACTATCCAGGGATTGGCTGCAGCTTGCTCACTCTGCGAGTCCTGAAGCATCGTTTTTGCTGTCCATTCCTCTTCAAAGAGGCACATTAGCCCAAACATAACCACAATATCCAGGGCGTTCAGAATTTCCAATCGGATCTCATACCACTGTAGAGCTTTAGAGTTACAGTGGTGACCACCACCATATAGGTAGACTCTTCTGGCACTACCTCCTCGAAAGGGTGTATTCACTGGTTCCTCAAAGTGTACTTTCCACTTCATAGTGTATTCCCAGTTGAGGTCATTATTTCCCCAACTTTTCTAAGGGCAGCCATGGCAACATCCCACCTAATCTTCCAGAATCATTGAACCTTTTGCCAGAAACTGTTTGAGGTCATCTTAAAGTTGTTCTCTATAACCACATCAAACTCCATCCACACACAGGACTTTGCTTTTGCAGTGTCACAGATGCTTTTTGGCCTACCAGTATGGTCTCACAGTTTCCCTTATCACTGATGTGCAACAGTGGATCCTAGGGTTGCTGTTGTGAGAGGCACAGCTCATTCCCTTGACTCCACTGCTGAGATCTTAAGCATTGTCTGTTAGGACTTAGCATCCACAACTCCTCCAGAGTTACAGAAGAAGTTGCTCTGGATTTTGGCTGTTTATCTTATTCTGAATAGAGTCATCCCTTAGTTATTCCTAGAACACCCTCACTACCCACTTGTGCCTCCCAGGTCTGTTCAGTAGGCGATCCATCCATCTGAGACAACACAGCACAAAGTGTGCACCTCTTTGTACCTCAATGTCTTAAATATGGTCTCAGAGCAGACAACACAACTACAAAGTCAGTGATCTTTGGTTAGAGAGTGTAATCTTCTCTAATAGTTTTAACATTGATTTCTTTGTTTTCTTTCTATGGCTTTCTCAGCACATGTTTTTAAAAGTTTTGCATTTTAGAAAGGAATGTTTTTCGTTATCGTATTGCAGTGGAATGTTGAGCAATGTAGTTTTATATGCAGCTGCAACAGGGGATAGCAATATTTTTTACAGATCGGATTTGGGTTGAAATTTGTTGCAAAGTGCCATTTTTACTTTATTGCAGGCAGCAACACAATGAGAGCACAGAAATATGAGAAGATATCTATACTAATAAAAGGCAAAGCCCTCACTGACTGACTGACTGACTGACTCACTCACTCACTCACTCACTCACTCACTCACTCATCACTAATTCTCCAAGTTCCCGTGTAGGTAGAAGGCTGAAATTTGGCAGGCTCATTCCTTACAGCTTACTTACAAAAGTTGGGCAGGTTTCATTTCGAAATTCTACACGTAATGGTCATACCTGGAACCTATTTTTTCGTCCATAGACTATAATAGACTTCTGCTCGATGCCCGTGGGAGGCGGAGTTACGCCTCCCACGTAATTTAGTGCCTGCCCATATAGGCAATCCAATAGAAACACTGCCGCTAAATATTCACGGGTGAAGGACTGTGCTTATGCAGAGGAAGATGAGATGGTCAGGGTGGTGTTTGACACAAACTCGGCGAAACTGCGAGAGAAACTTTTAAGTGCCGGGTCTTAGCTAACATAATACAGCCGTGGACATTGCACAAGATGGCACCAGCACAGCTAAAAAGCTTCGATGCATGTACACCGAGCGACTCACGTGAAATGACGCAGTGCACAGACAAAAAGCAACAGTTCCAAAGAGTGCGGAACAAAAACCGAATTACACAATTGAGAAGGCAGCAAAGAAAATATGAAGCGTGTGATACATACAAGCATATTCATAAGTGCAGCTACTGCGGAAACAAAGCACACGGTGGAAAAAGTCAATGTCCAGCTAAATGACAGTGTAAAAAAAAAAAAACCCGTGCATGCAGTGTGTCACGTCTCAGATAAAGAGGAAGACGAGCTGTTTATTGATGCAGTAAGAAACGAATCGATGAATGAAACCTGTTATCTTTACAACGATTGACAAACACGGAATGTAACTTGAACACAACACATCCTACAAATACGAACCTGATTGAAAGAAATAATGATAATCAAATCCTTGATGACAGCAACACTCATATAACAGTCACAAAACAATTACTGTATATTGACAATCATGTTACGTTATTTTTAAAATGATCCCTTTTCCTTTTCATAACTTCTTTAACACAGTACTTCTCCGCTGCGAAGCGCGGGTATATATATATACCCCGATCTACATACTCTCAAAAAGACAAACCTCATGCCGTGGCGCAATGGTAAAGGCTTTGCCTCTAACGCCGATGACCAAGGTTCGATTCCCGAGAGGGGGTACACTGATTATGTATGCGCGCTTCCCGATTCATTTTACCCCCCTTGGTTTGAGACGTATGAAAAAATATGCGGTTAACGCAGAAAGACAGATCACCAATTGAAGCTTTATGAATAATGGATACTTTATTCGCAATCAATGATTGTTTTGGTAAAGCCATACTCAGTGTATTCATTAGATGAACGGTAAAAAAGTAAGAGCGAGGTGAGGGTCACTTATTGAGGCACGCAGGCGAAACCAAAATAGCACGCGGGCTCGATGCGTCGGTGCGCGTCAACTCCATCTGAATTGCGCGATCACATTCGAAAAAATATATCTTTTCAAGTTCTATTTAGTCGACACAAATATCTTTGGTTGGAATGTAAGGCGAATTTACTCTTTACATTTGTATGGTGAAGAAAAATTTAGGCAATGATGACTAAATTTAACTATATAAAGTCAAAACTTGATTATATAAAGTCACTGTCGGAATAAATAAAGTCAAAACTTGAATATGTAAAGTCAGCGTCGGTATATATAAAGTCAAAACTTGTTTCTGAATATATAAAGTCAGCGCTGGAATATATAAAGTCAACACTTGAATATATAAAGTCATTCCCAAATATATAAAGTTGAATCCAACCTGTTGAATCCGACCACAGGGTCACGGGGGTCTGCTGGAGCCAATCCCAGCCAACACTGGGCGCAAGGCAGGAAAAAATCCTGGGCAGGGCACATGCATCATTTTCAAAACATTAACTGAACAGTGTTTTTTAATTTATTTTTCTGAATATGTTTTTGTTAACTTAGTTCAGTTCAGGGTCGTTTCAATCAATATATTTTGACTTTGACTTTATATATTCAGGAATGAGTTTATATACTCCGATGTTGACTTTATATAATCAGGAATGACTTTATAAATTCCGACGCTGACTTTATATATTCAGGTTTTGACTTTATATATTCCAGCGATGACTTTATATATTCAACTTTTGACTTTTTATATTCAGAAACAAGTTTGACTTTATATATACCGACGCTGACTTTATATATTCAAGTATATA
>JANRMT010062835.1:57156112-57184373 GCA_026402145.1 Polypterus bichir lapradei | reverse complement strand
AAAAAAAAAAAACTAACCTTTATAAGTATCATAAATTACACTGGCTGTTACACACTGAAATCAAATGTATGTTTTTATTTTAAAATAGTAAGAATAAGAGCAGTTTACTTTTCAAAAGAGAATCGTGCAGGATCGAACTCATGACCTTTTGATTACTAGTCAGCAGCTAATACCATTACGCTACCATGGCAGTTGAGATACATATGTGTCAATGTGGCATGCTAATGCGGCTTTTTTTCCTGCAGTTATATTTTTGAATAAAAGCATACTTGTTCTATTATATTTGTAACTTTTGTGAAGCAGTTAATTTGATATTTGGACTTTAGGCTTCATAGATTATATAGTTTATGCCTACTTTTTGTCATTTACTACTACAATATGAAAAACGTTTCTGTTTTAACAATGTGTTTACACGGATTTCTGTAGAAACGGAACACACGTGAAATACGTGTATTCCAAATAATGATCTATTATTTCCACTCTAAAACTCCACTTCACTCCCAGATAATCAATCAAAGCATGAGCTGGTAGAAGTTTGTGCAGTTTCGGTGGGGGATGGAATAGCCGGCTACTTGCAACTTTTCTTTATCAGCACATTTAGATTAACAAAAGACACTGGCGGAGAGGTGAGAACAGTTTTAAGAAGCGATTTAAGGTGGGACGGATCTGCGAGTTTTTTCGTAGGCTCTGGTAATTCTAGTGTTAAAGATTTAATTTAATTCAGGTTATTTTTGCATAGCACTCTTGACTGAGTGCAGGATTAGAGGACTAGAACAAGCTCACAGGTAAAATGCAATTCAAATTACTCATTTTTTACTACATTATAAAGATGCAGATTTGTTAAAACGCAAGTAAAACAAAACAGTTCCAAATTGATTAACAGAAATGGAACCTAACAGTATTTGACAGAGTCCTAGACACCTAGGCCATCTATCCATACAACCCCCCCCAACCCAAGGACATTCTATAGTATAAGTCTGCTGGGCTGTCTGATATAACAGTTGATTCCAAGGCTTCCAGTTTCACAGATGTCTTTCCATGGGCAGAAAAACAGCTTGGAAGTAGAGCAGTGGCAGCAGTTATGAAAGCAGGACACAGAGAATAGAAATATAACAGAGGTGGGTTAGTTACAGATCATAATTATTGTATTAAATTTTTGTACAAATGTCTAATACACAGAGGTTAAAATATGCACAGCTAATCAGCAGCTGTAATTGAGGCATGGTAGACTAAAGCAGAGAGTCTTCAACCTAGATTTTAAAGCTGAAATCAAAAGGGAGAGGGGGTTACCTCTTCTACTGTATATAAGCAGGCATATCATTTCACATTTTTGGGCGCCTGTAGCTAGGAGTTCAACCTCTCACTTTTGCTTTGTTAATCCTCAGAGTCTTTAGTAGACTAGCATTTTGCAATCTTAATGCAAGCTCTAGTTTGAAAGGCTTTATATGTAAGAAGGAGAATTTTGAAATCGGCCACAAGCTTACCTGGAAGCCAATATAAAGTCTTAAGAATAAGAGTTATGTTGTCATACTTTCTGGTTCTTGTAATGATTCTTGAAGCAGAATATAGAATGAACAGCCTGTGAAATAACACATTATAGTAGTCAATCCCATGAGTATTCTCCATATTTATAAATTGTTTTAATTTTCTCACAATTATAAGCTGGAAAAAAGCAGATTTTAAATGTGTTTTAAAACATAATTTCTAAGGTATGTGCTGATTTAGTAAAACTAATATTTAGACCGTTTAGTTAAAAAAAAAATCTTTATTCAGAGATGAATAGTTATCATTCATTAAGTCTTTTAATTCACTGGCACAGTTAATAAGGGATACTATTGGAGAAACCTTTTTTGGTCTAAAAGAAAGATATAGCTGGGTATCATCTGCATATGAGTAAAAATTAATGTCATGTTTTCTAATGGTAGTTCCCAATGGAAGAATGCAAAATAAAAACAGTAAAGGTCCAAGTAATGAGCCAAGGAGAATATTCTATTTAACTGGAATATGACAACAAACTACCATGGACACATTTTTTGTACATGCTGAAATCGATCTGATAAATAAGAACTAAACCACACAAAAATTGTACCCAATGTAATTTTTCAGTCTTTGTAATAGAATAGAATAATCAAAGGTGTCAAAGGCTGCACTGAAAACAAATATGGCACAATTACTGTAGTTTTTTTTTTTTTTTTCCATCAGAGGATTTTCAAATGTCATTTATAACTCAGACTAGTGCTATATCTGTACTGTGACTGGTGTAAAAGCCAGACTGAAATCTTTCAAATAAATAATGATGTGTAAGGTGGGACTAAAGCTGTGGCAAGTAGTTTTTGAAGTATTTAAAAAGGTAAATTTGAAACAGGTCTGTAATTGTTAAGCTTATGTGGGTCTAGTTCTTTTTTTTTTCCCCTCCTTTTTTCAGTAATGGTCCAATAACTAACACTTTAAGTGCATTACAAATTCTGTGCCATTCAGAAATAACCTATTCATAATGCTAAAAATATATGTTGCCAGAATCACAATTAACTTTTCACTTGTTATGCTGGGATTGGGTCTTAGGGACTGTTAGTTTAGAAATTAAAGTTAACACTTCCTGTTATCAACTTTATATTTTAAAGTGTTATGAACAAGGAGGGTCAGAGTTTGCCAGTGTAATATTTTGTTTGTAAAATGATGCTGTAATCTGGGATCTTGTCAGTTTTTATCACTAATGAACTTTATAAAATCTGCACAGCTAATGCCAGTTGCAGTTCAGAATTCCTTTTTGTTAGATTGGGAGCTGTTCTTAACAGTACACAAGGAATATTTCTTTTGTCGTCTAATAATTTAGAATTGTAGTCCAGGTAGCCCTTAAAAAAGCCTCTTTATAACTTTCAGCACACTCTGAACGTGTGGTTTCTGTTTTTGTCATTTTAGTTTAAGAGTGCAAGTACTATCATTACACCAGGGTGAGAGCTTTAATCACTTTTGTTAGCGGAGCTACTATATCCAAGGCCTCTTTCAAATCTTAATTAGCTGTCAGATTGTGTTTTAGAAGTATTTGTACATTTCTGGAAATATGCACAAAGTCTGTGATTCTTAGGATTAGAGCTCTTCCACTAGTTCAGTACTGAGCCAGTCATGTCACTGGTCTGCTCTTCTCTGGTCATTTATATGACAATTGGTACCTTGTTTCCCACATGAAAGAATACTTTTTGCTATAAAATATAGAAAAATGTGACTGTTCTTCTTTAAAGTGGCTTCAGAAAATGTTTGAATGCCTCAGTCAGTTTTCTTTACATTGATTACAACCATGGAAAATGAAACAAAATAAAAGCAAATTGGAAGTGATACTGTATTAATATTACTGTGAAAAGTCAAATTAACAAATATTAGTTAAGTTTTTAAGTTTTTCTATGTAAAAAGAAAAACATACCCAGCAGTTCCTTTATTTATGCTGTGAAACATGTTTCAGTATCAAAGACAAAAAAACATTGACTCCTGTTGAAAAACTGCTCTGTACGAAAAGCTATGCAGAATATTTTGTATGTATCTCTGTTGCATATTTTGACATTTTTACTGTTTAACGTGAGTAATAGATCTGAAGGACAATGAGTAATGATTGTTATAATAAGGTTCTTCGACTGAGCAAAATTATGCAGAGACCTACGAATGAAACAAAGGAAAATATACATTTTATTGAGAGTTTTTGTTATGTCTGAATAACACTGAAGACAGTGACAAGTAGATCATCTGACAGAAAAGTAAAACTGGTTGCCCAGAATATTCTGAGTATATCCAGAACAGAATAGTCAAGAGTATATATACAGTACAACATGCACAAGATAGGCTGATGCCTGGAATCCTCTCTTGCAAGTTGGGTCTAATCCTGTGTATATTTTAGGTTGATCTTGGAGAAATGTGGAAATTGTATTTACTATTTGGAGAATAGTTTTCCACTCATCTGTGCATTTATAATCTTTGCATCATTATTTTATGAAGTCTTGGTCATCGTGTAGGCATCTATGCAATATTTGACTGTAGACTTTTATCTGTGGTGATTTAATTATATGGGCAAGAAAGTATGATTTACTTTTAAGTATGCAATTAACATTAATCATGCACTGTCAAAGTGTCACCTTTCCTAGTACTGGTGATTTATTTATTTTTTTTTAATTTATTTATTTATTTTTTTAAATTTAAAATTCAGCTTCCCTGTTCACAGTAGCATACAGTGCTGTGAAAAAGTATTTGCCCCCTTCCTGATTTCTTATGTTTTTTTGCATGTTTGTCACACTTAAATGTTTCAGATCATCAAACAAATTTAAAATATTAGATTTGTGAGAAATAAAAACATTTTCTTGGCTTGTTGTGCGTAATAATGTATCATGTATGATAAAAAAAATAAATCTTCAAACACAACTGTAAATTATGATGTAGGAGAATACACTTAAATAATTGTAGTCTTTTACATGGTGAAAACCATTTTTTAAGTTTGGTAAACAGTACAATATATGGTATCAGAGCTTCTACTGTATTTATGACCCAAGTTAAAAAAAATTACATTTTTTGTTGGTTGACAGGTACATAACCAGTTAAGGCTGAATCAATAACCTTCTAACCTCAATTAAGTCTGTGTATGCATCCTCCTGAAAAATATGCTTTCTTATCTGTTTTTTATTATTCATTTGTGTCCTGATTGTAAGCTTATATAAAAAGCTAGAGCTCATTAAATGGACCCTTTTGAGATAACAAACTCTGAGTTTATTTTTTTCCGTTTATCTTGTAGTTTTGTGCAGTTCTGTACATAAGTTTAATGTGAAAATTGGGTATCTGAATATGTTACACACTTGGTACTGTATATAGAAAACGGTTTTAAAAGACTGTCTTTTTATAAGGGTGTTGGCCTAGGATTTTGTTTAAATATCAAAATAGTAAAGCAGCGTATGGTAAGTAAATACATATTTAGAGTAATATTTATTTGAACACTTGAAACACAATTACATGTTCAAGTTTGTGTTTCTGTGTTAGTATTTTTATGTTTTAATCTGTTTGACACTTTCATTTACAGGTGCCTTTATCAAATGGACAAATGTGCCCAGCTTCTAGATCACAGATAACCTCCGGTCAAGTACACTGTCCACCCCAGCAGGGGACTGTGGTGAGACATCCATCGAGAGAACAATTGATAGATTATTTAATGTTGAAAGTAAACCAAACACCCCAGTACAATCAGTCACAGGGACCAACAAGATCACCCCATGAATGTGTACAGCAAGAGGTGCAGAACTTATGCTGCTTTTTAACTAACTAATTGTTTTTCCTCAGTATTTTGAGTAATATTTATTGGTTAAACTAATAAAGTTTTCCTGATTTAATTAGTTAAAAGAAAAACATAATTTTAATTTTTGTGTTGATATTTTTCATTCAAAGTGTTTAAATTAAATTTACAAGATTGCAAAATACTAAAACAGACTTTAAAATTTTTAGTAGGTGTATGATTGTGATAAGCTCAGCTTAGTTTGCAGGTAAAGAAAACGTGTAGCACAGATGATATACTTGTTCTATTTAAGGTTTTCTGCTATTGCACAATGAGAAACATGCAAAGATGCATATTGTCCTATCCTCAAATCTTTGACTCGTCATGAACCTGCATGGGATGCACCTGCCATACTTTTTTGATTGATCATAAACAGTATATCTTGGATTTTTTATGTTTAGAGATCAGCATATACAGGATTTTTTTTTCCTCTCAGTATTTGTTCTAATCGAAATCATTGAAACATTTAATTACTACATCAGGTTAACCTTAAATAAAGACCCTTTATTATTTAGTCCAAAAATTTAAAAAAACATTGTCTCTGCATTGCATTTCTGTCATGTAAAAAAATATATACACACAAAGCTGAAACATTGTATATACAGGTTACAGTGGAACCTTGGTTTGCGAGTATAATTCTTTCCAGAAACATGCTTGTAATCCAAAGCACTCGTACGAGCGAATTTCCCCATAAGAAATAATGGAAACTCAGATAACTCGTTTCACAACCCACAAATATTTATATAAAAGTGATTAATACAAAATATAAAATAAAAATACGTAAAACAAATTAACCTGCACTTTATCTTTGAAAAAAATCGTGGCTGGTGTGAGGGAGATGAGAGAGAGGAGAGGAGGAGAGTTATTGTGTAGGATGACTTTCACTCTATCTAACGGAATCACTGCTATCTGTTGGCTCACTGGAATCTCTTTTTTTGTGACTTTAATAAGGAAACCTATCCAATGACAGTTGCTTTTGCCTGAAGAGTCACTACACTTGGACACAAAATTTAAAAAATGCTTTACACACTGTAAGATTTCTAAACTCTTTTGGGATTCCCCCCCCAATGGAATAACATGCGGAAGAGAGTGCTGAAGCAACTACAGGCTCCCAGCGCTGTAGCAGTTCTCCGTAAAAGTGAATCAGAAAAGATGGAGGTCAAGCTATAAGCGCTTGCCGTTTATGGGTGATGCAAGGAACATTATAAACACAAGAGCACAGTGTATTACTTAGCCACTAACCTGGTCACGACCCTGCCTGATTGCTGTGTCTCTGTATAGGAGAGCAGTAGATCCCACTACAGTAACTGTGCTGTTCCTGTTTCACACTGAATAAAGCTGGTTTTGCTAAAGTACTGAGACTCGGCATCGTGTTTTGGGGTACATGATAGGGACTCGCACGTTACAGCACACACACGTGATCACAATGCTGTAGTAAACAGTATATGCTCATACGGATGTTGACTATGTGAGTGAGGCATCCCGACAGAGAACGAGCATGGGAGACGATTACCCACAATCCCCACGTGATGCTCGGCGGACAAAGCTTATACGTACTACTCATATTGCTAGACCTTGCTTGTTTATCAAGTTAAAATTTGTTAAAAATTTTAGCTCGTCTTGAAAAACACTCGCAGACCAAGTTACTCGCAATCCAAGGTTTTACTGTACTTGTGTTTTACTAATATAACCTATCAGATGTTCATTGCCTTTGACAGGCAAAAAGGAAGTGAAATTGTAAATCTAGAATATGCTGAAATCGGAAGACATTTTATTAAAAACTGTTTGAAGCTAGCACTTGTTACTATTGCTCTAATTATAGGCAGAACTCTTCCATTTAAACCACATGGTGTGTTTAACTTTGTTCCTGTTTTTTTCCCCTCATCATTGTACAAGGAGATATCTTTGCTTGGAAATACTCAGGGATGACTTGACAGTAGTTCTTGGTCCACATTTAAAATTTTGAGGGACTCATGAACCATAGCATTAACATTTTTATTTCCTTTTGCTTGTCGTTGTCTTGTCTTAACTTAACATTGCCATTTAATTTAAATATGGGCAACTTGCTGCATTATTTGCAAATTAAATTCCTGCTGTGCTTCATTATCATACAGTGTTTGGTCTCAGTGGCTGTATTTAAAGATTGCCACTGCTGTTTCGCATATTGTCCTGCATCATCCTATTTTATTTGTGTGACCTAGTATAATATATGCAAACATGTTCCTTGCCATATTTAAAAAAAAAAAAAAAAAACTAATTTTGAGTTTTAATGCTTAGCCATGGATATATAACTGAGATAAACAAAAATTATTGTAGAGTTGTTTGTTCAGTGTTTTTAGAGAACTGATTAAAGGTCTAAATAATTTTTGCAGTGCACTGTTTACTGTATATGCTCAGCATTAGCATCTTGACCTGCTTTGTTTAGTATTTTGTGCTCAGTTCTGGTTCATTACAGCTCAGATCTGGATTAAGTAGATCTGAGAATGTTACTATGCTCTCACTCAGGGGGCCACTTCATTAAGAACATCTATCTATTGCTGGGTAAAAACCTACTTTTACGACAGCCAGGATTTTTTAAGGCCTGATTTAAACTAGGCACTGGAAACATGCCTGCCTCAGTATCATGCAGGAGCCTGATATATAATACAAAAACATTACCCTCCCTATTATGCTACTCAAAACACCCTGTACTATTGACATAAGGAAAGCTGGGTAAGTCGAACTAATGTCAAAACAGAATGATGTAAAAACTCACCTGAATTGTAAGTTATTTATGCTTGTTGAATAGTTGTTGAGGTTGGATGATTTCATACTTTAATTTGTGAGTGTTTCGTAACTTACCAAACATAGTGTAATAGGCTCTTCTTTATCGCCTGTCCATGAAAAGCCATATTATCACTAATGTTTGCTTTTGTCTCATTTCCTATTGTATGTTTCAAGCATCATGTTTAATGCTGCTGATCCATTTTTAAAGATATAAATAAACACAGAAGAATTTTTGCTCATCTTTTGCAAAGTCAAGTTTATTTTTAGCACACATATAAAATTCCATTCACACATTTATGCCACAGATCTTCTATTCCAACCTAACCCAAAATGCACTATTAGATTACATCCAGGGACTGTGCAGACACCTGGAGTAAATGAAAGTCAGTTGTACAGACAGTCATGGCTGAAATTATCAGCACCCCTGGAATTTTCCCAGAAAATGAACAATTTCTCCTAGAAAATGGTTGCAATTACAAATGTTTTGGTATACACATGTTTATTTCCTTTATGTGCATTGGAACAACACAAAAAAACAGAAAAAAAGCCAAATCTGACATGTCACACAGAACTCCAAAAATGGGCCGGACAAAATTATTGGCACCTTTTCAAAATTGTGGGTAAATCATTTTATTTTAAGCATATGATTCTCGTTTGAACTCACCTGTGTCAAGAAACAAGTGGTGGCAATATAGCAATCACACCTTAAGCCAGTTAAAATGGAGAAAAGTTGACTCAGCCTTTCCGTTGTGTGTCTGAGTGTGCCACACTAAGCATGGAGAACAGAAAGAAGAGCAGAGAATTGTCTGAGGACTTGAGAACAAAAATTGTGGAAAAATATCAACAATCTCAAGGCTACAAGTCCATCTCCAGAGATCTTCATGTTCCTTTGTCCACTGTGCACAACATAATCAAGAAGTTCACAACACATGGCACTGTAGCTAATCTCCCCGGACATGGATGGAAAAGAAAAATTGATAAAAGACTGCAACGAAGGATAGTCCGAATGGTGGATAAACAGCCCCAATCAACTTCAAAACATATTCAAGCTGTTCTGCAGACTCAGGGTGCAACAGTGTCAGTTCGAACTATCCGTCGACATCTGAACGAAATCAAAGGCTATGGCAGGAGAGCCAGGAGGACCCCACTGCTGACATAGAAACATAAAAAAGCCAGACAGAATGAGGCCTACGAAGAAAAGAACACAGTACCTACAGTCAAACATGTTGGAGGTTTTAAGATGTTTTGGGGATGTTTTGCTGCCTCTGGCACTGGATGCCTTGACTGTGTGCAAGGCATCATGAAATCTGAAGACTACCAACAGATATTGGGGTGCAATTTAGGGCCCAGTGTCAGAAAGCTGAGTCTGTGTAGAGGTCATGGGTGTTCCAGCAGGACAATGACCCCAAACATACCTCTAAAAGCACCCAGAAATGGTTGAAGAGTCCGGATCTAAATCTGATTGAACACTTATGAAGAGATCTCAAAATTGCTGTTGGGAGAAGGCACCCTTCAAATCTGAGAGACCTTGAGCAGTTTGCAAAAGAAGAGTGGTCGGAAATCCAGTTGAGAGGTGTAACAAGCTTGTTGATGGTTATAGGAAGCGCTTGATTTCAGTTATTTTTTCTAAAGGGCGTGCAACCAAATATTAAATTGAGGGTGCCAATAATTTTGTCCAGCCCGATTTTTGAGTTTTATGTGAAATGATGTCAGATTTGGCTTTTTTTTTCTCTGTTTTTTGTGTTGTTCCAATGCACATAAAGGACATAAATGTGTATACCAAAACATTTGTAATTGCAGCAATTTTCTGGGAGAAATGGTGCTTTTTCTGGGAAAATTCCAGGGGTGCCGATAATTTCGGCCATGACTGTATGTGGAAACAGCATGTGATATGCAACTTGTGACTTGGTATATAGTTCAGCTGTAAGTATCCATTTTACAAAGATTATCTACATGATCAGTAAAAATGCATTGTCATGAAATGTCATTCAAATGGTCCTCAGTTGGTGTTAAGAGGTCTTATATATACTACAAAAACACCCCCCCCCCCCCCTATTATGCTACTCAAACACCCTGTACTATTGACATAAGGAAGGATGGAGTGATGACATTTATTCAAAGTTCTGACCCTGCCATTTATATATCGCAACAGATTAAGATATTTGCCAGACAAATGCCTGTATTATCAAAGGTCTCAGAGTAGGAAAATAGTCATAACTAGCTCAATAATCTCAGAGTGTCACAAATAGAGCCTTGCAGAAGGTATGGGGGAGATCACAGAGAGGACAGCTGCATGTGAATCTGGAAGACAATCGGGAATACTGGAAGAGTGAACGCAACATAAGTAACAGTGCAGGAATAGTCATGGCTAGTTAAAAAAAAAAAAACAAACAAAAACTATATTCTTTTACAAGCCATTTCCCATGACCATAACAGTAGGAAGGTGACTTTTCTTTAGTTTATTATTGATACATTTATTCAGAAACAGCCTGTATTAGTACATTGACAGGGTGTTTACAAGTTTATTAGACTCTAATTTGTCTTAGAAACTTCATTACAGACTAGTATACTGATACTTAGGTTGTGGGGATTGGTTTTGGTGGGAGAAATTTAATGTGCAAATGACATTGCCAGTGCATGCAAAGACTTAAAAAGGTAATGTGTGTCCTTGTGAAAATGACAAAGCAAAAATTGCTTACCTGTAGGTAAGTAGCACATACAGTACTGAACAAATAGGAATTCTTTTGGTACCTGCTTTGATTTAAATTTAAATACTTTTGAGCAAAGACAAATAACACAAATTAAATGAAATGAAAATTGTATCTAAATTACACTAATATTTTTTATCTTTGTAATCTTTGATATAAAGAGTTAGTTGCTGATTTAGAAAGGTTTAGCAAAATTATATTTGTGTTTGAACACCCCAGATTTTAATGTATATATTTATAACTGTATACAATCTGCTTGTACTTGGCAAGTAATAGTCTAATTTATTTTATTGTTACAGGTGCATGTGAAGCTTGAAAAGAATCCTGAACTGGGTTTTAGTATATCAGGAGGAATTGGTGGCAGAGGAAATCCTTTCCGACCAGATGATACAGTAGGTGTTGTAATTCTAAAACTTAATACAATTTGCCTGTTAAATAATTGAAAATTCAGTCTTTCCATTACATATAAATAAACAAACTGTAACAAATTGATCTTGGCTTTTTTACTGCCGTTGTGATCCTTTTTAAAATGTTATATCTAGGGATTATAGTGCAACTGAATTTCTTGTGCTTGTTAAAAGCTGTCTCATTGCAGCAGTGATATTTTATTTTCTACCACATGGACAGTGAATGCGATTCTGACCACTAGAGTCTTAGGTTCAAATTGTACCCTTTGCTCTATTTATAGTTTCCACTCCAAGCTAGATGAACATGTAGTTTGTGTTTACAGTATTTACCTCTTATACTGTTAATATAGCATGTATTGACAGTGTCCACTATGAAAAGCATTTCACAAGTAAATGTTTGTTTGCATAGTGAATTTCATATGACATTTTCAAAGCATGTAGTAATGTAGCACAGAGGAAGTCAGACAATGCAGGAATTTTGAAGTCAGCTGAATGGTTATGCAGGTAATATACTGGGAGATGTGAATAGAACTACACATATGTTCTTGTACGAAGTAAAGGATAGTTCATTAAAAATAGTCTTAAACACAGTTATTCTACTTATCAAGAAATCAACTGTGATCAATTCAATGATATAGAAGTGAATCATGGAGGAGTGGATAATTGTAAAAATGAAAAAGCCTTACTTACAAATGATAAAATCACGTATCTGTAATTGTAATCATTTCATACATCTTTCAAGAATTATATTTTCATTTATATTTTTACTAGGTGTAGCATAGGAAGGTGAGAGTGAGTCAGCCAGATACCCAGCTGAAGTGAGGTAGATTTTAATGGAAACTTCTCTGATAATATTGTTTCTAATAACTTTTTAGGGTATATTTGTTACAAGAGTTCAACCTGAAGGACCTGCCTCCAAGCTTTTGCAGCCTGGAGACAAAATAATTAAGGTAACAATTGTTTAAAACAGTAACATTTTCTCGGTATACTTTGAATTTTATTTTGTTTCTCTGGTAGAAAATTGTTTTATAATATGAATATTTTAGAAAGATGTTAATGATGCATCTCTGTAATATTTCTGCAATCAATACCCACAACACCCATGTACCCAGTGTGGTGTTTCCATTATTTTTTTGTAGTCAACTAACTCTCTTGAGATTTTAGTCTTACTGGTGTACTCCTTTTTTACCAATGGTAATGAAGTGATAATAATACTACCAGCTACGTTACCTGTCAAAGGCAGGTTATCGAATAATTTTTAAAACATTGGATATCTCTTATCTTATGTGTACCCTCAGCAAGCAATCCTACACCTTTCCTCAGTATCCTCGTGTGTTTCAACCCGTCATGGCTGGTACTTGCTCTATCAGTTCTGCTCCTGTAAAACTTAATTCTCAGACTCAGTCATTTCAAGCCGTGTTGCTCGCCTCCTGCCTGCTTTTTGACTGCCACCAATTATAGATAGGCACCCATTACCTGCCTGTATCTTCATGTTTGTCAACCTCCACGTCCTTCCTGTCTTGTTTGTCTCGACTGAGCAACCACAGTGAACGTGACCAATCAGTTTGCTTGGAGGGGTAAGACACACACCCATAGAACATTAGCCATTTGTTACATTGATAGATTCTGTCTAAATAAGAGCAAATATCTATGTCTTAGTATGTAATATACGTTTTAAATTTATATATTACATTAGAAACTATAGTTAAAGCAAAATAATGCTGTTCAAATTTTCAGTAACATAAATAAAACAGTTTAATGTGATGAATGGAATTGCTTGTGTTGAGGTAAAATTAGAGTGAAAATGCCGGGTTCTGCACTTCTAATTTTTAGATTGTAGTAAGGCACTATAGACATAGGCATAGACTACGCAGAGTCACATATAAATGCACACAAACTTTTTATTTCGTTCTTCAGCCATGGGGCACGCCTTCCTCGTGTCCCACCGGCCCAAAACAGTCCCAAAGCACTTCAGTACAACACAAACAACACTTCTTCTTGCACCAGGACTCCTCCCAGGCATCCTCGTCCTCTTCCTCCCGATTCTGGCTGTTGAGTGGTGGAGGCTGCTTCCAGAAGGTGCTCCCGCTTCTCTAGCGGGGACTCCGCGTCATGAAACTTGTCCAGGCTCTCCTCCTCTGGTCGATGGATCAGGCCAAAGGCATGACACAGTTCATTAGAACATTAGAACACTCTAGATGAGAACAGGCCATTCAGCCCAACAAAGCACGCCAGTCCTATCCACTTGTTTCCTCCAAGAAAACATCAAGTCAAGTTTTGAAAGTCCCTAACGTCTTACTGTCTGCCACACTAGCTCTCTCCTGAGCTCGCCTCGCCGTCACACCATGGACACACGTCCCCCGGCCCCAATCGGGTGCTTCGCCCCTCAGCGTCTAGGAGGTAGGTCGACCCGCATGCGGAAAAACATTCCCGCGGCCCTTCAGCCGTGGGCCCGTCACCTACCTCCAGCTGCAACCTGTGGTGTGGACTAGCATGGCGGCATCTGGCCGTTGGCCTCTGTGTCTGCCCGGCTTTTTTCTTTCCCATTGCAAAGCGGTGCCTTCAGTAGCTCTTGGGCGGCCTCGGCTGCGTTCTCTCGCGCTGTGCCGCATGTGCTGGTTTGCAGCCCCAGCAGGGTGAGCGAGCTTATTTGTGTTGTGCTGCACATGCTGGTCGGCAACTGCGTCGGGAGTGCTTCTCTCCACGCAGCAGTACCCAACACGTGCCTCCCTGCTGCTGCACTTCACAATGCTGGTTCTCTACACAAATTTGATGCAGGTTCCGGCCCAAATAGACAGTTTAGTAAGGCGCTATATAGGCACCCGACCCAGCACAGACTACAGTCCCAAAGCACTTCAGTACAACACAAACAACACTTCTTCTTGCACCACCACTCCTCCCAGGCAACCTCGTCCTCTTCCTCCCGATTCTGGCAGTTGAGTGGTGGAGGCTGGCCCATTTTATAGCCCACCCGGAAGTGTTCCAGGTGGTTGACCACCTGGTCCCAAGTGCACCTCTGGGTGGGGCTGAAGACCCATCCAGCTGGGCTCTTGAGTCCAGGCAACACCCCCTAGCGGCCACCCCAGCTCCCAACCAGGCTGTGGAGGACTCCATCTCCCATGGAGCCATGCAGGAGGCTGGGGAATCACCGTCAGCCAGGGAGGCTACCACCAAGCGTCCCGGGGGAGGTATTGAGCTGCCCATCGTGGCTCCCCTGGAACATATGCAGCAGGGGCGTCCAGGCTGGGCATGGGCCCCGGCCGCCCCTCACAAGATGTAGACGTGTCAGCACGTCATTAGGACAGTTTCTTTGTTGCCTTCATGCCAACTACAAAATTTGCATTTGCACAAATGTAAAGTAAAGAAAGGAAAGATAGTTAACTTAACCCAGCAAAGCTGGGTATGTAGAACTAATGTCAAAACAGAATGATGTAAAAACTCACATGAATTGTAAGTTCTTTATGCTTGTTGAATAGTTGTTGAGGTTGGATGATTTCATACTTGAATTTGTGAGTGTTTCGTAACTTACCAAACATAGTGTAACTAGCCATGTGCGCTCAACTACATTGCGCGTGTTAACGTTGTCTGTGAAGGGCTCTCAGTTTAAACGAGGCTGCCAGTCGTGAACTGGGCCCTTCATCGCACAGCATTATGATTTTTTATAAGGGAAACAAAATTACAAAAGAAAACCCTTGGACATTGATTCGATAGGAACGGCCTACTCGGAATCACTGTCCGAATAGTAGTAATGTGTTGGTGTAGGAGCATTTCTGCTCCTGTCCGTTCACAGTCCGTCTCGTTTTCACGACGCTATCGTTTCCTCTCACGATGTCTTCTCAACCTTTCTCCAATTTCGCAGGTTGCTTTGTGGCAATCCATAGAGTAAGGCAATATACACGGAGCAATGGTTATAAAAGGGGGACACATAGGTTTCCAGGCTCTTTAAAGCATAAATAGGGATCACTTCACTGACATGTGAGCAAGGCACGGTACAGCTGTGAGACGCGCAGCACTCGCCGGCTATAACGTAACAATAATAATTTCCGGAACGTGCTGTTACGTTGTCATTCATTTTACCCACTGTCTGTCTTTCATTCATATGTTACATAGGCACGTACCTTTTATCTTCGGCAATCTCATTCTCTAACCAGGCCTCAGGAGCTAACCAGCGTAACACTGTCCACCGCCCCTTTCGTTATTCCGGCACATTGTTAACATCCGTGAGTAACAACAACGTACTAAACTGGAAGGTGGTCTACGCATGCGTGGAATTTGCGGACAAACAAAGATCAAGATCTAAATGAAGATCTCTTTAGTTAATGTAAAGCACAACAATTTGTTTAGTTTGAATGTCTGTGTTTTGAGGTGTGACTGGAGTACTACAGTCTTCAGTAGTATAAGCCTGGAGGAGATTCTTAATGCAATGCCTATGTTTTAGCTGTCTCCCTACTGCCATCTAGTGCTTCTTCTAATTCATTCGCGGACAAACAAAGATCAAGATCCAAATGAAGATTATATATAGAGAGGCTTTTCTTTATCGCCTGTCCATGAAAAGCCATATTATCACTAATGTTTGCTTTTGTCTCATTTCCTGTTGTTTTCAAACATCATGTTTAATGCTGCTGATCCATTTTTAAAGGTGTAACGAAACACAGAAGAGAGAAATTTTGCTCATCTTTTGCAAAGTCAAGTTTATTTTTAGCACACCTATAAAATTTGCAGCGGTGGGGCATCTGTTGGCAAAAAAAGATTCACTGATCTTGACTTTGCTGACGATGCTGTGATCTTCACGGAGTCAATGGAGGCTCTGATAGAAGCTCTCAAGAGATTGAGCGAGGAGTCTTGAGTGTCTGGGCTTGCGAGTGTCCTGGATAAAAACCAAGATCCAGGCCTTTAATTACCTCTTAGGCACAGCCATCAGCAGTGTGTCTGTCTGCAGAGAAAGTGCCGACCTTGTCAAGTGGTTTACTTACCTCAGCAGTGACGTTCATGTCTCTGGTGACTTTTCCTATGAAGTCAGTAGACGGATTTGGGAGTGCATGGGGTGTCATGAGGTCGCTGGAATGGGGTGTGTGGCACTCCCGATATCTCTGCAAAAGGACGAATGTCCAAGTCTTTAGAGTCTTGGTGCTTCCTGTCTTGCTATTTGGTTGCGAGACATGGACACTATCCAGTGACCTGAGACAAAGACTGGAGTCCTTTGGTACTGTGTCTCTTCGGAGAATCCTTGGGTACCGCTGGTTTGTCTTTGTGTCGAATGAACAGTTGCTCATGGAGTCCCGAATGAGGCACATTACCTGCCTTGTAAGGGAGCGTCAGTTATGGCACTATGGCCATGTGGTGGGATTACCAGAGGGTGATCCAGCTTGCTGGATCCTCATTGTTGAGGACCCGAGTGGCTGGACCAGGCCAAGGGGACACCCACATAACACCTAATAGTGGCAGATAGAGGGTCATTTCCAGAGGGTGTGGGACTGGACGGCATGTCTGCCTGGGGGGTTGCCAACCAGGTTTCATTGTGTGGAGGGTGCGGCAAAGCGCTGTACTAGTACATGCTCCCCAATCTGACCTGACCTGATATAAAATATACATCCAAATAGAAATGGAATTTATCACAAAATGATTAACTATGTTGTCATCATCATCAACTGTGCAACACTGAAAATTAGCTCTTTGAGCCGACCTAAGTGTTTTGTATAAACCTTGCATGACATTCATTTTTTCCTTCTGCACTTGCAGTGTAAACAAATAAATTTAAGCATTTTGTTATTGTGAAAAATATACTTAAAATGTGAGCATATTTCTGTTGTAATCCATTTTATAGCTGAATTCAGAAAGTATTCAGACCTTTTCACTTTCTGCACAAATTAATTGCTGTTTTTAAACATCAGTATATGCTCATGAACCCATAATGGCAAAGTGAAAACATGTTTTGAAAAAGGTTTGTAAATGTATTAGTTTTGTTCCCCATATTTTGTACACTCAGAGTGTTAATGTTTTCTTTTCTTCTTCCTCCAAGGCTAATGGCTACAGCTTTGTGAATATTGATCATGGGTATGCCGTCTCTCTCCTCAAAACATTTCAGACCGCTGTGGACCTGACCATTTTAAGAGAAGTTCCTGCATAAGGCTGGAGAGAAAAGCAAACAAAAAGGAGTCAAGCGTCTCTAACAACCTAGAATGAAGAAAAAAGAATGTTTGCTTTTATTATTTTTTTAAGCAAAGAATCCAGATATATTTAATAGATAATTGACCCACATACAGTAATGAAATATAATGCTTTTATGTGGGAACACAACTAGGATGTGGTTGTGTAGGTGTGCATCAGAAAAGAAGCATTTGATAAAAAAAAACTGGTATGTGGGACTTTTTATCTTGTTAATGGGGTTTTGTTTATTTTTTTAAATGAAAATTGTAAGAAATTCTCCGGAGGGGTGTGTGCTTTCGTGTACAGACTTGTAGGTTTATATTCATATACATTACGAAATAACATACTGTGCTCTCTTAGTTCGTCTAAATTGTAGCCAGTAAGCAGATGGCAGGGCTATCTGTTTGATAAATATTTTTGCCTTTATTTTTAATCATCTTTTGTAATTAAAAACCACTCTGTAGAACAAGCAAAAAGAAACTCTTGGAGGACAGTGCAACGTGCAAATTGAGAAGGTGAATGAATGTGGTGCGGGACTGAGATTTTGTAAATGGGCCAGGCAAGATCTGAGCTTCAGTTTCTCACCGATGCAGTGATGTAGCAATCTTCCTACCTCCGGCATTCTTGGGTGATCTAATTTTACAGACGCCTGTGTTTTGAGTGAATTGGCATATCCAACAACCCTCCCTCCCTGCAGGATGTTTGGATGGCTGTTTTCTTGGATCCAGAAAAGCTTTTGCTGCATTATCCAGAATAACTGGAGAACATAAGAGTTTTCAGTCCATGGAATGAACAGTGAACTAGCATATTGGCAAAAAAGGAAGATCCTGCAGTCATCTAGAAGTAAATTCCCACTCATTTACACGATTGGCAAGGATTTTGATTATGAACACATCTGAGTTTATTTGTAACCTGCGGAAACCCCAACAGCCAATGGCCTCAATATCATCTTTATCTGTATATTACCTCTTTTATGTATTATTTTCTGGCATTGTCCTGTTTAACAGGAAAGCAAAATGCACTGGCAAATACCTGCCTTATTAAAAGGAGTCAGTTTTAGTTGAGGAATATTTAAAATACTTGGGGAGGGAACCGGAAAATTAGATTGTTTGGCCTTAATTTGCCTTGCCCTAATGTAAATGGAAATAGCATGCATGGTGCTAGGCTACCAAAGTCGGCGTTTAAAACTGTGGCATAATGTTGGTTAACTACTGATGATTTTTAGCAGCCAGGAAAGGTCGTTGATTCCAAAACTCTGTTTTGGTTGGTGTATGTTTAAGGGCTTTTCTTCTAGTTGTGCAAATGTGAATTACCAACTTAACATGAAACATGTTCAGAGTTATTAAAGGGTTTCTAATAGCTTAACTAAAATTGAAACACCAAGACCTGCCTTTATTTTGTGTTTGAAACAAAAAGTCAGTATAGTGTCAGTTTAAACTTGTTAGGAAAAGAGCTTTGAAATTGTTCTGTGAAGTGCCATAAGAGACCATAAACTGTTTGAACCAATTCACACGACAGTACAAGCAATACCACATCAGACACTTGCCCCGCTTCTGGTGAACTGCACTTGATTTATACATGCAATAGAAAGAAGGGGGTCTCGCAATTAATAAAACAAACATAAAACCCTTTAATTCCTCTATACATTGATAATACAGGCTTTTCTACTTTTGATTTTATAATGAAACATAGGAAACTGAAATTAAAATAATCTTTTGATTTTTGGGGTAGGGAAGTATTTGAAAATATTTTAATTTCTATAGAAAAAACAAAACTACCCCAAAATGCAAACTGTGTTAATTAATGAATCAAGTGGTGCTGTCTTTGAAAGACACTGCTCTTCCCATCATACCTCTTTAAAACTTTTCAGCATTATACAAGACAATGTCAGCAAGTCATTTTTTTGAGAATTAAAGCCCAGACATTTGTATAGGAATGGATGGGGTGGGCCAATAAAACATTTTAAATGTAGAAACTTTATGAGCTGATTAATTCCAAGGCCCTTAAAAGTATAATGTAACTATACTGAAATGTATCAATGTTTTACAAATGCTTTTAAAAGTCAATTTCACATTGTGTTTTTATTATTGTATTGTAAAAGGTTTTTAATGATCTTGGCACTGGGATATCTGGCAATTTGTCATCTAATCTTAAAGTGAAATGCTGGTGTTATATTGAAGCGACACTCTGCATTCATGCATTGTCTATTCTCTGCTCCATTAGCTGTATGACTGTTACAGTTTTCTCAGTTTTATTGGATTTTTAAGGCATTCTCTAGCCCAATTTGATATTCAGATGTGATCCAAATTTACATTACAGTAAACAAATCAACTGTACAAGTACCTTTAAATTAATTCTGTTCTTTCATCCAACAGTTTACTATGGTTAGTTTGAGAGGACATGAATCGGTTCAGGTTTCACTCGTGCAGCCTGCTAAGGATACATGAAACGCCACACACAGCTGTGTAGAATAGACCATTCGTTATTGTATCTGCCATCATTCTTTGGCTGTTTGGTTGTTATAAAAGAGTCTTAACTTTTGACAGTAGATATCTAAGAATAGATATATCATACAGGATGTGTCACACCTTCCATTGCCAAATCATTAAAGACCAGAGTTTTGCAATATTTTTTAAAAAATTCCCTAGTATTTATTCTCTTCTATTTATTTAGTTACTTTGCATTTTCTGGTAAATTAGTTTACTAATGAAAAATGTAAATATTCTAAAATAAAACCACAAGGAAATGAAAATTTATAAGCCAGCAATAAATAAACAACCAGAAATAAACCTTTTGCTGCATTACTGTTGAAATGATCTCAGTAAGCAGCTACAATGAAAATGTTTGATTTAAAATTTGCATTTATTCAACATTCCAGATTTTGTATATACTTGTTTCTGAAGTAACCTGTGGAATGATAGAAAATAAACTAATGCTGTTTAAAGTTTCTTTGTATTTTTTGCCTCCTCCTAGTCATTCCGCTTGTGCTTTTTGGTTTCTGCTGTGTTTGTCTTGTTTGGCTGCTCGTCTATGGCCCTGTGCTGACATGCCATCTGCCCCATTCTGTCTTTACAACAACAACATTTATTTATATAGCACATTTTCATACAAATAATGTAGCTCAAAGTGCTTTACATGATGAAGAGAAAAAAAGACAAAGTAAGAATTAAAATAAGACAACATTAATTAACATAGAATAAGAGTAAGGTCCGATGACCAGGGAGGACAGAAAAAAAAAAAAAAAAAAACTCCAGATGGCTGGAGAGAAAAAATAAAATCTGCAGGGGTTCCAGACCATGAGACTGCCCAGCCCCCTCTAGGTATTCTACCTAAAATAAATGAAACATTCCTCTTCGTATTTAGGGTTCTCATGGAAGGACTTCATGATGATGGTCATGTAGACTTCTGGCTTTTAATCCATCAATGTAGGGACATCACAGTGCTTTGATTAGGTGGTGGTGGCGTATGCTGCCACCACAGAAAACCGGGAAAGAAACAGAAGAAAGAGTAGGGGTTAGTACAGATTTTAGAGCCACCATGAATAGTTATGATAATTAATTGAATATAAAGAGCATCAGGATTAAAATAAAATGAAGTTATGAGAAGGCCATGTTAAAGTAATGAGTTTTTAGCAGTTTTTTTAAAGTGTTCCACTGTATTAGCCTGCCAAATTCCTATTGGCAGGCTATTTCAGATTTTAGGTGCATAACCGCAGAAGGCCGCTTCACCACTTCTTTTAAGTTTAGCTCTTGGAATTCTAAGCAGACACTCATTTGAGGATCTAAGGTTACGATTTGGAATATAAGATGTCAGACATTCCAATATATATGATGGAGCGAGATTATTTAAGGCTTTGTAAACCATAAGCAGTATTTTATAGTCAATTCTGAATGACACATGTAACCAGTGTAGTGACATCAAAACTGGAGAAATGTGCTCAGATTTTCTTTTCCTAGTTCGGATTCTAGCAGCTGCATTCTGCACTAGTTGCAAACGATTCATGTCTTTTTGTGGTAGTCCTGAGAGGAGTGCGTTACAGTAGTCTAGTCGACTGAAAACAAAAGCGTGAACTAATTTCTCAGCATCTTTCAATGATATAAGAGGGCTAACTTTTGCTATGTTTCTTAAGTGGAAAAAATGCTGTCCTAGTGATCTGATTAATATACAATTTAAAATTCAGGTTACAGTCAATGGTTATCCTTAAGTTCTTGACTTTTAATCCTAATGCATCAAGTTTATTTCTAATAACCTCATTATAACCATTATTGCCAATCACTAAAATTTCTGTTTTCTCTTTATTTAGCTTGAGAAAAGTACTACTCATCCATTCAGAAACACAAGTAAGACATTGTGTTAGTGAAACAACACAGTCTGGGTCATCAGGTGCTATTAATAAATACACGTTATGCCCCGAGATAATCTGACCTAACGGAAGCATGTAGATTGAAAAGAGCAGCGGACCCAGGATAGAGCCTTGTGGAACACCATATAGAATATCATGTGTCTTTGAGTTGTAATTACCACAACTAACAAAGAATTTTCTTCCTGCCAGGTAGGATTCAAACCAATTTAAGACACTACCAGAGAGGCCCACCCATTGACTAAGGCCATTTCTAAGAATGTTGTGATTAATGGTGTCAAATGCGGCACTCAGATCTAAGAGGATGAGAACAGATAAACGGCCTCTGTCTGCATTTACCCGCAAGTCATTTACTACTTTAACGAGTGCAGTTTCTGTGCTGTGATTTGTTCTGAAACCTGACTGAAACTTATCAAAAATAGCATGTTTACTGAGGTGGTCATTAAGCTGCATAATGACTGTCTTCTCTAGAATTTTACTTAAAAGCAGGTTAGAAATGGGTCTAAAATTTTCAAAAACAGGAGTCAAGATTATTCTTCTTGAGTAGGGGTTTAACTACAGCAGTCTTAAGATAGACTGGGAAGACCCCTGTATCTAATGACGAGTTTACTATGTCAAGAATATTATCAATTAGCACACCAAATACTTCTTTAATATGTTTACATACTTATGCAACTACAGAACAGAGTTGTAGTTTATGCTGCAGTAATTTTTAATCAGAGGCTGCCTTCTGTAGTTCAGTTTTAATCCTTATGGCTTAATGAACTTCTTGATTTCTAGTTTCTTCAGCTCCTAAGCGCGGAAAACTTGGCATAACAAACTTCAGATTTTATAACTCATCTTTTAATTAGAAGTCAAATCCAGGTTTGAGCTTGCTTCTTTGACTTGACTCTTTCTTCTCCTATTATTTAACTTTCTAGAAATAATTTGAATGTGTTGAACTATAAGCGCTTTAATATCATGTCAGGTTTTTTTTTCCTCCCACCACCTTACTCACTTGTGCCAGAAAAACCCCACATGAGATATCCCATTTGATCTGTCTTGATGTCAAGTTTATATGAGACATCAAGCGTTTTGTGCTTCTCCCCTAGTTTTTGCCCTTGACACAACAAAACCCCTAATTTTAGGCCATTTTTTGACTTTTTTTTTTTTACAGAAAAGAGCACCTTTAAGAAAAAGAATAAACCAATAAATGGCTTCAGTAGAAATGATCCCGGACTTGTGTATGCCACATGAAATGACCTGTGGTTTTCACCTTCTAATGGGCTGTGAGGGGTCAAAATTACTCTTTTTAGTAAAACATAAAAAAATGAGGGTCAGTAATATAGGTTATGTGGAGTGTCGTTTTATGAGAATGCTAATTATGATATTTTTGATGTTTAATTCTTTACTGGTTGTCGTAGACCTTGAAGAGCCACTCCCAGTATATTAAAAATTTTGAACATAAGCATATGGGGGTCATTTTAGTCTATTTCATGGCCACTAATTACGAGTAGTATGTTATTTCTGATGATTTACTTGGATCCAGCCTTCTAAAGATGGGGCCTGAGCTGCCTTGAAAGCTTACATATTTTAATCTGTTCGGTTAGCCAATAAAAGGTGTCATTTTGCTTGACTTATTATTACAGTCAAGAATATTTAGACCTTAAACATAAAAATTAAAGCAAACATTTTAATATGTCAAATATTTGAAGTAACTATTCTTGTTTATTATGTACTTCTATCTCATGAAGTCAATTATTACAGTTCTTATGAGCACCCTGAACTAGGGCAGCTTACGCTAATTCAGACTTTTTGAAAGTCCTGCCAACCAAGGATACTGCAATGACATTTTTAATCCATTTGTACAATGGAAAAAAATAAAAAACAAAGACAGTAGCAGCCTTCAACTCAGGGTATAGCTACTGTAAAAACTGGGGGTCTTTGTGGGCCTCTAGGAACATAACTGACCACAAACAAGTTAATGAAAAGGGAATAGGTTTTATTTACACTTTCTTATGGATTCTGCGTCCGCCATCTGTTTCACCTCTGGCACTGATTTCAAAATGGACTAGCTATGGAGTTTTTCATCCGATTGCTTCAAGACGGGCCCAGACTTATGGGGAACGCCGCCTGTCTCATTATTCAAATATTGTGCCAAACATCAGGAGCTAAAAAGGAGAAGGGCTACATCTACAAATATGATGGTGAGATCTGGATGTATTAAAAACTTGTCTACATGGGACAAGTATCTGATTACGCTCAGCTTCTTTAAAGAAACAGAATTAGTATAATTAGTCATTAAACCTTATTCCAGGCAGGTGAATATGAATGTAAGCTTAATACAAACTGTCAGGAGTCTGCTGGACATCTGACCTTGTAAAAAAAGCGAATGTCTCTGAGCCAGCAAAACGGTGAAACTGCTGCTTCATTGTAAGGATCTCAATTTGTTTCCTCAGCAGGAGGATCTCCTCTCTGAGATGCATGTTTCCATCAAGTGCTCAGATCTGGACCTGAAGCATGGTTGTGGCCTTTGAGGATTTTATCATCCTCCTCCTCACTTGGTGTTTCATCCTCTTCAGTTGCTTTCTCCTCTACCAAAGCCCCAGTCTTGAAAGTGGAACAGAGAAATGGCTCACAAAAATCCTGTTTTTTAATTTTGTAAATGTCAGCTACAAACTCAGGAATGGGGACAAACCATAACACTGTCTCTTTATGTAATGATGATCCATTTAGATCGGGTTTCCACTTCAGAGGGTAATGTATGAAAATTAAGTAGCTTGTACTTACTGGAAGCTCGGTGAAAGGTGCACAGCAATTTTCAGCTGTAGAGCTATCTGTATGCTGAAACTTAAACTTCTTTTTCCCTGAAATTTCTAAACAAAGATCACAACTGCAGTATGAACAACAGAAATGACTGAGCTGGCGGAGATTTCACTGGAAGTACATCTGCACTGTTGTGTGCTTATAGCCTGTTCATGGAATACATTCCAGTTGTTGCCTCAATTCTAGCAAAACTAAGCCTTGAGCATAGAAGGAAACACAGAATGTAAAATGAGTTTATTTTTCTTTGTAAATTTTTCGACACCTGAGAAAACCCCATTGGTGTGATATTCTTATGCCATGTTGAATATCTACCAAAGTGAATTTAAATAATGTGGTTCAGCTACTGCACATTGTACATGTTTACAGAGGAATTCCAAATAGTTTGTGTCTAAACTGTATCTATTGTGCATGTAATGTTTACAGGTACATTAGCAGACAACCTTCCTGGATTTGACAAACTTGTCACTTCCATAAATGTAGTTTTAGACATTTTTTTTCCAGCTGGACACCAGAGATTTGAGTAACACATCTGTGCTGCCAGCATTATAGTGTTCATTCTCTCTGCTTTTAAGCCCAGCATTAACTCTATTTTGAAATTTGTTAAGTATTTAACTGTTAGTTAGCAGAAGGGAAGTTGAGATCCAGGAACCAAGGACACTTATAATAGGAAGAAATGAGCAAAAACATGAAGATGACACATTTGTTGGTTTGTGAATGAGTCACCAAGTCAAAGTACCTGAAGTTTTTAATAATCACAAACAGCTCATGAGTGGCATATCAAGCATAAAGTAGAAAATACAGGTAAAGGAGCTTTTTCTTATTACACTTAAATGTTTTATTCCTGCACTCTTTTCACAGATTTGTATGTTTCTACCAATAGCTGTGAAGACACAATTTTTATTGTTTGGGGATTTTTCAAGGATAAGCACTGTAATTTTGAAGTTATTTTCATAATTGAGGGAGGCTGTCATTGGTCAGTGGGACAGTATCATAAATATGGAACACTTTAAACTCCTAGCATAAAGTTTGTATGTGGTCAAGAACAGATGATGTACAAATTTAAACTGAACATTCTGATAATGCAGAGATTTTATTAATTACAATATTTCATAAGGTAGTGGAAAAAGATCTCCCTTCCAGGCTGAAAATAAAAATAGTGGTCCAGTTGGGGTCTTAAACATAGACTCACATTTAAGGACATTAGTGGCTTTAGCTTTTAAGTTACCAAACATGCAGTGTTTTAAAGAGGGTGGGAAGAACATGGAGAGGATATTGGGACACCATTTGCTTTAAGGACTGATCTGAGTTGGAGATGACCAACACTTTGATGGAAACAAGATGTGTTTGTAGCCAAAGGTTTGAAGTGTGCCACTGTGATCTGTGAGTTTAATTCCACCTTACATTATTTTACTTAAGACAGGTAATTGAGGCCATGAATAGACACAGCTGAAACATCTAAGCAATGCAAGCCAGCTGACAGGGAGAAAAGCATCACTGCCATATAAGTAAACTGAGAAGGAGAAGGAAAAACTGAGATGGGAATTGACCAGCAGAGAGAACTCAGTCATGCTAGTGAAAGGGAGCAGGTGTACACTGTTTATGGTCCAGAGTTACTGTGTGCTATTCCAATTTAAACTTTACCAGCAAAAGATTGTGTCCTTTGTTTGGAAATTGCATGTTCTTATTTTTGAACCAAAAACTTTAAGAAAAGTATAAAAGCCCTGGCATTGCACTCCAAAATTGAAGGTCACCCACCCATATGGATTGAAGACATCGTTCCAGCCCGCACCTGGGAAACATGCCTCCCTTGCTCTTTCGAAGTGGCCAGAGCCGACTACAGTAACCCCACAACTGCACACTTCAACAGTCCAGCCGATATTAAAAGAAGCTAAGTGTATCCTTTCTTTAGCATTATTTTTACTTTGTTTATCTTAGAAGCACCTCCGTAACACATGGGAAGGATAAAATATTTTATATACAATATATATCTATATATACAGTCATATGAAAAAGTTTGGGAACCCCTTTTAATACTTTGGATTTTTGTTTATCATTGGCTGAGCTTTCAAAGTAGCAACTTCCATCCATTTTCCAACCCGCTGAATCCGAACACAGGGTCACGGGGGTCTGCTGGAGCCAATCCCAGCCAACACAGGGCACAAGGCAGGAACCAATCCCGGGCAGGGTGCCAACCCACAGCAGAAAATAGCAACTTCCTCTTAATATATGATATGCCTTATGGACACCATAATATTTCAGCAGTGACATTAAGTTTATTGGATTAACAGAAAATATGCAATATGCATCATAACAAAATTAGACAAGTGCATAAACTTGGGCACCCCAACAGAGATATTACATCAATACTTAGTTGAGCCTCCTTTTGCAAATATAAAAGCTTCTAGACACCTCCAATAGCCTTTGATGAGTGTCTGAATTCTGGATGGAGGTATTTTTGACGACTCTTCCATACAAAATCTCTCCAGTTCAGTTAAATTTGATGGCTGCCGAGCATGGACAGCCTACTTCAAATCATCCCATAGATTTTTCGATGATATTCAAGGGGACTGTGACGGCCATTCCAGAACATTGTACTTCTCCCTCTGCATGAATGCCTTTGTAGATTTCAAACTGTGTTTTGGGTCATTGTCTTGTTGGAATATCCAACCCCTGCGTAACTTCAACTTTGTGACTGATGCTTGAACATTATCCTGAAGAGTTTGTTGATATTGGGTTGAATTCATCCAACCCTCAACTTTAACAAGGGCCCCAGTCCCTGAACTAGCCACACAGCATGATGGAACCTCCACCAAATTTGACAGTTGATAGCAGGTGTTTTTCTTGGAATGTGGTGTTCTTCTTCCGCCATGCAAAACGCTTTTTGTTATGACCAAATAGCTCAATTTTTGCCTCATCAGTCCAAAGCACTTTGTTCCAAAATGAATCTGGCTTGTCTAAATGAGTATTTACATACAACAAGCGACTCTGTTTGTGGCATAAGTGCAGAAAGGGCTTTTTTTTATCATCACCCTGCCGTACAGATTTTCTTTGTGCAAATTGCGCTGAATTGTAGAACAATGTACAGATACGCCATCTGCAGCAAGATGTTCTTGCAGGTCTCTGGAGGTGATCTGTGGGTTGTTTGTAACCATTGTAACAATCCTGCGCATATGCCGTTCCTGTATTTCTTGGCCTGTCAGACCTGGGTTTAACAGCAACTGTGCCTGTGGCCTTCCATTTCCTGATTACATTCTTTACAGTTGGAACTGACAGTTTAAACCTCTGAGAGAGCTTTTTGTAGCCTTCCCCTAAACCATGATACTGAACAATCTTTGTTTTCAGATCTTTTGAGAGTTGCTTTGAGGATCCCATGCTGTCCCTCTTCAGAGGAGAGTCAAAGGGAAGCACCACTTGCAATTGACCACCTTAAATACCTTTTCTCATGATTGGACACACCTGTCTATGAAGTTCAAGGCTTAACAAGCTAATCCAACCAATTTGGTGTAGCAAGTAATCAGTATTGAGCGCATTCAAATCAACAAAATTACAAGGGTACCCAAATTTTTGCACAGCCAGTTTTTCACATTTGATTTAATTTCATACAACTAAATACTGCTTCACTAAAAATCTTTGTTCAGAAAACACCCCAGTACTCAAATGTTCCTAGGAAATGAAAGACATACTACTGTTATCTTTTTTTGTTGAAAGTAGAGTAAATTATTATGCAGGCTGAGAGGGGTTCCCAAACTTTTTCATATGACTGTAT
>JANRMT010062835.1:57105235-57136939 GCA_026402145.1 Polypterus bichir lapradei | reverse complement strand
ACCCCAAACTGCCCTGATTCAATTTTGTGCTTGTTTGAAATCCTGAGAGTTTCATTTAAAATTGTGTTTTGCAATGACTATCAACAAAAGCCAAAGTCTAAATAAAAAAAGCCAGAATTGATCTACGACAGGAATCTTGCACTCCTGGACAATTGCATGGAGCACACTGATGAGTAAGGAGTGCCAGGGAGCTAATAATATTAACCTCTGGCCTAAAAAAAAACAAATATACATTATACAGCAAAGTTCTGTGAGCTTCATCACACTTCTGATACATCCGACTAAGTGACACAGAATAACCGAGGCCCATCGTTTTGAAAAATGTCTGGTAAACCAGCAAGTGCTTAATAAAGCTCTTCCCCCAGAATTTATCACGTCTAGTTTTACGTTCAAAGGAATGGCTGGCTTGTTGGTTTCTTTCTGGCTTTTCCAAGTGTTTCACGAAATGCTTTGGATGTGATCCTGTGATACTCAGGATCATGCAGGAAGTCACACAAGCTCATGTGACAAGGTGACCAAACTACAGCACATGAATGCTGTAATCAGAGTATAAGTTTAATATGTCACAGTGCTCAGTGCAAATATTTTAAATCCACTTTTCTTTCTTCTCATATGTATAGCTAACACAAGGCCAGGTTTAGCACACAGGAGTTCACCATATAAGAACTGCTAGGCAAGCATTAGAAGACAAGACAGGGACAACTGCGAAATGGGCATTTCTGTGTGTCAAAGTCAGCATGAAACTGTATCCTCTTTGCCTTGTTTGGGAACGGCATGATTCACTGAAGTGGGGGCCTGCACATGAAGGAAGAATATAAATCCTTGGAACACTGCCTGGCACACCTTTGAAGCTGACGGACGGATGGGAGATAATGTCATCTGATCCGGAAAATCCTTCCAACGCTGCGACGAAAATGGCAGACTCTATACATCGGGCACCCACTACCCGAAGGTCTTGTCATGGCTTCCTCGTCTGTTATGCCGTGTAAACCATCATTAAAGAAAGCTAAGTTATTTCTCCTATGTGATTTCTTACTGCCGTATCACTAAGGGAGGGGTATCGCCTTTTTATATTACAGTGGAACCTCGGGTCACAAATGTCTCGCAACACGTACAAATCGGGTTACGACCAAAAAGTTCGCCAAACTTTTGCATCTGTTCACGACCACACACTCGGGTGACGAACAAGCCAGTTTCCCTTCTGGTTCTCTCCCTGTGCATTCGCTGTGAACTCTTTGTGCTCTGTTTCGTTTCCCTTCCGGTTCGTATGCGCCAGTGATTTACGCACGTGTTCAGTCTCTCCCTGTATAGTACATTGTTCTCGGCCAGACATTCATCATGCAGAGGGACTTTACCTCAAAACTGTAATCTCCTGTCCACCCAGCTTCCTACTCACTTCCTTCATGCCAGAACTCGATTCATGCAAAGTTAGTTTTTTTGGTTGTTTATGGTTAATTTTTGTATAAATTAAGGATTTTTCAGACATTAATTTTTTTCCCTGTGCTTAAAAAAAAAAAAGTGTTTACAGTGAGCGGTACGTAAGGCTGTAGCGTGACCTCTTGCAATGTTTGTTTTCTCTGTTCAAGGTTTTCTCAGTGTTATTCAATGTTTTTACATTTAGTTTACTATTACACTGTGCATTCTATGGTATAATTAACTATTTTTGTGCTTAAAAATCTTTAAAAAATATATTTACATACAGTTTGTATGGTCTGGAACGGATTAATTGTATTTACATACAATCCTATGGGGAAAATTAGTTCAGGTCATGACCAAATCAGCTTGTGACCAGAGTTTTGGAACGAATTACGGTTGTGACCCGAGGTTCCACTGTATATCTGTATAGTTTCTGGTTATGTAACATGCTGTAATTACAAAAGACCTTATTCCAACAAGGGAGCTAGCGGCCCCTGCTAGATACAAATGCACAGATGCAGCCTGCAAATTTTGTGCAATTTTTTTTTTTTTTCTTATATAACAAAAATGGGTCTTTTGGGGTGAGGGTAGGTGGTTTCAGGGAATGCTCAAAGGTGTTTTCCATTTAAATGAGTGATAATTTGGTGTTCACACTATGAAAATTCACTTTGCCAGTAGGGCTGGGTGATAAAACGATAAAGAGAATTATCTCAAAATAACTTTTCCTTAATAAGAACATAAGACATAGTCAATAGAAAGTTGATTGAACTCATTTCATCCAACATGAAAAGCCAATGAAAATAGCTTTTGGGTTGATGTGTACAGCATGGAGCTTGCAGCAGCACACATGCTAATGTTTGGGTTGCAGCAGCTGCACATAAGGAGTGGTAGTCTGTGGTATAGCGGGTCCACAGCGCTCTCAGTCAGGGCCAGTTTTTAAATAAATAATCACTGCTCTCGCGGCGGCTTAGCGAGGGGGCGTTGGGCCATAGCAAGCCACGGGGCGATCTGCGGTGTGGGCGTTTCTCACCAAGTGCACTGGTGAGGGACTGCCCACATCCGTGATTGTTCCCGTGGCTAATAGGCTGCAGCTGCTATGGCCGTCGCATTATAAAAGAGAAGCGCGAGTCGGATGGGAAGGAAGAGGAAAGTAAAGAGAAAGAGAAGAAAACGGAGGTTGGCAGCAGGAAGCAGTAAGGAGAGAGAGCGAGCGACCAAATCGGTGCAGCAGGACGCGAGCGAGCGAGTGAACGCTCGCAGGCAGCTGAAGGCAGCCTGGGTGTTTGGCCAACACCTGGGAGAAGTTGTGGTTGCTCCCGCAGTGTTTGTTTTGAAGGGCGGGAGTGACCGGGAAGGTGCAGTACTCTCCGGAAGGTAGCGGGAGTTGGGACTTGGGACGTGGTGTTCCCTGTGTGAGAGCCTTGGTCGTAGTGGAATTCCCAAGTCACTGTCAGGGGGAGCCGACCGGAGCTAACAACAGAAAATGTAAACGAAAACCTGAAAGAAAGACACCCCAATGGACCCAGCCCAAGGACATTACTGAAAAGAAGCGTCTGAGGAACTGGGTAGTGTAGAGATATTTTGGCTATTTAAAGTCTGACAAGAAGAAGAGTACAGTGCATGGCAAACTGCGTTGAACGCCTGTACCCACAAAGACAGGTAACACCACTAATCTTTTGTACCATCTGAAGCAGTGCTATCCTTTATATCAAGGGTGGGCAATGTCAGTCCTGGAGAGCTGCAGTGGCTGCAGGTTTTTGTTCTAACCCAGTTTCTTAATGAGAAGTCAGTTATTGCTGATGACACACTTATTGCTTAAGTGACATTTTGATGCTTCATTTTAGTGGTCTCACTTGCTAAGGTTCCCCACCCTTAATTGCTTATTTCAATCTTAAACAGCTGCATTCACTGTCTCAATGGCTCTTTATTAGTAATAAGATGCAAAAGACAAAGCAGCCAGCAGTTCTCCATCCAGCTTGTTTCCACTTACATCTGTATGTGTTCATCATTCACTGTTTGATTTAATAAAACATGTAATAGAAAATGTGACAGACTGAAAATTGTCCATTTTAGGCTTCAAATCATTTGGATGATATCTTTGGAAAAGAAAAAATCTACGATATAAGAACCTTACATTGCAGACTAACAAGCCATAAAATTAAATAAGGTCCAAGACTGGCAAGGTTTGGTTTCTAAATAAGCAATTGGGTTGGAATGAAAACCTGCAGCCACTGCGGCTCTCCAGGACCGACATTGCCCACCCCTGCCTTACAGCACGCACAATGCAAGACTTTACAGTCCCTGACCCAAGCAAGTGCCACACAAATGGGGATTTCTTGTGCCTTTCTTTTTTTTTTTTTTTGCATTAGAGCATAAGCTGACCACAAATGAGTGAATATGTCAATTTTTTTTATGTTCTCCTTCATTTACATTTGAAAGCTGCTTTAATTTGTACTGAGGATATATACAGAATGTTTTTTGTGTATTTATTTGTGGCTTGTTTCCCAACCATTTAAAACAGTTTGAATCTATACAAAGGAAAAGATACAGTATAGAGCAGGGGTGCCCACACTTTTTCGGCTTGCGAGCTACTTTTAAAATGACCAGGTCAAAATGATCTACCTACATTAAAAATTATATATATATATATATATATATATATATATATATATACTGAGTATCAGAGGTGGGTAGTAATGAGTTACATTTACTCCGTTACATTTACTTGAGTAACTTTTTAAAAAAAAATTTCTTCTAAGAGTAGTTTTACTGCACCATACTTTTTACTTTTACTTGAGTACATTTGTGAAGAAGAAACGCTACTCTTACTCCACTACATTGGGCAACACTCGAATCGTTACTTTTTTTCCATTTGATAAAGTCTGACAGACAATTTACAATCTGCTCTGTAGCGTATGCTGTCAAGTTGTGCACATGCCTTCCATTGCGTCTCAACTGCGATTTTAGTTCCCTCTCCTTTCTCTCTCTCAGATCGTTTTTCGGAAAGAAGGCAGTTTCGTAGTTTTTATGAACAGTTTGAAAGTGCCTTTCCACATTTTCCTTCTTTGGAATAGCAGTGATAGATTGACAGAACAGACAAACGCACTTCGATTGTGACATTGTGAGAAAGAAATCCAATTCCACATCCAGCCCATAAACAACAATTTTTTTTTTTTAAATCCCTTCTTTAGTCGATATAAATTGGAAGGTAACTAGATCACAGCCAGAGTTTTGCAGTAGCTCACACGTTTGATCGTGCGTGCAGGATGACCAGTGTGTTAGAAGAGAAGAGATCTCAGACTGGCCGCCCTGTATGTCAATCAAGTAGCAAATGCCATAGGGAGGATAAATGATAGACACATTTTAAAAAAAATTTTTTTGAATGCAACATGATCTACCTGCACTACCTTTCTGATCTACCGGTCGATCGAGATCGATGCATTGGGCACCCCTGATATAGAGGTAGTTTTTTGAGATTTTTATTTTTTTATTAATACCTACTTTATTTATTTGGAATTGACCAAGAATTTACTTTGTGTTCTCCTGTAAAACTTAAATGCTTTAAGATTTTAGTTTTAGATTTAAGATTTTAGAATTAGGATTTTATTTATTTGTATTTGACCAACCAATTTAGTGTGTTCTCCTGTAAAACTCAAAAGCGTTTGACTAGTTACAATTGAGACTTTTTTATTTTGTATTATTACCTATTTTATTTATTTGGAATTGACCAAAGAATTCAGTTGTGCATTTTGTTTGTGTTCTTCTGTAACACTTGGAGATTTTGACTGGTCAGAATTAAGAGTTTAGTTGATTAGATATGCCCATTTTATTTATTTGAAATGCAGTTGTATAATCTTCTACAGTACATTTGTCATGTTCAACTTCTGACAGAAAATAAATAATATTTAAACCAAAATTAACCTTATGAAAATTAATCATTGACTAAAGAGCAGGGGAGATAAGAGTTCCTTCAAGCCACAAATACCATCTATAAAGGAGCCTTGATAGGCAGTAATTTATTTGTTAGAACACCAGAGGGCGACATTTTACCTTTGCATTTGCACCATCAAGCACCGTTTCATTTTCTGATTACAGTAGTACCTTGAGATACGAGTACCCCAACGTACGAGTTTTTTGAGATACGAGCCGTCACCAGGTCAATTTTTTGCCTTGAAATACGAGCCATCAAAGAGCTTGTCGCCGCACATTCAGAGGAACTGACGACGGAGGAGTTGACGGAACTACAGACGCAGCAACATACGAAGGTTCTGCAGGAGATCGGTATCGCGGAGGAGGTTACCTCATAAAGTGAGATAAAGGAAGTGTTTGCAATTTGGGAAAAAGTTTTGAACTTTAAAGAAAAGAAACACCTTGAGAAAGTTGCAACTGATAGTGCAGCGGCTCTATTTAATGACACTTGCCTAACGCTTGAGTTTCTTTAAAAGATAACCCTGAAAAAAATTGCAACAGATAGTGCAGCCGTGCTATTTAATGACACTTGCCAAACAATTGATTTTACTGAAAAGAAACATCCTGAAAAAGTTACAACTGATCGTGCAGCAGCTGTATTTAATGACACTTGCCTAACGCATTTTAGAAACATTCTGAAAGAGAGGATGAAACAGACCTCATTGGACAGGTTTCTTTTCGAAAACCCCTGCAGATGAAAGTGAGGAAGGTGCGACGAAAAGGGCAAAAATCAGTGAATAACATTCAGTTATTCAGTTCAGCCTTTCTCCACCACCTCCGTCAGCATCTTCAACTCGTCTGATCTCCAAGGTAAATGCTGTACATTATACTGTACTTAATAAAACCAGTTTATTGCAGTACATTCTATTGTATTGTGTTTTTATACAATATTCGTTATTTATAAGTACATTTTTTTTTATTTAAAAACATGTAACAAAAAAATTGCAGTGTTTTTTGGGGGTACGGAACGGATTAACGGCATTTCAATTCATTCAATGGGGAAAACTGATTTGAGATAAGAGCATTTTGACTTAAGAGCTCGGTCACGGAATGAATTAAACTCATATCTCAAGGTATCACTGTAAAAGTAAACTGTAAAACCCGGTTGGCACCCTAACATTCATCGTGTTTTTTAGACCTGTCATTACCTTAAACGACCACAACAGCAAACTAAACTTATTAAAGATGTATCTTGTTGTGGAAAGGTGTAAGGAATGATACAGCCACGTTTACTGGGAAAAATAAACCCTACATTGTATAAAGAGCTAGTTTTTCAGACAAGGAAACAAGGAAGTCCACTCTCCAGCAGTTGTCATGTCGGCTTAAGCAGGATTGACTCCAGCTAGTTACCCAAAAAGTACAATGTGTGGTGTTGCCACTTCACATTATATCTAAGGGAAATGTGGCCATGGAACCTGTGTGAAGTCACCTTATCAGTTGTGAGCAGAATGGATGCAAAAGCTACCTCCTTCATCTGGAGCTTCCATGAGTCTTTTCTGCAGTAAGCAGTATGGGTGGAATACACTTTACCTACCCCTGAAATCCATAACCCTTGGGTACAGGCAAGGGAACGTGTGGTCAGTGATGTGGGACATCTTGGATGTGATGGTGACGAACATGGCTGCCCAAGTGGTGACTGGGAGAAAGTGGAGATCGAAGGAGGAAGTGGACAGGGCATTGTCCAGGTTTTAACACCAGCAGATAGTGAGTAGAATCGATTATAGGGCGATGTAGGGCAACAAAGAAAGGGATGAAGGACCTTATGATCCTGGAAGTGACCAGGATGGAGCAGGAGGACTATAGGGCAAAGGTAGTAGCACAAGGTCGGCTGGGTTGTTGGGCTAACTTCTGGAAGCTACCACAGGCTCGGCTTAGTTTCATTGTCAGAGCCACGTATGACACCCTGCCAAGCCCCCAGAAACTCCTGCAGTGGTTTGGCATAGAGCAAGTCTGTGACCTATGGGGGACCACTGATCCCACTCTCCAACCCATACCATCTGGCTATAAAAATTCTCAGTTCTGATGACAGCATGACCAGGTGCTCAGAAAGCCGGCATAAGTGGTGGGGAAAGGATGGCTTGACATCAACCACGAGAGTCCAGCAGCAAACCAGCAGACCTCTTTTCTTAAGAATATGCACCCTGTGGATAGCTCCAGGAGAAGAACAGCGGGAAAGCTTCTGGCTCCAGGAGTGGAATGGAAGATGGAGGTGGAACTGGGCAGGCAGCCCCACTTCCAGTACCTCACTGCGGTCAGACACGGTGCTGTGGGGTGCTGCTGACTGAGCTGACAGTGCCATGGGTAAATGAGAGAGAGGTTACACATGAGAGGAAGAGAGTAAAATACTCTGACCTGGTCGCAGATGGCTGGGAAGCAGGATGGTGTGTGAGGATCTGCCCAATTGAGGTTTTTGGACCTATCAACAATATGTCTGCTCAAGGACCTGGGTTTACAGGGAAGCAGACTGCAGATAGCAACCAGGGAATTGGTGGAAGAAGCAGCTTTTGGTTTTGGCAGAGGAAGAGGGAAAAGTCTTTGGAGCAAGTAACTCCTGAGGAAAGGTTGGCTGTTGGGGGTGTCGGGGAGACGTCCCTGTTCACTGCCCCACCAACAGAAGATGTTCTGGGATAAGGCGTGGAACATCAAAGAGTGGTGGTCCCCAGGGACTGACTCATGCCACTAATCAAGCAGGCAATGATGGAGGTGTGGGAGGCACAGAGCTGAGCAGGAAATCATCTATCTATATATGTTTGATTCGACCACAGAAATGGAATTTCTGGCTGACCAGGTTATGTTTTTTATTTTATATAATAGACTGTGGTGAAATGGCAGCATTTTGTCACTAATAGGTGAATTTGGTCAGCTTTGTTTTTTTTTTCGAATTGTCTGACATGGAGCACTTGAACCTCAGGGTAGTGACATGAAATATCCAACTGAGAAACTCGGATTTACCGTCTGCATTTAGTGGGAGAAAATAATCAAAGTGGAGCTGCTGTTTCACATACAAAATCTTAATGTGCATTTGTCCCGAAAACTGGATCCTCCATTTGATGATCCAAAGTGTAAGGTGGCATGGCTTTGGTTTGCTAAGGGAGTATTTGCATACACTGAGATTCACCTACTTACGTTGGGCATAATAACGATCTCCATAACCAGGGCCAGCTCTAGGCATAGGCAGAATAGACAAACCCCTCTTTGAGCTCCTCACCGCCCCATTTCTGGAGATGTGCACCAGACCCACAGACTCGTCGGTTTCTTATGTGATCACAAGGGCACATTAAACAGCTCATTAATTTAAAATGTGGTCGCGAGCACGTTGACTCCCAAGGGATCCCCCGCTTGTCAATTTTTAACACAAAATAGGGAGGGCACTGATCTCCAAGGTGGAACCTTTGTCAACATCAGTTATGGACCTGACCATGCAAATCTAAAATTTGGACTGTCTTTTGGATGTCTGTCTTGGGTGCTTGCAGCCAGCACTACCTAGGGACATAATGTACCCTTGAGCCAGCCCTTTCCGTAACTGATTACAGCATTTTGTTATAGTACCAGAGTGAGACTTCAGTGTTCATCCACCAATTTACAGTAACTACAAGGTATTTCATACTCTACTTGAAATCAATCAGTTTTAGATATAATAAAGAAATCATTGGCAACACATGGCATTACTGGTACGACTATGGAATACCATCTGTGCCAAAGGAAATAAATAAAATGGTAAATAGCCATCCATCCATTATCCAACCCGCTATATCCTAACTACAGGGTCACAGGGGTCTGATGGAGCCAATCCCAGCCAACACAGGGCACAAGGCAGGGAACAAACCACGGGCAGGGCACCAGCCCACTGCAAAAGATGGTAAATATGAACTAAATAATCACATTAAAACATATAGAGATACGAGGGATATCCAGAAAAAAAGGTTACAAGTGCCCTGGAGGGTGCAGGGAATTTTTTTTTTTTTCGAAGGTTGGCATACCTGCGTGTAGGGGGGTCCTAACGATCAAAATAAGCCTGGGACCGCGTCAGTCAGTTGTGAAATGTCATCACAGCAAGCGAGTTCATCAACCTCTGCTGAGGCCGTTTGCTCCACCTACCGCCGATGCGAGATTTGTTCGGTCATCAAGTTCCTCACTTTGCGTCGCAAATCTGCGGCCGAGATCCATCGTCAGCTTGAGGAAGAATTGTGAAAGAATTCTTGGGTGGGAAACGTTTTTCCAACGATGAGGAGGTGAAGGAGACAGTGGAGAAGTGGCTTTCGGAGGTGGAGCAGAGCGTATTCGACGAGGGTATAAAAAAGCTGGTGCCCAGGCTGAAGAAGTGCATTGAAGTTGACGGCAATTATGTTGAGAAATAAACGCATATTTTGGAACATACCCTGTAAATTTGGTTGAAATATATTCATTTTTCGATTTTTAACAGCTGTTGTAACCTTTTTTTCTGGATATCCCTCGTATATTTAAATGAGTCTGAAAACTGTTAAAAAACACATCATTAAATACAAATCATCTAATTTTTTATGGAATGCAATGTCACAATTTTGTTTTGGTTTGATGATGTAGTTACCTTACATTTAATTATTGCAGGCTTTATGTCAAAATGGCTTTATTTTAACAACAACTTTTTCAAATGGCACACTCCCAAATGACTCTTCTAATTCTAGTGCTATTTACCGTATTTCAAAGGGCCTCTTTTCATGATGGTTACCTCAAAACAAAGACAAGCAAGCTTTTCCTATTCCTATTGGTTAATCTTTTGCTTTTGATTATTTTTTCCCTGATTGCTGGTGACAGGCTACCAAAGATCTTTAGCGCAACTTGCATCCCAACTGGGAAATATGTCGAGGTGGTTGGAAGTTGGTAAAGTTAGCTTACAGTTGAAACGGGGGTGAGTTATGAGAAAAGATTAAAAGAGCTGAGCCTTTTCAGTTTATGCAACAGGAGATTAAGAGGAGACCTGACAGAAGTGTTTAAAATTATGAAGGAAATTAGCACAGTGGATCGATACTGTTCTTTTAAAATGAGTTCATCAAGAACACGGGGACACAGTTGGTAACTTATTAAGGGTAAATTCACACAAACATTAGGAAGTTTTTCTTTGCACACAGAACCATACACTCACCTAAAGGATTATTAGGAACACCTGCTCAATTTCTCATTAATGCAATTATCTAATCAACCAATCACATGGCAGTTTCTTCAATGCATTTAGGGGTGTGGTCCTGGTCAAGACAATCTCCTGAACTCCAAACTGAATGTCAGAATGGGAAAGAAAGGTGATTTAAGCAATTTTGAGCATGGCATGGTTGCTGGTGCCAGACGGGCCGGTCTGAGTATTTCACAATCTGCTCAGTTACTGGGATTTTCACGCACAACCATTTCTAGGGTTTACAAAGAATGGTGTGAAAAGGGAAAAACATCCAGTATGCGGCAGTCCTGTCGGCGAAAATGCCTTGTTGATGCTAGAGGTCAGAGGAAAAGGGGCCGACTGATTCAAGCTGATAGAAGAGCAACTTTGACTGAAATAACCACTCGTTACAACCGAGGTATGCAGCAAAGCATTTGTGAAGCCACAACACGCACAACCTTAAGGCGGATGGGCTACAACAGCAGAAGACCCCACCGGGTACCACTCATCTCCACTACAAATAGGAAAAAGAGGCTACAATTTGCACAAGCTCACCAAAATTAGACAGTTGAAGACTGAAAAAATGTTGCCTGGTCTGATGAGTCTCGATTTCTGTTGAGACATTCAAATGGCAGAGTCAGAATTTGGTGTAAACAGAATGAGGACATGGATCCATCATGCCTTGTTACCACTGTGCAGGCTGGTGGTGGTGGTGTAATGGTGTGGGGGATGTTTTCTTGGCACACTTTAGGCCCCTTAGTGCCAATTGGGCATCGTTTAAATGCCACGGGCTACCTGAGCATTGTTTCTGACCATGTCCATCTCTTCATGACCACCATGTACCCATCCTCTGATGGCTACTTCCAGCAGGATAATGCACCATGTCACAAAGCTCGAATCATTTCAAATTGGTTTCTTGAACATGACAATGAGTTCACTGTACTAAAATGGCCCCCATGGTCACCAGATCTCAACCCAATAGAGCATCTTTGGGATGTGGTGGAACGGGAGCTTCGTGCCCTGGATGTGCATCCCACAAATCTCCATCAACTGCAAGATGCTATCCTATCAATATGGGCCAACATTTCTAAAGAATGCTTTCAGCACCTTGTTGAATCAATGCCACGTAGAATTAAGGCAGTTCTGAAGGGGAAAGGGGGTCAAACACCGTATTAGTATGGTGTTCCTAATAATCCTTTAGGTGAGTGTAAATACATAGAATAAGTGACCAAGTAGTATGGTAGACTTTAGGGACTTTCAAAGCTTGACTCGATGTTATTTTAGAAGAATTAAGTGGATAGGACTAGGGAACTTTGTTGGGCTGAATGGCCTGTTCTCGTCTAGAATGTTCTAATTTTCTAAAAAAACGCATTATACTATTTTGAGAAGAACTGATGATATATCAAAAATGCTCAGACTGAGAAGTATTCTTCAAAATGCTGACATTGATGAAGAAATCTTTAGAAGTGTAAGACTGACTGACCATTGTGTCCCCACAGAAGGTGCCTGAGAAGAAATTCTATATGCATGCGTTGATGCCGAATGTCCTTGTCTGGTGTGGTTCAAGGTGACCTTCTGTGTAGATTCCATGCTCAATCAGTATTAACTGCTGAGAACCTCTTCATCAACTCAAATATTTTTGAAGAGCACTTATCCATTGAAACATTTACAATATATGCTAAATTTGTCTTAAAAGAGCATCATATTGTGGCCGACATTCTGTTCTTCAGATAGGAAGGGCTAAGATCTTAAATAAAAGGAACCAGGGATCATCCAGCCATGGGAACTTGCGAGAAGACAGTTGGAGCCATTCGGAGAGAAGAGAAATGGTAGCCTCATGCAAGCACTGTGGGTTGTTTCTGATCAATCCTCAATAGTGAGAGTGTGCAACAGTGAGAAGTGGGGATTAAAAGAGTGAACAGCACAAGACTAGTAGTGTCTTGTACCCATCCTGTCACACCTCCTTCAGACTCTCTTTTACTTCCACCCTTCACGATCTTACACTATCAACACCTCGCTCAACACAGGCACTTTTCGTGCTCATTCTCCCGACAATCTCTTGGCAAGTACTCATCCGTTTCCAGCATGATGAAAGAAAAATAATGAGCTACTCTTTTTCAATGTCATTTTTAAATAAAGTATTACTTTACTGTATCATAACTTCTCTCAGCAGGTGATTCCTCTGTAATGTAACAGATGGCCGAGACAAGGCAGCTCCTTTTTTCAAACATCTGAGCTACCAGCTTTCAAAAAATAATGAAAGATCTGAAGAAGATAATCTAGGAACCTTCATTATCAGGCACTTTTAAGATTTCGTTCATCACGGTGTTGCTACCTCACAGCTATGTTCAAACAGGCCATAATAATTCCACTTCTCAAAAGGCACACCTTCAATCCATCTGAAGTAGACAGTCACCGACTCCTCTCTCTTTTATCCAAAACTCTTGAATGTGCTGTCCTTAACCAGGTCTCTATTTTCATTCTTAATCAGTTAGTCTTCAGGAAGGGCCATTCCACCAAGACAGCTCTATAGATTGATGTCAACATGTTACTGCCTGCTAGTATTACCACCATTTAATTTGTCCTCATTCTTCTTGACCTCTATTGTACCTTTGACACAGTTAACCATCAGATCCACCTCAACCTAGCAAAGATGGAGCTAGCTCCTTGTTATCCCAGCCAGTATGTCTATTCAACACCCCATCTCTGCTCAGCTTGGCTTTTTATTGCTAACACCCACCAAGTCAGCATGCATCCTTGGGGTGGTGATTGATGACCGGCTATTCTTGACAGGGCAGATTGCAACTTCTTCTCATTTAGGAAGATTAAATTTGCATAACATCCATAAAATCAGACCATAGCTGATGGAGTATGCAGTATAACTTCTGGTCCAGGCATTGGTCTTGTCATACCTTGACTTCTGTAACTCTCTACTGGCAGGAGTACAGTACATCCATGTGCTACCAACCCACTGTAGATGATTCGACATGCAGCGGCACATCTTGTATTCAACCAGTCGAGATGGCTGCATGGCTGCAATTCTCTTTTCAGGTTGCCCCGCTGACTCCTGTAGCAGCACACATTAAGTTCATGTCCTTCACTTACAGAGTAGTCAGTAGGTCAGCATATATGTATAAGTTGGCACTTCTGAAGTCTTCTGCTCCTTCTCATCCAGTCAGGTCTGCTAGTGAGCAGCGTCTGATGATGCTACCTTAATCCATACTCTTCACGTGTAGATCCTAGCTGGTGGAATGAGCAGCCCACCTCCATCTGAACCGCTTATTCCCTCACTGATAAGTTCTTGTCTTGTGTGTTCTGTTTGGTTTAGAGCTCCTCACTTGTGATGTTCAATTTTGTAACTGTGTCCTGGCACACATCTCCCCATTTAGTCCCTCAGACTGATGTCTACTTGATTATGGCCATCTCTTTTGTAAGTCGATTTGGATTGTGTATAATTGACTCACCATTATTAATGGATTATTTGCACCTGACAAACAATAAATACATTTTTAAAAACCCTGCTGAAAAACTGATCTATGCTGTATGCTTGTGATTTCATCATTTTGTTGTCAGTAGGGTCTGAACCATCAGAGGTTGTTCTCATAGTTGCCTTCATAACATTGAAATAAGCAAAAGGGGTCCAATGTGTACAAAATGGCATGTTTATTACAAATAAATTAATGCAAAGTACAAAAAAAAATACCAAACAAACAACTCACCGTAAGAAGTCTTCATCCTTTTTGAGCTTACCTATAAAGGCCTTGACCCTGACTATAGGTGGATTGGCTCTCATCCTTGCCTTTTTCTCTCTATTTCAAGAGCGTGGCCTCTCGTTCTCCCACTGGTTGAGCTTTTATCCCACATTGCAGATCCTGGCTGTAAATCCCATCCTGGGGTCATTTTCAGACAAATACTGGAATATTTTCCCAGTTCAAAGGTGGTTCTACTTTTGCTGAACCAGAACCGTATCTAGCAATCCCTGCTGAGCATTCTGCTGCCCTTTAAGGGTCAGGTCCCTCAGAGACATTCTATGCTGCCAGCCTTGGTGAGACTTTTGAGGTTGGGACCTTGTGCAGTCACGTAATGGACTGAAGGTTTATAATGGGCCTCTTACCAGTCACCAACTTTTAAAGGGCAACATGTTCTTATTCATTCTGACTTGGTATCATGTGACATGTTTTACTGACTAGAATATATTCTGACATCTTGCCTGATCCCTGTGTCATAGTTCTCACTCCTAACATAGGGCCTGGCATTCTGAGTGAACATGACACCGGCCTCGGGGGCTCTTTGGGACGTCAGAAGACCACCACCTCTAGTTCTTTTGTCTTGCTTATGTTGCATTGTAAGTTGTTTTCCCTGTTCCACAACATGAAGTCCTCCATAACCTTCCAGTAGTCGTCTCCATTATTAATGCAGCCTATGATGGACGAGTTATCTGAAAATTTCTGTAGATGGCAAGTACTGATGCTGTACTGGAAGTCTGTTGTGTAGAGGAAGGGAGACAGTACAATTCCCTGAGTAGCCCCAATATTTACACACCACCATTTCTGACAGACAGACCCTCAGTCTCACAGACTGTTGTCTGTTGGTCCACCCTGGCCACATGTGTTTCTTGCTTCTGCTGGTTCTCCTTTCATATGCTCTTCTGGCTTACCTCCTTGCAACCCTGTCCTCCCACATTGGTATGCTGCCATTCTGACTCTTTGTGCTCTGGAATCCATCAGCTGTGGTGGTGCTCAATCCCCCTGTAATCTCTTGCCAAGTCTTCATCCCCTTACAGCATGATGAATGACAAATGATGAGCTACTCCCTTGTGGCAGTATCTACATTCTTGCAATGCCATTTTTTAATAAAGGGTTACTTTATAAGATCAGACAGTAACGTCTCTCAGCAGGTGACTCATCTCTAATGTAACAAATGGCTGAGACAAGGCAGCTCCCCTTCAAACATCTGACCTACCAACTTTCAAAAAGTAATGAAAAAGATAATCTAGGCACCGCTGTTATCAGGCACATTCATTATGGTGTTGCTCCTTCACAGCTCCTGGAGTCCCGGCCATAGCCCTGACCTGGGGTCACATTTATACAACTTTGCATGGATTTGAGCATGAAAATATCTGTAAGCCAGAAAGAATTCTGATTTATACAACCGGGCGTACACACAAACCTTTATAAATCACCAACATCTTCTAAATGTGCACACGTGAACGCGTCTCAAAACCTCACCCAATTCTCACACTGAAACGACTATATATGGACTATGCTAATGGAGCTCAGACATACGCAGTCAGGCTGCTGCAGACCCTCACTGGCTGGTAGAGCAGTCTCCCACCACCACCTGCATTTGCCAAGTCCTATGGTTTGCTCCAAGAGGGTATCCTGAGCTTATGTACATGTGATTTCTCAGTTTTTTTATTTTTAATAAATTTGCAAAAACCTCAAGTAAACTTTTTTCACGTTGTCATTATGGGGTGATGTGTGTAGAATTCAGAGGAAAAAAAATGAATTTAATCCATTTTGGAATAAGGCTGTAACATAACATAATGTGGGCGGCACGGTGGTGCAGTGGTAGCACTGCTGCCTCGCAGTCAGGAGACCCGGGTTCGCTTCCCGGGTCCTCCCTGCGTGGAGTTTGCATGTTCTCCCCGTGTCTGCGTGGGTTTGCTCCGGTTTCCTCCCACAGTCCAAAGACATGCAGGTTAGATGGATTGGTGATTCTAAATTGGCCTTGGTGTGTGTCCTGCGGTGGGTTGGCACCCTGCCCAGGATTGGTTCCTGCCTTGTGCCCTGTGTTGGCTGGGATTGGCTCCAGCAGACCCCCGTGACCCTGTGTTCGGATTCAGCGGGTTGGACAATGGATGGGTGGATAACATAATGTGGAAAAAGTGATGCGCTGTGAATACTTTCCGATGCACTGTATGTTCTTAACATACATTTTTTATGCATTTTTATTTAAAATCCACTACCAGGTATATTAATAGGTATAGATATTTTCCAAATTGATAAATCTGATAAATATTTAGTCCCAGCAGGGACATGAATGTGATGTTGCCTCACCATGGGGCACATGCACAGTACATACTGATGTCTACGTGCATTCATGGATGGTCCTGTTTAGAGAAAACAGTCGACTTAGTGGGCCTGTCTTTCAAGTTCAGTGTGAGAACATGCCCAACAAGTGCGATTGACTCCGCCCCTTCCAGGCTAGTTCCTATAAAGGCGGGCATTCCAAGAGGGAGGCGTGTCTCTCTGCGTCAATCTAACCTGCCATCGTAGATGCTGAGAGAAAGGAAATGGGAAAGACTTACTAACAAGCCATCAAAATGATTAGTGCAATTACAAAAAAATAGTAACAAGAGTTAAAATATTTTATACTAATAAAATAGTTGCTCCTCTGCCTTCATTTAAATGCTAACACAGATGGACTTCTCTGTGATCGACAGGAAGATCGTTCTGGGGCTTGGGCACCCTGCAGCTAAAGGCTTCGCTTCCTACAGTAGTTTTATTTGTCTTTGGCAAGCTCACCTTTATAAAAACAAAGCCATTAACAAATTCTGTAATCTTAGGCTACATCTACAATACTACATTTTTATTTAAAATAAGCATTTTTAAACAAAAACAATCTTTATCAACATTAGCATTTTCACATCCTATGGAAGTATCTTTGTTCACACTAAAATGACTGAAAATGGACATGATGGAGATGTTCACCTACACTGCACTCAATGGCAAAAAAATCCCTGATGGGATTGTAATGTTGCCGGGCTGAGGATTTATTTCAAATCTGTAGAAGCCAGTATATTATTTGCGTTTTTGTGCATGTATACAGCATTCAAAATGTACAAAGTGCAATTTCGATACATACAAGTAAGCAACACAACAAGCACCGTGAAATAAACTTTTCTCTGCCCACATAGTGTGGGTGCATGATTTTCTTTTGTAAAGGGAGACCAATCGGGGAATGAGATGTTGTAATGAGCACAACGTAATAAGCACAAGCAAATCAGAGTGCGATTAGAGTCTGCATTTTTAAAAGTTTACATTTTCTCCTGTCCACATTACAATGCCGAGGCTACATTTTCTGGAAAGACTTTTCAAAATTCTTCGTTACAGGGTTATAAACACCGGGGAAGTGTGCACAAAAGGCAAAAATGTAGACTAATGACTGCATTTTTAAATGAAAGCGTAGTCGTGTGGATGTAGCCTAAGAAACATTTACAGCCTTATATAGATAGATAAAATTTTATTTTTCTCTTGGGGGATAATTTGGCTCTTTACAAAAACTCTTTAAATAAATAGATGGGTTAAAAAAATTACATATACTGTACATATATATATATATATACACTAACACACTTTGGTCTGAATACACATTAGAATGATTGAAAATGAACAAAATTAAACAGAGAGAAAACTTCTGACTTGGCTGTCTGTCACTGTCACGTTGACGCATTATGCAGGAGTTCTGTAGGTGGTATAAAGGAACCCCAGTAGCTTTCCTTGACACACTTTGGCTGAAAGTGCTCAGCGTTAGTGTGTCAGAGAAAGGATGTGCAGCATTGTTCATAATGGCACGGTTTTGTTTTGTCGTTTGCTAATTCCTCCAGTGGGTTCAAAGTCCATCTCATAACTGAGCATGCCGTTTTAATGAGCTTGTTGATTCGGTGGGCCTCCCTTGAAGTGATGTTACTGACCCAGCACACCACAGCACAGAAAATCACACTGGCTGTCACAGAGTTGATGTGAAGGATGTCACTTCCCACATTAAAAGACTGCAGTCTCCTAAGGAAGAAGAGTCTGCTCTGCTATTTCTTATTTAGCTCCTCTGTGTTTCAAGACCATTCCAATCTGTCATTGATGTGGACCACCTCTACATCCTCTTCCTGAGGAGTGACAATGCACAGAGGCTGTTTGGTGCATATGCAAGAAAGAGGAGTGTGTGCTTTTTATTTATTCAATTCAATGAAGTGATTTAACAACTGGAGTTTCTATGTTGCTGCTTATCAGTTCTCACTGTGTTTTAAATCGTCAGCTTCTATTTGAAGTGTAGGAGAAAATTCATACAAACAGCATGAGCAGAAAACAATCAGCATATAAAATGTCTTAATAAAATTTGTTTGTGCTTGTGTATAACTACAGTAGGTGATGTTGGCTTCTACCTTAAAACATTGATTTACTTCATTTTAAACAGCTTAATGCTTGAAACTTACGAGGGAACAAGATGATGAAAATTAATGTTGTCTTTAACCAAAATAAATTGTAGGTGAAACAAAAATGCAATTCATTTGAAAAAAATCACATTGTATATCATGGTAGTAATAGATTAAATTCAGTTATTGTTCGTTTAGATGAAAAGAAGAATGTGTATAAATTGCAGGTAATTAATTGAATTCTGTTCTCCTACTCACCTGGAGGAAGAATAAAACCACCGTCTGTGTTTCTAGTTGTAAAAGAAGGTTGGTGTCAAGAAGGACATCTGGCCTTTCTGGATACGATACAAACATGAAAGTGGGGTACAACCCATAGTGTCCTATGCATATTCAGACCAAATACTGCATACCAAGCAGAAAGATGGGGAACCTGACTGAACTACAGGCGGAGGAACCCAAGCTAGGGTGCACTGTGGGAAGGTTGGCAGTTACAAGGTGTGAAGAAAGGAGTCCAAGGATTATGCCTTGGAATATTGTGAGTACGACAGGAAAAGCAGTGGTAAAAGGAGAAGGAGAGCAGAAATGGATTCTGTAGTGGAGACAAGATGGGGAGGTAAAGGTAAAGTTTTTCTTCTGACAGGGAAGCAGTGAAGACAATGCTGGGGTTGGTGTACTTGTGTCGTAAAACTGGGCAGCAAAGTGTTGGAGTTGAAGATGGAGAGTGACTGTGTTGTAGCTGCTGAACGATTGTTGGTAAGTACCTAATGAATACAATCTCAGCACTGATGGAGGGGAGGTCTGGGGTGATGGGTAGCAGCTTTCATGGGCATGTTGGAGATGGTGCTGGTGGTTATGAAGGAGTCCAAGGGGGTTTTGGCTTCAACAGCAGACATGTTCAAGGTGAAAGGAGTCATGTGATGGAAATGGTTGTGTGTGACACTGGGCTTAGGAAGGAGGAAAACAAGCTTGTGACAAAAAATGTGTCTTCAGTTTCTTCAGACCACAAGAACCTTCTGTCACAACGTTGCAGTAATTTTCAAGTCATATTTTGCAAAATCTTTATTAGAAACAACAGGGTTTTGGTTTTTCAGCTAGAGCATCTTCCTTTTTGCGCAGTGCTTTGAAGACTGTTAAGCCATGAGCACCATCTGCAATCCCAGTCACTGACTAGGAGGATATTAAATATTGGACAGCACAAAACTTCTTACAGTTAAATGAAAATAAAACAGAGGGCATTATTTTTGGTTCTACCACATCCATAATTACAATCAGCACTCAATTAGGCTCCTTGTCAGAAATAATTCTTAATGATGTCAGGAACCTAGGTTGTCACTAAGCTTTGATAAACACATTTCTTCGGTAGTAAATACCAGTATTTACCAACTGAGGAAATTTTCAAAATTAAAATCTTTTCTTTCCTAGAAGGACTTGGAAACAGTCATTTATGCCTTTACCACATCTCGGCTAAATTATCATAATTCCTCATATGCTGGATTGCCCAAATCTGCTCTGTCACATCTTCAGTGGGTTCAACATGCAGCAGCTAGACTTTTAATTGGGTCTAGAAAAATGGATCACATCTCCCCCGTATTAGCCTCTCTCCACTGGCTACCGGTGAGATGCTGCATTATTTTTAAAATTTTGTTATTTGTTTTCAAAGCCTTGCATGGTGTTGCTCCAAAAACCATCTATGAGCTCCTTCACCTCTACTCGGCACCGAGAGCATTGAGGTCATCTGGACTGCTACTCCTTGTAGTTCCAAGACCTCGGCTGAAGTCTAGGGGAGACGGAGCTTTTTCAGTTGCTGCCCGTAGGCTTTGGAATGTGGCCTGCCTTTCCACATCGGGTCTTCATCCTCTATCCAGGTGTTTAAAACTCTGTTTAAGATCTCCTTGTTGTCTTCTGCCTTTTACTGTGTATAAAGGGTTGTGGGGGATGGTTTTAATTGGTTGTTTTTATTGATCTGCTTTTGTTCAATTGTTCAAACTGTGTTGTAATTTAATTTTTATGCCCCTTTGTACAGCAATTTGGCACAACATCTGTTGTTTTACAAATAAATATGACTGACTGACTGACTTCTGCAACCCAGTCACAGTGACAATGTGTTCTAGCTGTGTATGAGTAATGCATTTTTGTGACTCCCAAAATAAAACCTGATACATGCACAGTGGTGGCCAGTTCATAGATCAAGCTGACGGTTCATGCGAGATACAAGTTTAATACTCCAAAGAAACCCTATGAGTCCAATGTTATGTTATTATGTGCAATATTACTTGCTGAATGGCAAGAGGTCAATGTGTTGATGGAGCATGTGGGGTCTGAGATTGTGCTGCACATGTTCTCTTCTTTAGGTAAATGTGTTTTTTTGCAAAAAGTGCATAGGGTTTATGTTGAAAAGTGGTGTTTTTGTCTACGTGTTCTTAAAGAGGTACGGCACTACAAAAAACAGTTAGAAACTCCACAAGACATTGACGTGTTTCTTACAAAGACCTGTTCAATACGTGCCAGATTCTCTTCCATACTTAGATACTCAGAAATGTGTCAGCCCCACCGTATAATCCACTATGAGAGCTTCCTGTCATCTTTCAGGTTTGCGACTCATCCAATTAAAAAGAGAAATCATAAAACATTTGTGGCTGGGTCACTGTCCTTGTAAAGACAAGCTTCCTCTCTGTGACGCAGAGGTAAACGGGGTTACTTACCTCTAAGATGTATCTGTGTTGTGCAGTATGCATCGTTCCATCAATGCTAATTAGATTGGCTGTCTCTAAAAAAAAAAAAAAAAACGCATTATGACAACATGATGCTGACATGACCTCATTTTTACTGTGGGGATGGTGTTACCTGGCAGATGTGCAGTGTTAGGTTTACACCACATGCAGTATACTGGTAAGTGGTCAACACAAAAAGCTCCACTTTTGTCTTATCAGACCACAAGACTTTCTGCCACATCTTTGCAGTATCATCTATCTTTTGCAAATTCTTTATGAGAAAGTTTTTTTGTTTTTTTTAAGCTAGAGCATCTTCCTTGTCCATTTTCATGAAGTACTTTGGAGATTGTGGAGCCATGAATATTCTCACCAATCCCAATCCCTAACTTGTGCAGTTCAATAAAGTGGCAATAAATTATGGCAGTGTATAAGTAAAGCACGTTGTGAGTCTAACATAAAAAGTGCTAAATAACATATTTGCTTAATGATTGTATACAGTGGAGTAGCTAGCTTGCTGAAGGCCCCTGTGCAGCGCCCTGAGGTGGGCCTAGCATAAATGTTAGTAATTTATTCGCAACTTGATCCTAGGGGCCAGCTGGGCAGTGGTGTCCCCGTCACTATCAGGTCACACGCTGGTGACAAACAAACCGGCTCTCTAAATGGAATTTGTAATTATTTTATAATTGCTTTTTACGGCTGTGGTAAGTTAGCAAAAATAAAGTAAATTGTGGGAATGGAATGCAGGAGGTGTGGGTAGTAGTAGTAGTACTAGTATATAAATTTATAGATAGATCTTTATTGTCATTGTCACTTTTACAAAGGAACAACGAAATTGAAGGTGCAGTCGACTCTGTGTGAGGCATAAGAGTTAAAAAGACAAGAAGAGAGAAAATAATAACAAACCGAATAGTAATAAAAGTACTTTACAAAATATACAAATTGCACTGGTTGACTTAAGGTCTATATTGCACATTGGTAGAATGATATTGAGCAGTTTTATTCTGAGTTGAGGGCCATGATTGCTTTTGGATAAAAGCTGTTTTTAAGGTGGTTTGTCCTGGTTTTCATTGCTCTGTATCTCTTGCCTGATGGCAAAAGCTGGAAGAGGCAATGACCGGGATGTGATGAATCCTGTGAAATGTCTATTGCTTTTTTGTGCCATCGGGAGGTGTAGATTTGTCCCAGAGTGAAGAGGGTACAACCAATTGTTCTCTCCACTGTCCTGACGACCCTGTGGAGCGCTTTCCTTTCTGAGGAAGTGCAGCTGCCGTACCACACACACAGTCCGTACGTGAGCACACTCTCAATGGAAAGATGTGAGATGTGGACCCGCTTGCTTTTCCAAGACAACTTTGTGAAGGAAGATGATTAAAATGTAATGTAGGTTAGAAAGTAGAATCTGTTCTGTGCTATAAAATGAAACAATTTCAATTTGTAACAAATTAAAATGACAGGTTACTACTAAACAATTGACCTGTTTTACACAAGTTCTGAGAAAATGGACATCATAAAGTGAGGTGTCAATGGCTCCAAGAAATTTGCCTTGTTGGTTGGAGATTGCATTGTCATATATACTCAACAAAAAAAGAAACGTCCTCTGACTTTCAACTGTTTTTACTTTCAGTAGACTTAATGTGTAAATATTTGTATGAACACTAAAAGAGTCAACACCATAAGCCATAAACTAAAAATGTTTCACAATGTGTCCCTGAATGAAGGGAGGCTCAAAATCAAAAGTACCAGTCAGTATCTGGTGTGGCCACCAGCTGCTTGAAGTACTGCAGTGCATCTCCTCCTCATGGACTGGACCAGATTTGTCAGTTCTTGCTGTGAGATGTTACCCCACTCTTCCACCAAGGCACCTGCAAGTTCCTGGACATTTCTGGGGGGAATGGCCCTAGCCCTCACCCTGCGATCCAACAGGTCCCAGACGTGCTCAATGGGATTGAGATCTGGGCTCTTCGCTGGCCATGGCAGAACACTGACATTGCTGTCATGCAGAAACTTTTTGCCACTCCTGTCTGGTCCAGCGAAGGTGGGTTTGTGCCCATAGGCGGCGTTGTTGCTGGTGATGTCAGGTAAGGACCTGCCTTACAACAGGCCTGCAAGCCCTCAGTCCAGCCTCTCTCAGCCTATTGCGGACAGTCTGAGCACTGATGGAGGGATTGTGTGTTCCTGGTGTGACTCGGGCAGTTGTTGTGGCCATCCTGTACCTGTCACGCAGGTGTTGTTACACGTGGTCTTCCACTGCGAGGATGATCAGCTGTCCTTCCTGTCTCCCTGTAGCGCTGTCTTAGGCGTCTCACAGTGCGGACATGGCAATTTATTGCCCTAGCCACATCAGCAGTCCTCATGCCTCCCTGCAGCATGCCTAATGCACGTTCACGCAGATGAGCAGGGACCCTGGGCATCTTTCTTTGGGTGTTTTTCACAGTCGGTAGACAAGTCTCTTTAGTGTCCTGCGTTTTTAGAACTGTGACCTTAAATGCCTACTTTCTGTAAGCTGTTAAGGTCTTAACGACCATTCCACAGGTGCATGTTAATTAATTGATTATGGTTAATTGAACATGCATGGAAAACATTGTTTAAACAATTTACAATGAAGATCTGTAAAGTTATTTGGATTTTTAAAACATTATTGTTGAAATACACAGTCCTGAAAAAGGGACGTTTCTTTTTTTGCTGAGTATATATATTGCTAGTGTGTCTTTAGTAGTTTCTCCATTTTAACGGTTTTAGCAGATACCTGATCTGAAGCCGTTGTATCGCTACTTTCAGACTCGGTAGTTGCAACCATTTCACTCGCTGCACTGTCTGCATAACCTGTAAGCGACCTTTGCGATGATTCACCAGCATCAGAATTCTCAGTTAGCACCGCTGGACCAAGCTCAGTTTTGAGAGATCTTGGTAAGCTTAACATTTTTCAATTTCTGTTGCAGGCGTGCCTGACTTTTAGCAGCACCACTCTTATAATGTATGCCAGTCCCACTGCTACTGGCCGACATGGTGTGTTGTGGAGACAGTATAAAAAGCGTCAAATTGTTCAAATATTCGGCATTTACCGACTAACCAGGACCATTACTTAAATGGTAAATCACAGCAATTCTGTTGTTAAGAGTTCGAACTTTGAAAAATGTTTGACATCAAATCAAAGTATAAAAGTAACAATTATTTACAATAATAATGTATATTTACACTATTCATGTGACGTCCTTCAAAACTTCTTCTGTTCATGTCAAAGGTCACCAAATTTGGGAATGTGCACTTCTCTGTAAGGCGGACTGAGACATGTTGTGCATCCGATTGGGCTCCGAGCCTCTGAACTCTTCGTGTAAACTGTAGGCCTGCCGAATACGTAATATCATCATGGATTGGATTGGACTTACCTGGTAATGGTGCAAACATGCCACTGAAACTGTGAATTATTAACGCAATGAACTGTGCAAGTGATTTAAGTTATTCAATTTTTTTTTTAATCTATGCGGCCCCGTGTGGGCTCCCCAAGCTTGTAGGCCCTTGTGCTTAGATCTGCACAATCTATTGCTGTTCCACAGATTGTATATACAGTGGCAGAAAAAAGAAACATGACCCTGTATCAAATGTTCAAGCTTCCTTTTTTCCTTCCTTTGTTAAGCTAAACTACCCTCTCCAGTACATTGCCCTCCTTTTTTTAATCTGGTTTTGCTAGGATTAGTACTACTACTACTACTGCTGCTGATGTACAGTTTTATTCAGTGAGCAAAAGAAGTCTAACACACAAAAACGCAAGTCCTCCCATAATATGTTGTTTTGGCCCAGCATCTGCAGTACAAGCTCCTCCAGCTACTAAAATGGCTGTAGCAACACCAATAAGCCAAAATAAAGTTGTAAAAACGCATCAAAGTACAAGATTAAATCCAATTTAATAATAATATATTTATTTACAAAGTAAAGTGGAACAAAATAGAAGCGGTGAATTTGATGCCGCCACTGCCTCTTACCTCGCCGCCGAGGTGGAGCTCTCCCAGTTATACCGCCCGACCACGTGTGGCGCTGTGGAGGAGAGGCGCCATGGTCAGGTGGCTTGTTGTTATGTTCAGCCTGGAGCGGAGAGTGAGAAATTGTCTTCGTATAACATCGAGAGCGGGCCCGAGCTGTAGAAATTTAGCAATTCTTGCTGTGAATTATTGATATTATTATTATTTTTTTTTTTTTTTGGAGTTACAGCAGTATGAGTGGAATTCCTGGTACGGCTGTAATTCAGGTCACCAATCTCTCCCCGGCAGTGACCAGCGAGCAGATGCGAACCCTGTTCGACTTCCTTGGCGATATCGAGGAGCTGCGTCTGTACCCGCCGGAGTAAGTGTTGAAAAGTGTCCTTTAGTCTGTTAGGAAACATCGAGGATTGGAAGGCCTTTCAGGGTTGTGTGCAAATATTGTAATGTGGTAAATAGTAAAGGGTGTTAAATTCAATAATAGCGCAATATGCACTTGAAGGCGGTACCTTCACCCGTGAGGCATTTACTGTGTCATTTTTATTTTGAAAACGCAGAGTCTGGTTTAAATGCTGAATACAATAGGGGATTTGGGAGCAGGCTACAGAAGAAGAAAAAAAAAAAACCAAAGACGTTCGTGCTTGTCCATAATAATCAGGTGCTCTTTGTTTAGCACGTGTACGCCGTAGTCATACGAATTGGGGTTGTTTTGCTCCACGATCAGTTAGATTTTAAGGGCCTGCATATGGTGCGCCATTTTACAAAAGATGTTTTAAAGCGTAACTCCGTTTCATTGTGTGATTTCTGCAGTAACCGATTTGCATTCGGTGATTTATTTTGTTTTCCGGAAGGTTTTTAAGATCATGTTCGCTGGAAATAAGAGGTCGGTCTTTGGATGAAAGAAAAATACACGTGCAGTTTCGGTACTTCAAAAGACAGTTGATCATATCAGGGAGGGATGTCGGTTAATCTGTAATAATATTGTATCACGATGTAGAGCTGTCGATTGAGTGAAATTAGTATGTTCTCATTGTCGATGGGCCTTTATTAAAAATGAAAATATCATAATTCTTTTTATTACACTATAAAATGCGCGCACAATGATTTGTGTCAAGCTATGCTGCTTCTTGACTATTTTGAAGTCCCAAGTAAGTAAACTTGTTGTTTGCACTCCCACCCTGACCAAGACGCTGAAGGGCCACAAGAGGTCGCTTAGTTGATTTATGCCGGGATATCCCCCCCCCCCCCCAGGTTCAAATTGTACTGGGTACAAGGTGTGGTAGAGTAATCCAGTGCAGCATACAACAACATTTATTTATATAGGACATTTTCATACAAAAAAGTAGCTCAAAGTGCTTTACATAATGAAGAAAAATAAATGACAAAATAAGGAATTAAAATAAGACAACATTAGTTAACATAGAAAAAGAGTAAGGTCCGATGGCCAGGGAGGACAGAAAAAACAAAAAAAGAAAACTCCAAACGGCTGGAGAAAAAAATATAAAATCTGCAGGGGTTCCAGGCCACGAGACCGCCCAGTCCCCTCTGGGCATTCTACCTAACATAACTGAAACAGTCGTCTTTGTATTTAGGGTTCTCATGGACGGACTTGATGATGATGGTCATGCAGACTTCTGGCTTTAATCCATCACTGTTGGAACATCACGATGCTTTGAGTAGATGGTGGTGGCACAAGCCACCACCAAAAGGACACCGGAAAAAGAAACAGAAGAGAGAGTAGGGGTTAGTACAGATTTTAGAGCTACCATGAATAGTTATTATAATGAACTGGATATACAGAGTATCAGGATTAAATTACAGTGAAGTTAATGAGAAGGCCATGTTAAAGTAATGTGTTTTCAGCAGTGTTTTAAAGTGCTCTACTGTATTTGCCTGGCGAATTCCCATTGGCAGGCTATTCCCGATTTTAGGTGCATAACAGCAGAAGGCCGCCTCACCACTTCTTTTAAGTTTAGCTTTTGGAAATGTAAGGAGACACTCATTTGAGTATCTGAGGTTATGATTTGGAATATAGGGTGCCAGACATTCCGATATATAAGATAGGGCGAGATTATTTAAGGCTTTATAAACCATAAGCAGAATTTTAACGTCAATCCTGAAAGACACAGGTAACCAGTGTAGTGACGTCAAAACTGGAAAAATGTGCTCGGATTTTCTTTTCCTGGTTAGGATTCTAGCAGCTGCATTCTACACTAGTTGCAAACGATTTATGTCTATTTTGGGTATTCCTGAGAGGAGTGCGTTACAGTAATCTAGTTGACTGAAAACAAACGCATGAACTAATTTCTCAGCATCTTTCAGTGATATAAGAGGTCTAACTTTAGCTATGTTTCTTAAGTGAAAAAATGCTGTCCTAGTGATCTGATTAATATGTGATTTAAAATTCAGGTTACAGTCAACAGTTACCCCCAAGCCTTTTATCTCTGTCTTGACTTTTAATCCTAATGTTTCCAGTTTTTTTCTAATAGCCTCATTGTATCCGTTATTGCCAATCACTAAGATTTCAGTTTTCTCTTTATTTAGCTTGAGAAAGTTACTATTCATCCATTCAGAAATACAAGTAAGACATTGTGTTAGTGAAACAACAGAGTCTGGGTCATCAGGTGCTATTAATAAATATAGCTGCGTGTCATCAGCGTAGCTGTGGTAACTCACGTTATGCCCCGAGATAATCTGACCTAACGGAAGCATGTAGATTGAGAAGACACACAGACACATCACTATGTAAAATAAACCCGTAAACTTGGAAAATATTAGTATATTTGCAGAATTACCAAAGTAAAGGAAGAGTATTGGAAATATAAACAGCATGTGCCAGGTAGTGCTTTAAACCGGCTAGTGCTGTGGTTATCAACAGTGGTCGGCAGGTCATAAATAAGGCAGGTGAATGGCTTAGCAGTTTAATGACCTGCGAGTCTGATGAGACATCATTGTCAGTGTTGCCACCCTCATTTTTGGAAATACCTTGGCCTGTTTAATCAAAAAACAAAAACCACATGCACAGAATTTTCAAGTCAAATACAACAGCAGTACACTTATACCACATCAATATGAAAGCTTTATATATGAGGCTTCTGGGCTGGACATGAATTGATGCCCTAAGTTCTTCTATTTTTCTTATTTTTTTTCCCTAAATATAATAGCTTAGTTCCTTACTCAGTGTTGATAGTTTTAGCTGTCTAGCCGCAGTTTTTTTGTTGATGGCCTTTTGCTGTTAAGGCGGAGTGGTGTCTTTAAGGCTAATGATCTGAGCTGGTATCTGGAAGGTTGCCGGTTCAAATCCTGTTACTGCCAGAAGAGATGCTACTCTGTTGGGCCCTGAGCAAGGCCATTAACCAGAAAATTGCTCCAGGGATGCTGTACATTGGCTGACCCTGTGTTCTGATTTTCTAAGTGTCCCCCTCGGGGATTAATACAATGTAAAAAAAAAAAGCTAAAATAATGAAGGAAGAAATGACAAATGGAATTTAAAATTTGAATGTGAATTAAAGGGATCCAAGTAAGGAATGTGTGTGAATTATGACATTTTTCTAAGAGAGGTAAAATTCCCACTGTTATTTTTCTTATATTGTGAGTTTTGTTTTTTTTTGTAGTAGCATCCTGAAAATTTTCCCAGGCTGATCTGACATACATTGAGGGTGAATGGCAGGGTGTCCTGGTGGATGTACTGTAGGTTTTAATATGCTGAGCCGGGGGGGGGGGGGGGTTTTTATATTATTTCTGCAAGTGATATTGAAGCTTAGTCTAGATTTACCCTAATATTACCACACAGAATAGCGTGCTGCGGTATGCTTTACAGCACTCACTAGGGGCTTGAGCCTTTTTTAGACTTCTGCAAACCTGTTTCCAAAAATGGTTTTATAAAAGTAGTGTGATATTAAAATGCCATAGTCCAGAGAAATTGTTAAAACTTCAACCAGAATCATGCCTAGGTGGTTAGCAGTGCCCAAAATACAATTACCAGCAGCACAAGTGAAATCTGCCTCAGGCCAGGGTTTTTAATTCCCAAGCTCTCTGAGCAGATTTATTCAGGCATTCTGGTGTCCTCTCACATCCCGACGATGTGAACTGAAGTTGATTGGTATCTATAAAATAGCTCAGTGTGCCTGCCTGTGTTTAATACTGCAAACTCTATTCTCCCGCAGAATGATGCCAGGCTTGTGACTGGCATTGTTGGAGGATGCACTGGCTCCCCTAATACTGTAATGTAAAAGCAATTAGGTAGTTTTAATTGTTTCCCCTCTTGTGATAATTGTTTACTTTTGTTTACAGCCCTTAGTCCTGAGAATCACCAGTGACTTCTGCTAAGAATGATCATAGTTTTCAGTTTGTTTTGCTGCTTTTGAATTTTTTTGCATTTTGTTTAGCAGAGCATGAGTGGGTGGGTACTGCGCTAGTTTTACAAGTGGTTTTCATTTTTCCTTCCTTCCTTCATATTCTGTATTTATTTAATGCATACATCTTCCTTCTGGCAGATGACACTCTATGACCTAGACTATTTTTAATACTTTTGTCAAATATATATATGAGCATTTTCAAAAACCTGTTAATGAACCTAATAATTTGTAAAGGATTATTCTGAAATGTGATTTTTTTGAGAGGTAAAAGTTTATTGCTACTGGTATTGCAGCTGCTCTCGTTTTCTTTTTTTTTTTTTTTTAAATACCATAGATGTAATGGTTTATGCATTCATGGTAGAGTGTTTGGCACATCTTATGCAGGGAGCTGAGGATCTTAATAGCACTGGGTGCAAGGCAGGGTATATTCCCAAAATACTTGTTAGATTGCTACAGTATACTTTCATGGAGATTAATTCAGTGCCTTCAGCCAATCATTATTTGAATCTACTTTTTTCTAACATAAACTGGCAGAAATATACTTGCTGGTTTTCTCTGTTCTGTATTAACATTTGTCGTTTTCATAAGATTTTAACCTCCTTAGCATTAACTCGAGTTGTGGAAGATGTGCTAATAGCGTTAGTCCCGAGTATCATTCAGGCAACTGTACGGAGGCGTCTTATGTAAGCATTAGAACCGAGAATCACTCGGGCTGTAAAAGTGCCATCAGTGTAAGTTCCGAGCATTACTTGGGCAATGTTATAGGCGGGTCTTGCTTAACCGTTAGGTCCAAACATCACATGGGCAAAGGTGTCTTTGTGTCTTCTCTCACCTGTAAGTGTGATCAGTAACCTCCTCTAATAATGGCATCTCCTAAGAAATGTTTTTCAGCAGCCCAGGTGTTGCACGCTCTTGCTAGTAATGCAAGCAGTGATGTTGAGGAGCTTCTCATCAGCAGTGATGAGGAAGTGAATTTGTCCACAGGTTGTGAAAGTGAAACGGACAGTGAGCCTGAAAGTGATTCTGATAAATCCAAAAGTGACCCTCACATCTGGCTGTCTGTTGGCCCTGCTTCAAATAAACCAGGGACACCTTGTTTTGATTTTGTGGGGCAGCCAGGAATAAAAGTGGACTTTGACAGCCAAGATCCTCTCACTTACCTGAAGTTATTCCAGGATGATGATGTGATCAACAGGATTGTTGCCAAGACAAATCGTTATGCTGAACAGTCCGTTCAAAAAGATGGGAACCAGAAACTGCTGATTATATCTGGGCCTTTTTAGGCTAATTGATATTGCAAGGACTTGTAGTGAAACCTGTGCAGCGATGGTACTGGTCAAAGAACAAAATTTTGGCAACACCGTTCTTTGGAGAAATTATGTCCCGAGTGTAAGTTTTCACTAATAATGTAATATCCGCACTTTACCAACAATGAAGACTTTGATGAGAATACCAATCCAGCGCCCAAAATTAAGAAAATTTGGGAGATTCATCAGGCCATTGTAGCATAATGTCGGAGAGTTTACATTTCAGACCACAATGTCAGCATCAATGAAAGTCTCATGGCTTATAAGGGCAAACTGTCCACACTACAGCTAAAGAGACGCAATTGACCCAGCACATCACGGATCAATCGGACACGGAGTGTCTCACTGGTAGACATTGATTGTTTAAAAAATTCTTATTGGTATTATTGATTATATACCTCCAACAGAAAAACAAACAAAATCCAACTTGTACTTAAGCAGTGTACTGTTCAAAAACCGATAAATCTGAAAAGAAACACTCCATTATTGTCCTGACTGTGACATTGGATTGTGTCCTTCACTATGCTTTAAGATATACCACACAAATGAGTCATTTTGGCATTCTGTACTGTTTTGGCATCATTAGTAGTAGTATTTATTAATGGTATTTTTGTTATTGTTCATTTCATATTTTTATTCATCATCTATATATATATATATATATATATATATATATATATATATATATA
>JANRMT010062835.1:57087326-57105225 GCA_026402145.1 Polypterus bichir lapradei | reverse complement strand
CTATATATATATATATATATATATATATATATATATATATATATATAATTCACTAAGGGCACCCAACACAGTGAGGGCACACAAGACAGTGAGTGAAAGCAAGACAGAGCCTCACCCGCCAACTCTAACCCACCTACCGCGTCATTGAATACGCACGACAGAGCCACGCATGCCAACTGTAACCGTCCTCCCGAGTCCAGTGTCGCTCTCGAGGCACGCAACAGCTCACCAAACACAGCCTCAGTCACTTTCGTCTGTGCAAAAGTCCACATGCACCTCTGAGCCACGTTGACTTTACACCGGACACAACACAGGAATCCACGATCGCCAACTCACAGAGCCCCGCCCACCAACTCTAACTAAGGGCAAGCAAGACAGAGATCCCCGGCCACCAACTCTAAGACCATGGGATACGCACACATTTAGTGTATAAATGGATATAAATAAATGCATGTAACCGATTCGCCAAAATCTGTTGTATGTAAATGATACTGTTTAAAACTTTATTGTTTTTTTCATCAGAAAACCCGTTTTCCATGTCTACCTGTATTAGTTTAAATGGCACTTTTACCACTCACAATAGGGCGGACACGCTGACTTACCGTGTCGACTGGGCAACACAGTGAATGCGGCGTCTATCTATATATGTCTATGTTTTCCATAGCCTGCTATAGGAAGGTACTCTCTCGACCATTGGCATTGGTTTCGCTCCTTGCTATTTTCGTTATACTGCGACGGTGGTTTCTTAAGCCTTTGTTATACTGAATTCCTTTCTCACTGTTTTCCGTTCCTATTCTTACACCGCCATATGCTATGCCGGGCTTCGGCTAGTTACTATTATTATTTGTATCATTATTATACTTTTGAGATTTAATAAGTATGTAATTTTTTCATGTAATTCTTTTTACATGTTTTTTGGGAATAAAATACAGCACTAAGGAGGTTATGAACCTCATCCAGCTAATTTGATTGGGTTGTTCAAACAGTGTCAGGTGCGTACATAGGGAAGACAATGTTATATGCACTGCTTAAAATATAGAATTTATAAAAATGTACATAGTAACCAAGTTGTATATAGGGACCCATTAACATTTTTCCATAAAATGTATGCAAGGTCATTTTTGAGAACCTTTTTCTGCCTCATTCCAATAGTGTAGTTGGCTTTCTACAATGATCCATACTTTTGTACATTTATTTGAAGTGTTCAAAGCTGTCAAAATGACTACCAGAGTTTGGAGCTTTAAATGAGATATTTGTGAAATCCAATTAAGAATGCTTTTGTACAGAAATATATGTGCTTCGAACTATTGCAGTCAGTCCTAGAAAACACCCAAAGCATGTGACACTTATCAGTGATATGGTTATGAGCTGCTGTGTATCGTGTTATCAGATGACCTGTGACAGATACCGAACACGGAAGCTTAAAACTAACTTCTTAGGTTCTTTTCTTAATGAGAGATAGGAAGAAATGTCAAAGCCAGCTACACAACTGTTACATGTTTTACTGTCTGCATTATAACCCACATACTCTACCCTAGGAGGCTATTCAGCCCTAGCAGGCTGCTTCGTTGACTAGATGGTCTTTACTTTCAGTCCTTTACTTCAACCTAGTTTAAAAATTTGGGACTTCTTGAAAGTGTCCTTTTGAACCGTACAAAAGGAAGAATGTATAATGAAAAGGAAAAGCAAGCAATGTAGGAAAAATAAGTGGAAATAAATATGCATTGTACATGAAAGAACAATTTTGTAAAGTTGGTTATAGGAGAGCAAAGCCTATTGACTATATACACAACATTGATGCACTACATTACTTTTATGGTTGTCTACAATAAAATAATCTATTTCAAAAAATATTTTAAATGATTAAGTATTGAAGTTAATTTTTTCCCCTTAATTTTACATAAATTAGTTGTAGTCATGTTCCTATATGCACAAATGTCAGTGTTACACTTAATAAACAAAAACCTTTGTCTCAATAAGTGTTTAATTGTATAATTGGATCTCAAGCAGTTTCCACAATAATTAACTTGAAATACTCATAGTCTGCAGCACACATTTTTACCACATATAGAATTAGTTCTGGATAAGTCCTTGTGAGTAATTTAATAATGAAAAATATTGTTTGACAATACCTGTATATAATTATGCATTGAATGTTCTGAGAGCTGAAACATATAGGTTCTCATATGAATTTGACACATGTCATTTTGCAATGATGTTTTCACAAAAAATTGCAATTCTTTGAATACTGAAGCATTATGTACTGGTTAATGAAAAACAGCTTATTGTACACATTATGTTGTACAATTTCATATCATGTTTACAGTAAATGTGCAAGCAAAGTTTGGAATGTGAAGTGTGTGAACACTGTAATAAAAAAAAGTGGCACATAATTGCAAGTGGTCTAGCATGTAGTAGGCCAGTGTGCTTGAATTTATCCTCCATTTTCCAATGCTTCAAATTTTATACTCCTCATTTTCCTCTGTAACATTGTCATAGTCAAAATGATTCCAAATGCTGGACTTAAACATGGACAGAAATGTTTATATTGGAATAATGATTGCCAGTCAGTGGTTCCATGTGCCATCATTGATAGCAGAGAAGCAGTGCATTTTGTTATAGAGCTATCAACAAAGTATATTGCAATTTGGTAGATAGCACAAAAGATCCTAATACTTAGTGAATCAGTTGTATATTCCAGTGGAAAAATACTCTTCTGTGTCAATCCTCTGTCCTTGCTGCAGTACTCGGGGTTAGTTGAAGGTACATCCTTGATAGTGCCAAGCAGGGATAGTGTAACTACAGATTTGTATTGTGTATTGTAAAGTTTGAGTTCTCTAAAAGGATTAAATGGGTGATAGAAGTCTCTTTTGCTTACCTATTTCCTTTTGCCTTGTTTTATTTTGCAGCAATGCACCTCTTCCGTTTACTTCTAAAGTTTGCTACATAAAATATCGTGAGCCTTCAAGTGTTGGTGTGGCCCAACATTTAACCAACACCGTTTTTATTGATAGAGCTCTTATAGTGGTGCCATGTGCAGAAGGTGAGTACGAAATACTTAAATGCGCATGTTATTGTTTCAACTTTTTGTGGGATTGCCTAATACTAAAGTCTAAACATGTATTTCACATGCAGAGAACTGATTGGAATCCATCAGTATATTTGCATTATTAGTATGTAGGATGTAATGGCAACTAAACAAGTGGTGTGATTTTAGTGGTTCAGGTCATCTATTGCTTTAAACATTTTATTACTGACTTGAACATCTTGGAAGAGGATGATTCTCCATTCTTTGAGTAGACTACAGATTTAATGTACCATTGTAAAATTTAAAAAAATCCCTTTTAAACATACTTTTTATTTATTTTTCCTTTTGCATTTTATTTTAAGCTCAGTTTCCTTTAGGATCATATGTCTTTGATTGTACATTCCAGATAAAGAACTACAAAACTCCAGGAATCCAGTAGGTGTTGTTAAAAAAAATAATAAAACCTTATTTTGGTAAACACATGGCAATGTTAGCAATTTTGTAAAAGTCATGGTAATTAAATAATGCTCTCCTTTATTAATTTTTGTTTTGTTTTTAGGGAATCTAAATTTTTGTGCTTGGTATTATTTTAACATTGTCAGAGAATGTGTATACCACATAATGATTTTTATATTGAAAAAGGGTTGATTTAATACATGCAGTATGTTTAGAATCTCTAAATTAACAGGACACTTTGCTTTTAGACAACTATTATTTACTCGCCTGCTTTAACTGAGCTATTTAAATGTTATTGATCAGATGCTTTTTCATTTTTGTGTTAATTTCAAAGAGCATGACATTCTTTTGAAACCTAATGTCTGTCTTGGAACTACTGTATGTGTACAGAGGGTTCTGCTCTTTTTCTGTTGTACCGAGATTGTTTTTGAATTTGGCAAAAAGTCATCACCTATGCAACCTATCATTACTGCTCAGTTTGTTTCTGTGAACAGATTGCCTTTAACACAAGCATCTGTTGTCATAAAGTTTAGTTACTGTTATGCAAATTCTACTGAATAAACAACTTATGAATTGACTGTTTCAGGCTAGGGATTTTGTTCCCTAGATATTAGACAATTTCTTCTCTATGCATGTATAGTTTGAGGATCATAAATGTAAAAATCAGTAAATCAGAAAAATCTGTGACAGAAAACACAATTTTGAAGAGAAGGGATAGCATCTTACATACTGATATTTTTTTATTTTGTTTATTGTCCACATTTAATGGTAGATGGCTTCAAAATTTATTAATTTGGTTTTGTATGTTTTTTCTGTGTGATTATGTGTGCATTATCAGATGACTAGACTGGCCAAGGCAGACCTGTTACACATGCCTAAGGCATTGTTTGCCATGCCACTAAACCCGCTGCCAGCCGCAATCTTCATGGGAAATGTGACCGGGAGGATAGCAGCTGAAACCTTTCAAGATGGACACCTTGTCTCCCTTTTTTTTATTTTTTATTTTTGTTTTATTTTTTGTTTTATTTATTTTTTTCTCCACTGATTTAATTTTATTTTGTCCCTTGTTTACTTCTCTCAAAATAATATTCTATATCGATTTAGGCTCTGTCCTTTTAAGGTCCTAAATGTGTTCCCTGACTAAATATACCAGTCTTTTTATTTTTTATTTATTTCTTTTTTTAAACAAGCTTATTTGAAAATTAATTTATAAATGAATTATAAGAATAGTCTTTAGACAGGTGTTAAAAACTGCAACCACACAAGAACAGATAAAGTAGTGTCTCTTGTTAAGATTTAGCTCTAAAATGCCTTTAAACTTTACTATTTTGATAAGTTCTGTTATGTGAAAGAGAGATGCTTTTGCCTTTTGTATACAATACCATTAGGTTAAACACTGATCTGCTACTTCTGGGTAAGATATTATACATTATTGGGGAAGGTCGATCTAAACTTTCTTTAGATACCTTTTAAAGGTGATCTTTTGTGGGGGTGATCTCTTGCATGCCTTGTTATCTATCACTAGTAATTTATGAAGTTAGTTTATTTAAATTCAAATTATTTAAACAAATGTGAGTTGCAGCCGTAGCTTCTGTGCCCTCACAAGGTGTAAATGAAAATATATCAGTGTTTATGTTCGCATTAATTGCATAAATAATTTATTTAATGAGCAGCACAGGTTTTAAGTCTTTATGTAACATAAAGCTATATGCTTCATTGTAATGTTTGTCTGTAGCTTTTGAACTTATTTTTTCACTTATTTTTGTGATTTGTATTTGTGACCACTATAGGTATTAGGTAGTAAGCACTGCTAAGTGTGCTACTTAATCACTGGGGTGTGTGGTTTCCTTTTTTTGTTTGTTTTGTTTTTTGTTTTTTTTTTTTTTCTTTTTGTTTTGATTTTTTTTTTTTTTTGTTTTGGTTGTATTTTAATTAAAATTACTGGTATGCATGCACAGGGTAATTGGCACTTTATAAAACAGATCCCCAGAACACTAAATTTGGAATGGGTGGGGTGTTAAAGAAAGTAAAGCACTTCTGTTTTATTGTTTTTGAAAACTTTGGTTATTTGCTATTTATGGGGATTACTTTTTTTTAAAAATGTTCTTCTTTTCTGTATCTGATGTTCTGTGTGCTATTAGTGATGCAGCCAACATGAACGGTTGTCTTGTGTTACACATCTTTCCAACACTGCGAAACGATCGCCTGGGAAAAGCGTCCATGCTTGATATCGTATGGTTCATGACCAATAAGTGTCCAGTACAGGTGACCCATAGCTCAAAGTGTAACTAATTCTCTTCTTTTTTTAGATCTTAAAAAAGGGAAAAAACATTTCCTGTTAGTAAATCTATTAATTTGACAGTTTATTTTATTTTTTTACGTTAGGTAATTTATACATGTATTAGTTCTTGTGTAAAAGGTATTCTTAGTTAAATGGTAGAATGGATGTGTACCTTATTTAATTTTTGTGAAATAAGTCCTCCTTTATGTTTCTCGCTAAAGTGAGGATGGTTTCATTTTTCTTGACTTAAATGATGGTGTCCTTATTTGAGCTCCTTACGTTCTAGTTTAGTAGGAGTTTGATCAGATTTATTGGGGTGTTTGAGAAATCAAATAAGGACATAATAAATTGGTCTGAACCACTGCAACTATTTAACAAAGTGTTTTTCCTGCAGGTAAGATCCCAGAAGAAGCCAAGGCCCTGTCCCTTTTAGCACCTGCCACTACTGTGGCAAGTTTGATACCAGGAGCAGGGCTGTTACCAATACCAGCTCCAGCCCCACTCTCCTCTGTAAGTGTCATTGCACCAGAACTTTCTATTGATGTGTGTATATTTGGTTTGCTCTGAACTGAAGTTGTGTTGTGATTGAATTATTTCAGGTAATGTTAACAGTCATATTTACAATGTTGGCTGTTGCAATCTGTACTTTTAAGTACATAGCCAGTTTAATTCTATTTCTGTCTTGGTAACATTTGGGTTTTTATTGAATGGTCACGTAAGTATCACAAAACATGCAGTAATTTAGTGCAGTTTAGAATATTAATAAAAATACTTCATTTAAAAATGTTTCCAGGAAATATTTTTTTATACTGATGCATTATTGTAGTGTTGCCGAGCATGATGCAACTTTGTGATTATATTTGACTGTCCTCGCCATTTATTAAAATTGTACTTGTTGGTCTGTATTGTTTTAACACCAAGTTATTGAAATTTGTGCACACATGCAACTCTCATTAGGGTTCATTTTGAAAATACTGTAATTTAAGAGACTAGTGTTTCATTGCAAGAACTTTTCTTCCTTCACTGATTTATTAGTGCCTTTAATTTTTGGTGCAGTTTTAGTATGGCACCTTGTTTTCACTTTTCTTTTGAGAAAACTGAAAATGATATTTAATCTACTGACTAAGCATTGTATGTTTTCTTTTTGAGGTTTTAGTTTTACAGTTAATCCAAGAAAGTATTATTTTGAAATGTTTTCTTTTTAATATGAATTGTAGGTAGTACATATGATGTTAGGTTAAAGCATACATTCATAAAGTCTGATGGTAATCCACTGAACTTTTCCAAAAACACCCCCTTTCGCCTGTCATGTTTCACTGTTATTTTTAAGTTTTAAGCTATTTTCTCTAAAATAAGAAAGAAAGCATTAATAGATGTTTTTCAGCGCAAGTTCTGACTTACATACAAAATTTAGTTACGAATGTTCACAGGAATGTTACCCTTTCATAACTGAGGACCCACCTGTTTTAGCTTTCTACCTCCACCTACTCTTTACTCAGACGGTAAAAAAATTACTATACTTTGAGAAGGAAGGGGTTGCTCTTTTTCACTGAACAGAATGCAGTTGGTTTAATTAATAAATCAGAAATATGAATAGGCTGTTCCTAGACGTGATGGGCAAATACTAGATGGCAATTTAAAAAATGTGGTGTAATGAGATGCATTTTAGCAACACTGAGAAATTTCAGCTCACTAGTGAGTTTTTTCTGCTGTTCTGCATAGCCTCTTTGACCTCTCCATTTGCTCTGCTTGCCTACATGTTGTTGTCTTCTGTCCTTTCCAGCTTTAGTGTATCCGTAGCTTCTCTGGTTGCACTACGTGTTTGATTAATCAAAACACAAAATTAAGCATGTTGATAAACTAGTTTAATTCAGTCGGTTAGGTGTGAGTTGGCATGCTGTACTCACTGAAGCAGCAATGCTTACTGCATTACCCTCTATTGCCAGCTCTCGAGAGGGGTGAATGACCGTAGCACTGCTCTGTAAAGTATGCTTGCCTGTGCACACCAAGTTAATTGTACAAAACCACACAAGCTTTTGAAACAACAAGTGTGCCTAAAATAAGTCCATGATCCAAAAGGCAAGTCCAAAAATGACTAAGAGTTCTTGTACATAAACACAATAGATAACAAGGGCAGAAAATTCCAAACAAGAAGAAAATGATAATTAAATTAGAATAATCTAGTAAACAAAGGCAAGATTTAAAAAAAAATAATAATCAAGAGGCGCTTCAGATAGTGAATTTTGCAAATATACAAATTCCAATGTTTGACCACTGACACTACCTGAGATGAACATCTTTACATGTTTCCTACACTTCCATTCTGCGACTGGCCTGCATAAGACAATAGGAAGGGCCAGGAGTAGGTTAGACAAGAAGATGCTTTAAGATTGAATTTACCACATAATATCGTACAGATCCATATGAGCAAAGGACCCATTATAATTAAAACATTAAAGGTAAAATGCATTAAAGTCAGCGGGTCAGCAATCCTATTTTAGAGAAACATTAACACGTTTTTGGCAAATTCTAAAATATAGAAAAACCAGCATTCTTCAGAGAAAATTAGTTTTTGTTTTAGATTCAGATATTTATGGGACATTTCTTTAATATTGACTTAAGGATCAATTGGAACAAACCAAGTAGAACAAATTGACACAAAACAGTGCAGCATAGGGAATTACAGTGATTGGCTACGTACTATTAACTTGTTTCGTTTTACACATCCACTGAAGGATTAGGAATGATCTAATAAATACTTTCCCCAAAAATGTTTTATCCTGTGACATAATGTTAATGATTAGACCTTTGACAGCATCACTCAGAGTTAGGATGCCGTCTCTTGATATTTTGGATAATCTTGCTCTTCAGAGACTATACCATGTTTTACATAGATTGATGAAGAGTGTTTATTTTGAATCACCTTCATTCCTTGTCTGAGGTGTTGACTTAGAGGTTTTTATCCTATTGTTGAATCAGTTTAGAAACAGGTGTTTGGTGTATGGTAAGTGATTTAAATAACACATCCAATGGAGAATAATTCTGTTTTCCATTTGATTAATTTTCGTTTTGCTATAATTACTTTGTGGCAATATTCAGCTTGCTCAGAAAGAGATTGCAATGATTCTCACACTGGGCCATACTGTGGATCTTTGCTCTGGGTCAGTGTAGCGTATACCTAACTAACGACTTAAAGTGAACTATGTTTGTAATATTGCAGCTTGGTATCCCAATTGGCACACTGGGAGCATTGCAGGCTGGCCTCGATCCTACACTGGCAGCTCTGGGAGGAATCTCTTCACAACCCCCATTGATGGGAAATGTGGATCCCTCTAAAATTGATGAAATTAGAAGAACAATTTATGTTGGCAACTTGAATTCGCAGGTAATTCTGACCATGATGCAAACACTTTGCTGCAATGAATAATTTGGTTGTTAAAGCTTCTAAAATATCAATTTGATACTGAATCGCTTCTAAATTTCTCTATAACGTGATAAACTGACTTCAGTGGTTTATTCAGTAAATCATTGTTTTATTTTTGATTAATTTCCTGTGCAGTTTTCCTACCATACTAATTTTGATTTGTGTTGCCTGTGTTGCAGTACTGTTGATAATTAGTTTATGCAGTTTCTAAGAAGTTACCTTTTTAGATGCTGCAGTCTGATCTTAAAAGTAGAATTTATTTGTATTGAGTCGTCCCCCCGCCCCATTGCACTTCATTATTCAGATTTAGCATTTATTCTGAGTGTGTGAATGGTAATTTAAGTTAGTTGTTTGTTTAATTTGGGTTTGTAGAATTTCTTTATAAACTGCTCTGTTTTTGTTAGTGTTCCTAGTGAATTTAGTTTGATTGGATTGCAGCTGATATAATTAGTTATATGAGCTGAACATTAGAATGTGCTTTTTCTGAGGATGCTTTTTAGCTTGAGGTATATAAAATACTGGATAGATTCATATTCTCATCCTGTTTTAATAGTTTAAAAAGTTTCAAAGCGCCCCAGTTGCAAAAAAGCAGTAATTCTTAACACACTGGACCATATTTTTGATCTTTGAGTCCATAGAAATACTTCATGTAAAAACTATTGTGCAGTGAATAAATGCTGATTTGCTGAATAAATGATTTATTTAAATCAATAACAAAGAAATAAAGAAAAATCTTACACGCTCAATTTAAAAGATTTAGCCCTACTATAAATAAAATGGAAAGCAGCAGAACATAAACATGCAGACACTTAGGCATCACTGCTTTCAAGATTTGTGAAAAATCTGCAGCCATTACGCCAGAAAAAACACTTTTTAGTACTACGTGTGACACATTAAATAAGTGCAGACGTTTCTCTGTCCAAAACTTAAATACTCATTATGCACCCATCTATAATGCTGGTTTGTTATAATAAATGATACATATAACAAGCAGTTTATAAATTAGAGTAGTAAGTAACTCTTTGTTGGTTTATAAACCCCTTTGAAACTTCTCCCAAGAATTGCATATATAAACCACCTGACATGATGGAAAGACTCAAATGAAGGCACTAGTACACAAATATGCAAATTTGACATTCATTTTAATTTCAGGTATTATTGCTGAATTGTATACAATAGCAAAATTAATTGGACAACCCCAATTCCAAAAAAAGTTGGGCACTGTGTAAAATGTAAATAAAAACAAAATGCAATGATTTGCAAATCTCATAAACCCATATTTTATTCATAATAGAGCATAAAAAGCATACTAGTTGTTGAAAGTGAGAAAGTGTACTATTTTAAGAAAAGAATAAGGTCATAATGGCAGTAACACGTCTCAAAAAATTTGGGACAGGGCCATTTTTACCACTGTGTAGCATACCCTCTTCTTTTAATGACAGTCTGTAAACGTCTGGGAACTGAGGACACCAGTTGTTGGACTTTTGGAAGAGGAGTATTGTCTCATTCTTGTCTGATATACTGTTCAACATTCCTGGGTGGCCTTTTGTCATAATTTTCATTTCATGATGCACCAAAAGTTTTCAGCTGGTGAAAGGTCTGGACCGCAGCACCCGGACTTTTTTACTACATAGCCATGCTGCTGTAATAGATGGAGTATGTGGTTTAGCATTGTCTTGCTGAAGTATGTAAGGCCTTTGTCCTATCAGCACATGTTGCTCTAAAAACCTGTAAGTACCTTTCAGCATTGATGATGCCTTTCCAGATGTGCAAGATGCCAATTCCATAGGAACTAATGCACCCCAATACTATCAAAGATGTAGGCTTTTGAACTGAGCGCTGATAACAAGCTGGATTGTCCCTCTCCTCTTTAGTCCGGATGAGGCATTTATGTTTTCCAAAAAGAATTTAAAATTTCAATTCATTTGACCACTGAACAGTTTTTAACTTTGTCTCAGTCCATTTTAAATGAGCTTTGGCCCAGAGAAGATCACATTCGCTCTTGGCTTATTCTTTGCATTATAGAGCTTTAACCTGCATTTGTGGATGGCATGGTGAACTGTGTCACAGACAATGATTCCCGGAACTGTTGCTGAGGCCATGCAGTGATTTCCATGACAGAATCATGACTGTTTTTAATGCTATGCTGCTTGAGGGCATCCAGTATTGAATTTTCAGCCTTGCTCCTTACATACAGAGATTTCTTCAGATTCTCTGAATCTTTTGATAATGATATTATGTAATGTAGATGATGAGATATTCAAGGTCTTCACACTTTTATACTGAGGAACATTATTCTGAAATTGTACCACAATTTGTAGATGTAGTTTTTTGCAGATCATTGAACCTCTGCCCATCTTTACTTCTGAGAGGCTCTGCCTCTCTAAAGTACTCTTTTTATGCCCAATCATTGACAGACCTGTTGCAAATTGTTCCTCTGCTTCTTTTTAGTACCACTTAATTTTCCAGCCATTTGTTGCACAGTCCTAAGTTTTTTGAGACATGTTGCTGCCCTCAAATACAATATGAGCGAATATTTTAATGAAATAGTAAAATGTGTAAATTTCTATATTTAAAGTTTTCTATGTTCTTTTGTGAATAAAATAAATACTTTTGAGATTTACAAATTATTGTATTGTTTTAATTAACATTTTACACAACATCACAAATTTTTTGGAATTGGGGTTGTACATAGCACATAACTTTAATGCATAAATATGTGACCATTTTTATGCATTTTTACTTTGCAAGAATTGTTTCTAATTATCCTTTTCATAGAATTTTGTTAAAGCCAGCTATGGACTATGGGTTAAGAAACTGTAAATTTATCTGCAAGAAAAGAATTTATTGTGTTAATCTTGGAATAATCTTTTGTCTTGATTGCCATATTTTCATGTGATAGAATGTCTGAATACATGAACAATGGGTTGTACATTGTTTATTTATTCGACTAAATTATCAATGTCATTATTTTCTCCTGTAGACTACAACGGCAGAGCAGCTCCTAGAATATTTCAAGCAAGTTGGAGATGTGAAGTTTGTAAGGATGGCTGGTGATGAGACACAACCAACTCGTTTTGCATTTGTGGAATTTGCAGATCAAGATTCTGTACCAAGAGCCTTAGCATTCAATGGTGTAATGTTTGGAGACAGACCATTAAAGTAAGTTATTCTGAGAGATTAGAAGTACATCTAAAGTAAAATTTTATCATAATATGTTTAATTAAATTACATTCATCAATTTGTCTGTTTTCTGATCCTGCATAATCCAACTTGAGGGTCAACGTATTTGGAGTTTGTTCTGACAGCATCTGGGACAATGCAGAAATCATCCCTGTATAGAGTACCAGTGCATTGCAGATTAGGTTTAAACCCATGCGCTCTTCCTCACTTCTCCAGATACATTCTCCCTCTGTGACTCACAGTGTTGACAGTTAACCTAACATGCATGTCTTTGAGATGGTGGAGGAAAGTCAGAGTGTATGTGTAGGAAGTTTAGGGGGTCACACAAAGATACTATTGTAATGCTTTAAGGAGTACTCTATCCTAAGTGATAAAAATGTTATGTCATGTAGTTTGTTGTGGTGATCAGGAAAAATTATTTATCTCATGCTTTCATGCAGAATGAGAGAAAACAATTAATGGTACTAGGGGGCTTTGCCCCCTGCTCGCTTCGCTCGCCAACCCCCGTGTTTGGTTTTCCGGATACACACTTGTAAGATTTTTTTTTTTCTTTGAATTGTTGCTATTTCATTAGTTTCACTTTTATTTCAGAACTTATGTAAAACCAATATTTGGAATCTTTCCTGTCCCAATATGCTGAATCTTTTAAATGAGGTCCATGAGACTTGTGTTTAATGACTTTGTACCATAATTTAGGGTAGGTTTCTCTGTTTGGAATTTCAGCACAGACAAAACTATCCATATCATCAGCAGTTAATGTTTTTTTTTTTTTTGCAAAGTAACCAATAAACGCATGTGAGTTAAACCCCGTGTATGAAATTCTCTGACTTAAACTAATTTCCTTTTGTTTGCATCAATGTGATCTGTGCTATCTTTTTTTTGACACTGTGGTGGCTGACGTAATAAAGTGGCACAAATGTTCTACTTTAACAATCGCCGACTGCGTACTCCAAACACAACTGTCTAGCACCCTCTCCAACCCCTCCTCCACAGGTCTCGCCTCCCCCTTACTGCATCAATCGGTAACCAGCTATGAGTCTTGCGTGCTGTACTCTGCCCTCCTGTTGCTATTTCATTAGTTTCACTTTTATTTCAGAGCTTCTGTAAAAACAATATTTGGAATCTTTCGTGTCCCATTATGCTAAATCTTTTAAATGAGGTCTGTGAGACTTGTGTTTAATGTCTTTGCACCATAATTTAGGATAGGTTTCTCTGTTTGGAATTTCATCACAGACAAAATAATCCACATCATCAGCAGTTGATGATTATTACCATTACCGCATCAATCAGCACCCAGCTATCAGTATGCCGTGCTGTACTCTGCCCTCCCTCGAGCGGACCTAACAGTCACTTAAAACAAAAAAGGCTTCAGCTTGGTTGGGACGCTACAATACTTTTGCTTGTTACTGCTTTCACATTCTGTACATTTCTCTGCATATGTATTGCGCCTTGGGTGTCTTTTCTCTGCGATGCTCTTTCTTCTTTGCTAAAGGCACATGACTGAATGTTTTGCTGGCTGTCCGTGGTCTTATTTGATAAGAAGGGCGTGTCTTGCAAGAATCTTATGTTCCACGGCCCCGCGAGATGCTCCGTTGTCAGTCTTTTGTCTCGCGGGTCTTTAAAATGTCTTTGTAGAACTTCCGAGAAGATCACATCTCGTCGCCTGGCTTTTACATTCCAGGATTTTCTTTTATATATAGAGAGACAACAGAAATTAATGATGATTCGTTCTGTCCAATGGCAAACAATGTGAAAACATCCATGGGGGGGAAAAAAAAAAAATTCTCACTTTACTCATGTTGCATAATCCACATTTTAATTATCATGTTGAATGCTTAAAACATGTAAAATGCTTGCCTTTTTTGCTAAAATATTAATACTTCTGAAAAAAGTTATTATTGAAGGTAAACAGGAAAAGTGTATTCCCATGATTCTATGCTTTTAAACTGACAACCTGCCTCCTCCCCTCATTTATTGGTCAAGAGCCCTATCTTCAATTGAAAATATTCAATAGAATATTAAGCTGTGCCTTTCCTGTTTATATTCTATTTTGATTTCTGAAGAAGTGAGTAGTAATAGTACAGGTTGAGTATCCCTAAACCGAAATGCCTGGGCCCAGAAGTATTTTGGATATTACTGGTTTTGGAATATTTGCATATTTTGCATGTTTGCACCTTCCTAAAGCACTCATCCTCAATTCCTCCAGTGTGTGCTCTTTAAACTGCCAGGCTTTCAAGGAGAAAGTAAAAGAAACTGAGTAATAGACTCAAAACTGTTAAATAAATAAATAAAAAGCTAAAATAACTGTTATCCATTCTGGATCTCAGTAACACAAAGTAACTGAAGACTAATGATACATTTTTACATTGTAATGAGCTCAGTGACATAAGCGACAGACACATACAATTGTAGACTAGTACAGCTAATTTTCATCGCACATTTGCAAAGTGCTTCTCTGTGCTACGATATCTTTGTCATTTTGTCAGTTGCATCAATATATAGCATAACAACAGCAAATAGAATTTAGGTAAGCATTGTGTTCTGTGTGCAGTCAAGTTCTGACTGGCCATATGTCAAATTGGCCGTATGTCAGGCACAAAGTATTCAGACCAATGCAACTGAGTCTCTTTGGGTCACCGGTACACATACTTTAACTGCCATTAAGGAGTAGCACAATGTGATGTTTGAGTCTCTGTGTAAAGGGTGGCGATGCTGCCCAAACACATAAGAATTTCACATGGAGCAGTGTTGTTCAAAACAAACCTTAAAGGCTCCTCCAAGAGTCGAAAAACCATCCCAAATCTGTGACTGAGAGTGTTCCTTTTAAGGATAGCGCACTACCTAAAAGAACCATGTAAAGAGCAAAGAAATAATTGGCACTTGGTGCAAATGAGGCACTATACTGTTTTATCCAGGGAGGAAGAGTACCTCAGTGGCTGGCACTGCTGCCTCACAGCTCAGGTCCCATTTATGGTCATAATAATTGGTCCAGCATTGCTGGCAGACACTTCTTACCCTTCAGAGATTATAATCCTCTCAAAACTAGTTCAGTTTCTCCTTCCCCGTTGACGTCTTCATTGACCAAAGTTTCACTTTCTCATAATGGTTCTGGTGGAGGTTCTTCTGATGCAGATGTAGTTTTTTTCAGGAATATATCTGTGTTTTTCATTTTTGTTTCAGTTTAGGGTGTACTCAAACTAAGCACGTTTGTTCTATACTGTGCACGAGCATGATTACCTTCCTGGATTCTTGCACAGGTTTTGTTTGACGGTGTTAAGGCATAATGATTACAGGTATTTTTTTGTTGTGTTTTTCCACGAAAAATAAACTACAAAATCTCATGACAACTCAAAAGATGTGCATTAGAAGACAATGGAAAAATGGCTCCAGATATGATTCAGGAACCAAAATGTTTTATAACATGTTTTGTGTCAAGTACTGTATTTTATTGTTAAAATATATAAAATCATACTAAACGTATCAAACATGGTTTTCATTTGTTCATTACATACTAAATGTACCTTGAACGTAGTCATGTAGGGTGTATTATTCTATAGCTGCCACATGCCTTAATCTTGACCATAGGTACAAATGGCCTCAACTTGATCCGCTGTAGATCGGCCCATGACCGTATATACTGCGTGTTTAAAGTGCTGCGGCTTTATTCTGACATTGGATTGTTTGCATTTCCTGTGATATTAACTTCCTTCAGTTATTCGTCTAGATGTGCAGTCAGCATATGCATAATCCATGTCCATGTTTCTTACTGGTGGTGGTAGGCACATTTACTGATTTGGGTGCTTTCAGTATTGAAATCTGTAGCTCCGGTCATTCTACTTTACCAGCTCTCTTAACAGCAGTCCTATGGTTTACTTTGAATGCATATTTTACAATTCATATTTTCACAAACATACCGTAGCTACCAGTTCTTTAATCCTTGCATAGACTCATACACATAGCAGTAACTGAGCAACAGCGGTTTCAGTTTTGGATTTTGGAGCAATTTGAATTTTGGAATTTCTGATTAGGGATGCTCATTCTGTATGTTCAGGAAAAAAAAATGCTTGTGTTTTGCACATATTCAGCATTGAAGCATAAATAACGTGGTGTACGCGACACAAGCAACAGGAGAGGTTTTCAACATATTTTTCAATTGGACAGAAAAGGTCGCCATTACAGTCCATGATATCCTAAACTTTTTTCTTTCTGCATGAAAACATGATATTTTTTCTTCCATCAATACAAACTACATGGGGTAAGTGACATAAGAAAACATATTTTTGGATGACGTACTCTTTTATACCATCTCTGGATGTTTTTGGGTTTAATTCTCAATTAATTTACCAGTTCTATTCACTTGTAATTCTCACACTACAATTGGGTATGTACATTCATTGTATTTTCAAATTTGTTGTCTTTATGGTCATTGGCTTGAGCTTCTGATGATGGTCAAAGTATCAATTTACTGATTGTGAACAATATCACTAAAGCCATAGTCTTCATATAATTACTTGCACTGGGTTTTCTAGATACATTATCACATGTGAAATGACAAGTGGGGGTTTTCACTTTGTTTCATGCTTTGGTACTATACACATTTTAGACCTCTATTATTGTTGTTCTTCCTTTGGCTGCTCCCATTAGGGGTTGCAACAGCGGATTATCTTTTTCCATAATATTCCTGTCGTCTGCATCTTGCTCTGTTACACCCAACACCTGCATGACCTCTCTTACCACATCCATAAACCTTCTCTTTGGCCTTCTTCTTTTCCTCTTACTTGGTTGTATATCAAGCATCTCTCCTCTGCACATGTTTAAACCAACGCAATCTTGCCTCTCTGTTTGTCTCCATACTATCCAACCTGAGCTGACCCTCTAATGTACTCATTTCTAATCCTGTCCATCCTCGTTTAGACCTGCATTATTAAAACTATTTAATTAAACACAACAAAAACAATTCTTAGTAGCTTTTACACAGCATTGCAACAAGGCAGTCCAGTTGTGGTTTTTTTCTTTTCTGTGTTCACCATCAAGGTTTACAAGTAAGAGAACAGACTGTGCCTGATTGCTTAGTGAAAAAGAAGTATTTTTAAATACAGTAGAGTCTCGCTTATTCCACCTTCGCTTATCCAACATTCTGTATTATCCGACGTCCCACCGCAAAAAAAAAAAAAACGCTTCAAAGGCAACTAGAACTGCAAGTTGCGAACGTGAGCGTAGTCTATTTTTAGTTGCTAAGTTCATTTTTTCAGTTACATTTTTCTGTTTTGTTGTAAAACATGATTACAGTGGATTATGTGGCTAGCCCTCTCTGGCGTTTGTGTGTGCGCCTGTGTCTCTCTCGCTTGCTTGTGTGTGTGCGACCTGTGTCTCTCGCGCTTGCATGTGTGTGTGTGCCTGTGTCTCTCGCGCTTGCATGTGTCTGCGCGCGCCTGTGTTTGTCTCTCTCTCGCGCGTGCGCGCGCCTGTGTCTGTGTGTCTCTCGCGCGTGCGCGCGCCTGTGTCTGTCTCTCTCTCTCGCGCGTGC
>JANRMT010062835.1:57030902-57086926 GCA_026402145.1 Polypterus bichir lapradei | reverse complement strand
GTGCGTGCGCCGGTGTCTCTCTCTCTCTCTCTCTCTCTCGTGCGTGCGCCGGTGTCTCTCTCTCGCGCGCGCGTGTGCGTGCGCCGGTGTCTCTCTCTCTCTCGCACCTGTGCGTCTCTCTCTCTCTCTCTCTCGTGTGCGCGTGCGCCTGTGTCTCTCTCTCGCGCACGCGGGCACACTGTGTGTGTGTGTGTGTGTACACGTACACACATGTGTGTCTCTTTCTCTATCGCGAGCGTGTGTCTCTTTCTCGCGCATGTGTGTGTTTCTGTCTGTATGTCTTGCGCTCTCTCTTGCTGCACAGGGAATGCACAGGGAGAGAGTGAACACGTGCGGAAATCATTGGCGTGCACAAACTGAAAGGGAAACTGGCTCGTTAGTATACCTAGTGTGTGGTTGTGAACAGATGCAAAAGTTTGGCGAACTTTTTGGTCATAACCCGATTTGTACGTGTCCAGAGATGTTCGTGAACCGAGGTTCCACTGTATTAGGTTCGTAATGTGTAAAATTATAACATAGTTTGACGTTTAATAGGCTTTTTCTTAACATCTCCCATTATCCGACGTTTTGCCGGCCCGTTTATGTCGGATAAGTGAGACTACTCTATTGATGAAACCCTCTGAGCTGTCCACTGGTAATGTTTTTGATTATTTATATATCCATTAGAGCAACATTTTCTCATAGTAAAACATAAATGAAAAGATTATTCATGTGTATGAAAAAGAAAGATGGGTCCTGTTTCTTAGTTGTGGGAGAGAAACAAAAAAAATTGAGTGGTCATCTCTGTTATATTTTCTGTGTTGCCAGTATAGCAGTCGTGATGAAAAGTCGTTTGAAAGTAAAAATAAAACATTCACATTTTTACCAATAGAAGATCCAGAGCAGATGCAACACAATACAAATACTGAGTTATTGCACAGTTTGCCTAATGATAAAATTTTGCACAAATCATAGTTAACAATTTACTGATACTTATATTGTTGTTTATGGTTTGTGTACTGAAATACAGTTCAGCTTACATTTGCTAAAATAGAAGTGTAATTGATCATTTTATATCACTAAAATATATAATGCAAGTTGGCACACAAATTAAGAATCTTGAAGCTGCATTTTAAAATAAATGGTTCCAGTTGTCACAGAATAGGTGCACTTTTGAAATATTTTGTATATCTGCTTTTTGTGTTTTTCAAATTGATTACACATTTTCTACTTTGAAGAAACACATCTACATCAGCATTCCTCTAAAAACTGTCCTTATTAAAATTATAGGTATAATCAAAAAGCTTCTGCAAGTTATCATTATACTTTTTCTAACTTTGTCAGCTTAAATCAAAAGGAATAGTACAAATGCATGCAAGGTAATTTAAATTTGGTATGCCTGTGAAAGGTGATATTTTTAATTAATTTGGCATAGTTTCAAATTATGGGGTTATTGTGACTGTACTTGTTGTTGTCCACTGGAAATGTTACATGAACTGTTGTTACCAGAGAATTAAGGCTGTCTCAAATAGTTAAGCAGGTTAAACAGCTGTAAAATACACACGTCAAATCATTCCCTTGCAACATACAATCTTATATATAAACATCTACGCGTGGAAGTGTGTGTTTCTATCTGGCCCGGAAGTGAGAGGTGGAGTCGGGGTAAGGGCTCCACCTCCAAGGAAACAGAAAATGCTCTTAGACGCTAATAACACAAGCGAGCCAGCACATCAGCAAAATGAAACCTCAGAAGAAAGTGGCCAGGTGACTTTTTCTATCATTGGCATAACAGTATCCCTTTTACTTTTCCTCCTGCCTCTAATGCACAAGCGATGCAAGCACGTCGGCAAAATGAATCCTCCTAGGAGAGAGATGCCCAGAGTAGTTCCTTTCAATTACCTGATATCTCTACATTTCAGTTTTTTTCCTGATGATTTCAATAGTTTCTAGGACCCCAGGCTTTTTACAGCACGTGCTTACACAGCTAGTTATGTAATAAATGGCTTGCAAAGTCTCAGAATGAGGGTGATGAATATCCAACTAAAGTAAGGACAATAAAGGGAAAATAATTAGAATAATTAGATAATTTTTTGGTTTTTTTAAGTCCATGATTTGGCATGTTGTAACCAGGGGTAAATCATTAAAGGACTACTACACCAAAAATTTATTTTGTTTTGTTTTGTTTTAAATCCGTTACTTATATTGCTTGTAGTGATGGCCTGAGCTCCTGACTAATAAATCAGATGGAGGCAGATGTTCTTCAATTCAAAAACTTAATCCTATTTAAATCTCCTTCATGTTTGTGCACTACCCTCAGTTTCTGTAATTATTTAACAATACTTTGCCAAAAAAAACAAGTTTTCAACATCGTGAGCATATGACTAAGTAACAGATATATGAATTATGCAACACAAGTATCAGGGATTTTTTTTTTTTTTTTTTTTGACATTTTAGTATTGTTTGCTGCTGTTCAGCATTGACTCCCTCTGGTCCCCATTGATACCCATTGTATCAGAAAACTTGTTATCTCCGTTCTCCATGAAAACATGAGATTAAACATTTTTCTTGGACAACACTACGAACAACACAGAGTAAATAACATAAATCATCATTTTGGGTGGTGTATTACTTTTAAATTGAAATATTGAAGGGGCCAGAGATCTTATTTGTGATCTCTCTGATTCCAAAGGTTCAATTTATCCTGTTGCCATGATTTGTATATAATTCAGTTTGTTTATTGGCGGGAATTGTGTAGTAAATTCTTTTTAAACTTAACTTAGAGCCCTTTGCTGCCTGATAAACTTCTGAGTGATTCAGACTACTTTTTATTAGGATACTTGATTAGACTATACTATTTAAAAATGCTTTGTATGTCTTTAGCACATGTCTACCATGATTGTTACTTTGAAGTTATAACAAAATTAGTTTTTCCCTTCCTTCCCTCAGAATTAATCACTCTAATAATGCCATAGTAAAACCTCCTGAGCTGACACCACAAGCAGCTGCTAAAGAGCTGGAAGATGTGATGAAAAGAGTGAGAGAAGCTCAGTCCTTTATATCAGCAGCAATTGAACCAGGTATGACTATTTTAAACAGTGTTCTCTGAGATTATTTCATGTGCAGTTTATGTTTAACTTTTCTTCTTAGTTAAAGAAGGTAAGCAGGATGATTGTTTTTACATTGCTTTTTCAACTCGGCTACCCTAAACTAAAGATGTGTAAAATGCTGCTACAGTACCAGAATTTCAGATACTGGAAGTAAATGTCAGCTTTCCTCTCAGTCCTTATATATTTTCTCTTATACAGTTAGGTCCGTAAATATTTGGACAGAGACAACTTTTTACTAATTTTGGTTCTGTACATTACCACAATGAATTTTAAACGAAACAACTCAGATGCAGTTGAAGTGCAGACTTTCAGCTTTAATTCAGTGGGGTGAACAAAACGATTGCATACAAATGTGAAGTAACTAAAGCTTTTTTTTAACACAATCCCTTCATTTCAGGGGCTCAAAAGTAATTGGACAGTTGACTCAAAGGCTATTTCATGGGCAGGTGTGGGCAAGTCTGTTGTTATGTCATTATCAATTAAGCAGATAAAAGGCCTGAAGTTGATTTGAGGTGTGGTGCTTGCATGTGGAAGATTTTGCTTTGAACAGACAACATGCAGTCAAAGGAGCTCTCCATGCAGGTGAAAGAAGCCATCCTTAAGCTGCGAAAACAGAAAAAACCCATCCGAGAAATTGCTACAATATTACGAGTGGCAAAATCTACAGTTTTGGTACATCCTGAGAAAGAAAGCAAGCACTGGTGAACTCAGCAACGCAAAAAGACCTGGACGTCCACAAAAGACAACAGTGGTGGATGATCACAGAATCATTTCCATGGTGAAGAGAAACCCCTTCACAACAGCCAAGCAAATGAACAACACTCTCCAGGGGGTAGGCGTATCGATATCCAAGTCTACCATGAAGAGAAGACCTGCATGAAAGTAAATACAGAGGGTGCACTGCAAGGTGCAAGCCACTCATAAGCCTCATGAATAGAAAGGATAGATTGGACTTTGCTAAAGAACATCTAAAAAAGCCAGCACAGTTCTGGAAAAATATTCTTTGGACCAAGATCAACCTCTACCAGAATGATGGCAAGAAAAAAGTATGGAGAAGGCATGGAACAGCTTATTATCCAAAGCATACCACATCATCTGTAAAACACGGTGGAGGCAGTTTGATGGCTTGGGCATGCATGGCCGCCAGTGGCACTGGGACACTAGTGTTTATTGATGATGTGACACAGGACAGAAGCAGCCGAATGAATTCTGAGGTCTTCAGAGACATACTGTCTGCTCAAATCCAGCTAATTGCAGTCAAATTGTTTAGGCGGCGTTTCATGATACAGATGGACAACCCAAAACATACAGCCAAAGCAACCCAGGAGTTTATTAAAGCAAAGAAGTGGAAAATTCTTAAATGGCCAAGTCAGTCACCTGATCTTAACCCAATGAAGCATGCATTTAACTTGTTGAAGACTAAACTTCAGACAGAAAGACCCACAAACAAACAGCAATTGAAAGCCGCTGCAGTAAAGGCCTGGCAGAGCATTAAAAAGGAGGAAACCCAGCATCTGGTGATGTACATGAGTTCAAGACTTCAGGCTGTCATTGCCAGCAAAGGGTTTTCAACCAAGTATTAGAAATGAACATTTTATTTCCAGTTATTTAATTTGTCCAATTTACTTTTGAGCCCCTGAAATAAAGGAATTGTGTTTAAAAAATACTTTAGTTGTCTCACATTTTTATGCAATCTTTTTGTTCAACCTACTGAATAAAAGCTGAAAGTCTGCACTTCAACTACATCTGAGTTGTTTCATTTAAAATTAATTGTGGTAATGTACAGAACCAAAATTAGAAAAAAGTTGTCTCTGGTTAAATATTTATGGACCTAGCTGTATATATCCCCCCTGCCTGTTCTATGCGCTAGCTTCTTTGTGGTTCTGCCGCTCGCATATGGGGATGTGGATGTACACTTTAAACAGATTGTAATTTTCATGTTTAGTGTTACATTTGCATCCATGCAACGTATAAGTGCCCGTGATTGCATTTCGTTTCTTTCTCTCTATTAAATAAACCGACTTTTTCCGCAATTGAGAGGGCCCGTTGCGGATGTTTGCCGACTGGCAGACCACCCACATGCGTTACCTGGTAGGTAACCACCCATACAATCAGATCGGGACTCAGAGTACGGATGCTGTGAATATATGCAGTGCATCTGGAAAGTATTTGCAGCGCATCACTTTTTCCACATTTTGTTATGTTACACCCTTATTCCAAAATGGATTAAATTCATTTTTTTCCTCAGAATTCTACACACCACACCCCATAATGACAACGTGAAAAAAGTTTACTTGAGGTTTTTGCAAATTTATTAAAAATAAAAAAGAAAACTGAGAAATCACATGTACATAAGTATTCACAGCCTTTGCTCAATACTTTGTCAGTGCACCTTTGGCAGCAATTACAACCTCAAGTCTTTTTGAATATGATGCCACAAACTTGGCACACCTATCTTTGGCCAGTTTCGCCCATTCCTCTTTGCAGCACCTCTCAAGCTCCATCAGGTTGGATGGGAAGCATCGGTGCACAGCCATTTTAAGATCTTTCCAGAGATGTTCAGTCGGATTCAAGTCTGGGCTCTGGCTGGGCCACTCAAGGACATTCACATAGTTGTCCTGAAGCCACTCCTTTGATAACTTGGCAGTGTGCTTAGGGTCGTTGTCCAGCTGAAAGATAAACCGTCGCCCCAGTCTGAGGTCAAGAGCGCTCTGGAGCAGGTTTTTATCCAGGATGTCTCTGTACATTGCTGCAGTCATCTTTCCCTTTATCCTGACTAGTCTCCCAGTTCCTGCCGCTGAAAAACATCCCCACAGCATGATGCTGCCACCACCATGCTTCACTGTAGGGATGGTATTGGCCTGGTGATGAGCGGTGCCTGGTTTCCTCCAATCATGACGCCTGGCATTCACACCAAAGATTTCAATCTTTGTCTCATCAGACCAGAGAATTTTGTTTCTCATGGTCTGAGAGTCCTTCAGGTGCCTTTTGGAAAACTCCAGGCGGTCTGCCATGTGCCTTTTACTAAGGAGTGGCTTCCGTCTGGCCACTCTACCATAACAGTCCTGATTGGTGGGTTGCTGCAGAGATGGTTGTCCTTCTGGAAGGTTCTCCTCTCTCCACAGAGGACCTCTGGAGCTCTGACAGAGTGACCATTGGGTTCTTGGTCACCTCCCTGACTAAGGCTCTTCTCCCCCGATCACTCAGTTTAGATGGCCAGCCAGCTTTAGGAAGAGTCCTGGTGGTTCCGAACGTCTTCCACTTACGGATGATGAAGGACACTGTGTTCATTGGGACCTTCAAAGCAGCAGAAATGTTTCTGTAACCTTCCCCAGATTTGTGCCTCAAGACAATCCTGTATCAGAGGTCTACAGACAATTCCTTTGACTTCATGTTTGGTTTGTGCTCTGACATGAACTGTCAGCTGTGGGACCTTATATAGACAGGTGTGTGACTTTCCAAATCATGTCCAATCAACTGAATTTACCACAGATGGACTCCAATTAAGCTGCAGAAACATCTCAAGGATGATCAGGGGAAACAGGATGCACCTGAGCTCAGTTTTGAGCTTCATGGCAAAGGCTGTGAATACTTATGTACATGTGCTTTCTCGATTTTTTTTTTATTATTTTTAATAAATTTGCAAAACCTCAAGTAAACTTTTTTTCACGTCATTATGGGGTGTTGTGTGTAGAATTCTGAGGAAAAAAATGAATTTAATCCATTTTGGAATAAGGCTGCAAAATGTGGAAAAGGTGATGCGCTGTGAATACTGTACTTTCTGGATGCACTGTATATGTATATATATGTATATATGTGTATATGTAACTAAGTTAAATAATTTCTAGTTGTATTTTCTGCTTGTTTTGTAGAAACTGGAAAAAGCAGCACCTCAAGCATCAAAAAAGCAGGAAGGTCCCGATCTCCATCTTCATCTCGATCAAGAAGGAAGAAATCTCATTCTAGAAGCAGGTGAAATGCTTTTTCCTCCTCTTAATCCATAACAGAAATATGAAATATTGACTTATAACTTGAAAAACATTTATCTAAAAAAAAAAAAAAAAATCTATTTAAGAGGACAGATATGAGTCCATTTCGTCTTTTTTTTTCTTCACCCCAGTAACTTGGAGTTCACGTCGGTCAATCTAGGAACTGTACAATGTTTATCATAAGTCCATTAACCTCTTAGCCTGATGTTGATTTGTCTCTATTTTAATGTGTTATCAGGATTTGTTAATGCTGATTATAATGATGGTAATTATCCACTTTTTTTCTAAACCTGTTTGTTCCATCTTTAGGGTCAATTGCGCTCTAGAAAAGTTGAACATTGCTGTGTGAAACTAATTATTTCTAATTCACTTGTTACTATTAATGGAATCTATTCTTTCCTTTTTGATCCTGTTCAGTGTGTTTCTCACAAGACTTTTATATTATGTTCTGACCACTGGAGGGCAGTCATGTACTGTATATGTTAAGCCTGTGATATACATGTGTCTTTCGAACTACATATTACTATTCTTTTGTTTATATTTGAAAAATGAGAAATAGTTCTATGCCTTTTGTTAACATTTTTTGGTTTCTCATTTTTGTCAGTATTGTGGAGAGACTTCATCGGATAGTAATTTAAAATAACATATATCTAATAAAACATATAATACAAAGAAAATAAAGTCCATTCTTAACAATTTCTTAATGAAATCCTCCTTTTAACAGACTTTTTTTGGTCATGGCCAATTTCCATTAGAAGTAGTCCATTTTATCTGCAAAATTCATTACAACAAAGTAATCATGAAAAAAGCAACACAACACTTCAGTTCTTTAGTTCAGGAGATCCGAAGAATAGCAAATTGGATTGGAAGTTTGTTACTTAGTTTACTCAACAGGTGTCATTTTTTGTGTCCAATAACCCTCTCACAGCCCTAACCTTAACCTTTGTGTAACCAGATGTATTGTGTAACATCACTAATGTATAATGCAAAGCTGTAACCATAATTGTATTTCCGGCGCCGCATGTGAGTGGCAGCCGTTTCAGCAGCTCCGTGTATGACTTTATCTTTTTACCTTTTTTTCCTCTATTTATTTATTTCTTTCCTCTATTTCGCTGATCACTTCTACCACTTTCTTTTATGTGGAATCGCTCTCTGGACACTTTTTACTATTTTTACTACTTGATATGGATTTTTACACTCTGAGACTCGCCTATTCAAGTAGCCAACTTAAAGCACTGAGAAGAAATGCTCACACCGGTGTGGTTCTCTGTTTACCCGACGAGGTAAGAAGACAATATCGGGGCATCCGAGCTGGTGCAAAGATAAAAGATAAGAAAAAAGCCAGGCAACTTGAGAGAAAATGGCGTTATAAACCGTCGGTGCCTTCTCTGATCCTGGGAAATGTGAATTCACTACCAAATAAGATCGACGAATTGGCTGTGCTGGTGAAAAATGTCAGAACTTACAGAGAATGCAGCTTGCTGTGTTTTAGTGAAACGTGGCTAACAACTACCATCCCAGATGCTAACGTGGAGCTACCCGGGTTTAGCACAGTTAGAGCGGACAGAGACACAAGTACCTGCGGGAAGAAGAAAGGAGGAGGACTCGCTCTCTATGTCAATACAAAGTGGTGCAACTCAGGACATGTAAACGTTAAAATCTCCAGTTGCTGCAGGGACATCGAACTGTTGGCCTTAAGTCTGCGTCCCTATTTGTTGCCCAGAGAGTTTGGACACGTGATTGTTATCATTGTTTACATCTCCCCTCAAGCGAACACGGAGATAGCAACTGCGGAATGGATGATGTCACTTGCTAAGTTACAAACGCAGCACCCTTAGGCTCTTGTGCTAATTGCTGGAGACTTTAACCATGTAACGCTGGACAAAACATTACCTGCCGCCTTCCAGTATGTGGACTGTAGCACCCGGGGAAATAGGACTATCGACCTACTGTATACAAACGTTAAAGACAAATACAGCGCCAGCCCGCTGCCTGCCCTTGGGAAAGCAGATCATAACCTGGTTCTGCTTCAGCCTCACTACAAACCAAGAGTGAGGGCGCTACCTACAACCACACGATCATTCAGGAAGTGGTCCCCAGAGGCAGAGCAGGCCCTGAGAGACTGCTTTGGAACTACAGACTGGGATATACTGCTGGGGTCACATAGTGAGAACATTGAAGAAGCTGTTGACTGCACAACTGATTACATCAACTTCTGTATGGACATTGTAGTTCCAGTAAGAACAGTATGCTGCTATGCTAACAACAAGCCATGGATTACAAGTGACATCAAAAGCCTTTTGAACCAGAAGAAAAGGGCTTTTAAAGACGGTGATCATCATGAGCTCAAGCGCGTGCAGAAGGAACTCGGAGTCCAGCTCAGGGCAACGAAGGAGCAGTACAGGATAAAGCTGGAGCAGAAGTTGCAGAATAACAGCATGAAGGAAGTGTGGGATGCGATGAAGATTATCACTGGCTGCAGCTCGAAACGGGGTGCCACCATCGAGAGAGACGTGGAGAGAGCAAACCAAATGAACAACTTCTTTAATAGGTTTGATCACCCTAACCCACTCTCATCTCGGAGTACTGCATCCTCCAACCATCCTTCTGTTGATAACAGCATAGGTGAGACATCCCCACCCACAATTACAGCAGCCCATGTGAACAGAGAGCTGAGAAGACTTCATGCCAGCAAAGCAGCAGGCCCAGATGGTGTATCGCCACGACTGCTAAAGGCCTGTGCGTTGGAACTGGGGAGTCCTCTACAGCGCATCTTCAACCTGAGCCTGAAACAGGGGAGAGTCCCGAGGCTTTGGAAAACATCTTGTATCACCCCAGTCCCAAAGGTATCACGTCCTAGTGAGCTGAATGACTTCCGGCCTGTTGCTCTGACGTCACATGTGATGAAGACCATGGAATGGCTGCTGCTTCACCACCTGAGGCCACAGGTCCGCCACGCCCTCGACCCTCTGCAGTTTGCATACCAGGAGAAGGTGGGAGCAGAGGATGCCATCATCTATATGCTACACCGATCCCTCACCCACTTGGACAGAGGCAGTGGTGCTGTTAGAATTATGTTTTTGGACTTCTCTAGCGCCTTCAACACCATCCAACCTCTGCTCCTTAGAGACAAGCTGACTGAGATGGGAGTAGACTCGCACCTGGTGGCATGGATCGTGGACTATCTTACTGACAGACCTCAATATGTGCGTCTTGGGAACTGCAGGTCTGACATTGTGGTCAGCAATACAGGAGCGCCACAGAGGACTGTACTTTCTCCAGTTCTGTTCAGCCTATATACATCAGACTTCCAATATGACTTAGAGTCCTGCCACGTGCAAAAGGTTGCTGATGACACTGCTATTGTGGGCTGCATCAGGAGTGGGCAGGAGGAGGAGTACAGGAAGCTAATCAAAGACTTTGTTAAATGGTGCGACTCAAACCACTTACACCTTAACACCAGCAAGACCAAGGAGCTGGTGGTGGATTTTAGGAGGCCCAGGCCCCTCATGGACCCTGTGATCATCAGAGGTGACTGTGTGCAGAGGGTGCAGACCTATAAATATCTGGGAGTGCAGCTAGATGACAAATTGGACTGGACTGCCAATACTGATGCTCTGTGTAAGAAAGGTCAGAGCCGACTATACTTTCTTAGGAGATTGGCGTCCTTCAACATCTGCAATAAGATGCTGCAGATGTTCTACCAGACGGTTGTGGCGAGTGCCCTCTTCTATGCGGTGGTTTGCAGGGGAGGCAGCATAAAGATGAAAGACGCCTCACGCCTGGACAAACTTGTTAAGAAGGCAGGCTCTATTATAGGAGTAAAGTTGGACAGTTTTAACATCAGTGGCAGTGCGACGGGCATTAAGCAAACTCCTGTCAATCATCAAGAATCCACTGTATCCACTGAACAGTGTTATCTCCAGACAGAGAAGTAGCTTCAGCGACATGAGGAGATCGTTCCTCCCCCACACTATGCGACTATTCAATTCCTCCCGGGGGAGTGCTTTTTATAAAGCTATTGTCTGCTTTTACATGCATTTTTATTACTATTTCATTTATTTATTTTTTTTTTTAAATATACTGCTGCTGGATTTTGTGAATTTCCCCTTGGGATTAATAAAGTATCCGTCTATCTGTCTGTCTGTCTGTCGGGAGAGAGGCAGCTAGACTCTATTTCAGTAATCAAAGGTCATTATTACACTGGCATTTATTTTCAGGTACTACGAGGAATGGTTTAACCTTGCTTAGCACATCGATCAAGTGGGGGATTCATTTTTGCCATGCCCTTTAGCAAAAGTGCTGATTGCTGAGCTTACCTAATGTTTATTTTACTCGACCAGTTTCCAACATGTTTCATAAATTTGCCAACATTTTACCTTGTGAACACCTTCACGCCATCATATTTTTTTTGTTGAATATGAGTGTCTTTATATTTTGTGCTTCTAAATTTATGCCTCCAGCAATTCTTATTTTCAAATGTGACCTCTGTTTTCTTAAACTTTTTATCATGACTCACAAAAGAACAAATTGCAGCAAATTGCATATAGAAAAAGTTGGAAATTCTGGCTGCCATTGATACTGGCAAGAAGAAAAAAGATATTGTGATTTAAATTTTCTACCCCATACATCAGTTTTTCCTCCAATTCCTTTCTTTTACCAGATCTGTTTTAAGATAATAGTTTGAAATGGTTTTGAGTGGGACTGGGACATCAGAAAACATTGTGCTTCTCTGTGGTTTTATATTTTGCAAATTTGTGTCTAATTAGTTACCAAAGTGTAATTTTTGTGGTATACTGTATTGAAAAATTAGTTTACATTTATTTTTTTTAGAAGTACATCCAGACGCAGGTCCCGATCAAGGCCACGAGAAAGGCAAAGTTCACGGAGCTCACACAAAAAAAGATCTCGTTCAAAAGAACATAGACGTTCTAGAAGCCATTCCAGGTCTGTCAAAATAGTTTTTTATAGTATCTAAAACCATATATTAAAAGTGGCGGTTTTCTTTGTATTTTAAAATTACTAACTTTTTAGTAAGATGAAGTTATTTGCAAAAGTAGAAAACCAGCCATTTTATTCATTAGTATTAGAAAAATATTTCACTAGTAGCTGTAGTAAAACCTAACCAACTCTGTTTTGATGTGTCCTCTTCAGAGATAAAAGAAAAGACAGCAAGTCAAAAAGTACTCAAGATATCTTAAAAGACAGAGATGACCGAAAGAGAAAAGAAAAGAAAGGGAAAACTCCTCCAAAAAGCTACAGCTCTTCTCGACATTCCAGAAGCACAAGCAGGTCTGTATTTATCTTTTTTTGATAGCTAAGAGTAAATATGTGTTTGCCACATATATGAAGTTTTAAACTTTGAATAACTACAGTCTGTTAATTTATTTTAAAAAAAATTGCCTTTTTCTGTCTATGTTTATTCTGGCTGCAATTTCTTATGTAGTGATTTGATTCAGGTGTTGTTGGCAAATGCCAGTCATGTTACTATATCATGAAAAAAGTTTTAGTTATGTGTTCAACATTTATTGCTTTGAATTTCTTGTCATCCAACATTTACACAGATCATTGAAGATACGGAACACATGAAATGTATGTATTTCAAATAACGATATATTATTTACCCTATACAATTCCAGATACCTCACCCCCAGATAAAGACTTCAGCTCTGAGAATTTGGCGCCTGACTTGACTTCACCCGCCTTGGTAGGGGATGAGTGAGCAGGCTACTTGCTGCTTGTGTTGACTGACACATTTGCAAAACAAAAAAGCTGATGACGAGGTGCAAGGGAATTTAAGGTGACCCATCATTACAAATATTTTTGTAGGCTTCAAGGATTCTACCTTTAAGTAACTGGGTTAGAATAAAAACTTGTAGCCATTGTGTCTCTCCAGGATTGGAGTTGGCCACAGGTCAGGTTAGGAAGCACACACTGGTACTGCGTATTGCCGTACCCACAACACAATGAAACAGCTCGGAATCAAGGTTGGCAGCCCCCAAAGCAGGCACATGTTCCAGTCCCTTCCTCCAGAAATGACCATCTACCTATCGCTGCCAGGTGTTACATGGGCATCCCCTTGGCCTGATCCATCACCCTTGGGAATCACACCACATGGCCGTAGTGCAGTAACATGACGCTCCCTCACAATGCAGGTAATGTGCCCCATTCAGGACTCCGTGAGCAACTGCTCGTTCAACTCAAAGTCAGCCAGGAATACCCAAGGATTCTCTGAAGAGACACGGTACCAAAGGAGTCCAATCTTCATCTCAAGTCACTGGATAGTGTCCATGTCTCACAACCATATAGCAAGACAGGAAGCACCAGGACTCTAAAGACTTGGACCTTCGTCTTTTTGTGTAGATATCGGGAGCCATACTCCTCTTTCCAGCGACCTCATGATCCCCCATGCTCTCCCAATCGGTCTACTGACTTCATAGGAAGAGTCACCAGAGAAATGAATGCCATTGTAAGGTCATCCTTGATAGGATTCTTGATCACCTGCTCAATGACCAGCGACTGGAGCAGTCTGGTTTTACACCTAAGAAGTCCTCCATTGACCGCTCCTAGCACTGAGGGCTCTCATTAAGCGCAAACACGAATATTGGCAGAGTTTTTTGCAGCCTTTGTTGATTTTCATAAAGTGTTCTACTTAGTTGATCGAGTTATTTGTAGGACATCTGGATAACTGCTGGATATCGTGACTGGCGTCTACTCTAGTACTGTGAGTGGCGGCAGAACCTCTTTGTTCATCCCAGTTGATTCTGGCGTTATTCAGGGGTGTGTTCTTGAATCTACTCTATTCATTGCTTCCATGGACTGGGTGCTGGGCAGGGTTGTGAGGTTAGTAGCTGTGGAGCATCTATTGGTCAAGAAAAATTCACTGTTTGTTAGTTGGTCACTCCTGATCTTAATAGTCATTCTTTTACCACCAGCTTATTTGCAGAGCCCAGGAAGCGCTACTATTTTTTTTTATGAAACAGAAAAAGTCAAATGGCCATTCTAGCCTAGAACATTGACATTTGTGATAATGACCCTGTGGTATTTTAAGAGAGTGCAAGAGAGAGGAAGCAATGACATGTTGAACATATATTTAGGTAGCTTCACAGCAAGAAAGCAAATTTTCACTGATGACATATCACCTATTGTTCATTTGTAGCCTTCCATAATTCTTGCGATGTCTAGGATAGTCAGTTGCTTTCATAAATGGAGGGGGTTGTTCTGGCCAGGTATATAGGTTTTTGTTCAGGACATGTGTATTTGGCACTAATAAATAAAGTGCCAAGATCAACATTGACGCAGCAGAGTTCTTGTTATAAATGAAAGGGCCATATTTATAAGTTCTGTATCTTTCAAAAATATTTTCAGTTTTTCAAGCTAATGAACATTTGTGTGCCCTCCTGATTTAGAAACATCCATCATAACTGCTTGCAGATATTTAGGTTGTACCATTGGTGAGGACCTCATTTATTCTAATGGCAGTTGATGTTTTCTGTTGTTGCCCCGATATGTAAACATACAATATCATTAAGTTCTTTAGTGCAAAAAGCTTAGTTTGGATGGAAACTTGTGACAATTGCTTTTTTACACATTAAATACAAAATTAAATTTGATGAACTACAAAAAGCAAGGTTCTAGCCAACTAATGAAGGCATTCTCAACCAACACAAAATCAAAAGGCTGATTTGACAGTTTATATGATTTTAAGAACTGTGAAACATCATAATTTTGGTAACAAGATCACCTGCAAATGAATCAGTGTGCCACCATATTTGCACATACTCTTGTTTGTACATTATTTGAATGGTAAGCCAATATGTCATGCATTCAGAAGACCTTTTGTATATGTTCTGATAAAGCACTTTGCTAGCAACTTTAGACCACTTCCTCCAGTGCAGTCCTTTCCTGATATTCCTGTAGTTCATGTTGGTTTCCTCTGGATCTCCTGCTAGGTGGTATCAGCTGTGAGTTTCTTGGAGTGTAGGATGGGGCTTTGTGGATTTTATTAAATAGTGAATGCTGGGTAAAGGATCTCTCACTCAACTTCTCAGATAAGGAGTGGAACATAGCAATGCACAGAATTCACTCGAGCTCCATATGTACAAAGCATATTCAACTTGAAATTATATATCGAGCACATCTGTCTCATTTAAAATTGTCCAAAATGTTTCCAGGGCAAGATCCAACCTGTAATTGCCTTTACTACACTATTGGCACGTAGACTTGCTCAATTGGAAGAATCCTAACTCTCCTATTTTAATTCAGTGGACAACTGATGTTATATACAATTTGAAATTGGAAAAAATCTAATTCTCACTTGGGGCATCTGTACAAATCTTTTTTGAAACCTGGCAAGAACTAATCAATAACATTTTAAAATAAGCATTTTGAGGAAGCATTTTCTCTCCTCTTTTTTTTCCTTTTTTCTTCTTTACTCTTTAATTTATCTATTTACTTATTTTGACTAGCTTAAAGTTTTACTCTGCTGGCCTAGCTCTCTTTCTCATGGGTGGGGGTTGATTCGTTTTAAACCAAGTCTTGTAAAATGTGACTTATTTGTATGGAATGTTATTACTAAAATCTATAAAATCCAAAAAACAAAGTGGATGGTTAAATTTTGTGGCAGAGAAAGTTTTAAATACCTGTTAAATTGCTGTTGCATACCAGTAGTTTTCAGAAGAACAATATCAGAGGTGGTATAATTTTCAGGCCTTAAGAAAAATGGGACCCCTGCCAAAATATAATTCCTACTTAGTTTTTGACTGAAACATAAGCTGTATATTTTAGGCTAATTTTTTTCCTTGTCAAACCATGCTACTGTTCTTGCTTTAAAAAAAATCAATAAAAAAGCTTCAGGTATATATAAGAAAAACTAACAGACATACAAAATCACCCAAAACTGTAAAACGGTCTCTAATCACTTGTTAAAAGTCACAAATGGATTGTTGTGGGGAGGGCTGAAAGTTTATAAATAAATAGATAAATCACATTTAGTTGTGCCTTGTAATGGTTTTAGTACTTAACAATTTTAGATCAAAAACTTTGAAGTGCTATACCAAGAAAAAAGGTTCAAAACCACTGGCACAAAAACAAAATTGTTGATACTTGTACAGTTACAGTCCAAATATTTATATACACCATCTTTTTCAGATGCATTTTGAAATATGTGCATCCTGATAAATGTGGAATGTTTCTGAATGTTTAAATTCAAGAACTTTGTAAGCTAGCTTACTTGATGCTGGCTTTGTAGGCAGCAAGTATGTATTTTTAGGATCCTAGATAGTTGAATGCAGTCACTGTGACATTGGTTACAATTGTGCACATTCACACTCCTTCACACAATACACACAGTCAATGCATATTTGACTTTTATGCAGTTTGATAATATGCAGGAAAATGTTTAGTAAAAGTTAAAGATGAAACTATCACACAGTTATTCAAGTGGTGTAAAATATATGCATGTATTTGAATATGTAGTAAGAACTAGATAGAAGAATTCATAGAGGTAAAGTGATTTTCATTTCATAAAGAATGATGCATGATTCATTATAGAAGCTCCATTTGCAATACTAGCTTTCAGGTGGTGATTAAGCCTTTCTTTGAACTCCAGTCGTTGGGAGGTCTGAGGCAGAATTTCTAATGGTGTATGTGTGTGTCTGTCTGTCTATTGTGGAATATGGCCCGGACACAGACAGACGGACATCATTACTTCACCCAACACACTGTTTATTTACACTATTTACAATTGTTAATTACGTGCACTCCCCAGTGCCTCTTGCACCGTTCCCCCAATGTCCAGGCCTCACAGTCCTTCGTGCCTTCCTGGCCGCCTCCAGTCCTCTCTCTCTCTAGCTCCGTCCTCTTCCACCCGACTTCTGCTACTGACTGAAGGGAGGCGGCCCCTTAAATAGGAACCCGGGTGGGCTCCAGCTACTTTCCGGCATTCCTCCGAAGACACGCCCCAGTGTGGCGGAAATGCCGGCTGCGCACCCGGAAGCCCTCCGGGTGTCCCCTGTCTTCTTCCCCCCAGCACTTCCTGGTGTGGCGGAAGTGCTGGGCTCCAGACTTCTACAGGCACCGGGGCGCCGCCTGGCGGTGGCCACGGGTCCCTACAGGGCTGGGCTTCCAAGCCCTTTACCCGTGGCCCCCAACATAACCAGGGCGGTCGCCCCCTCGCGGTCTGGAAGAGGTACAAGCCCTTGTCCTGGGCGTCCCGGCGGGGCTCCAGCCCCGGCCGGATGCCACACTATGTACACTCACACACAGGATGGTACGTTTAGATCAGTAGTTATCCACTAAGAAAATACATTTCAATAATCATTATTTAATCCCCAAACCCAAAAAGCTAAATAGCCTAAAATTAAAATAATGCCTTGAAATATTTGATTGAAATTAGCCAGCACATTTTTTATTTGTCAATATTTATTAATATTTTGCTTCCTTACATGCATTTGGCTACTCTGAAAATGTTATTTATGCAATTGAATGGTGCAGTAGAAATGATTAAGGGGTGAAGTGAATAGCATCAGTAAAAAACAGGGTGTATAGATGACTGAAAAGACTGGGTGGTGTCCTGATAGGAAAGAAGAGACATGATCTTCTGCAAAACTCAATAGCAAGCACAATCTCCCCCACCCCTTTCTATTGACCACTAGTAGTCGTAGATGTGTACCTGGATCTCACCTTGGTTATCAGTTTATCTCAGTTGACCTCCAATCCCCAGTCACAGTGTGGAAAATCAACCCCCTACCACCACCCCAGTCTTTGCTTGTGGTGCTACAAACTGCAAGGGAGAAACAGCAGTCTTACTCTGGGACTGTGCAATTTTTTAGTAATCTTGGTCAAGAGAGTACTTGCACTGCATAAAAGAGTCAACAGTTGTGTGTGTTCATTCAAGCTGTATGAACCTGTTTGGTCCAGTTGATATGCCATGATGTGGGCACTCATACTGTATGTGTGCATGGCCCCAGTCGACAGTTAAACCTATGTGAAGCTGGTCTTCAGTCATCCTAAATCGTGTATCCCCGCAGAGATGTACCACCTGGCTTTCTGCTCGATAAGAGTTTAAGTAATGCCAATGACTTTTAATCCGCCCCTGAATGTCACAATAGGAGAAACTTTGTCTAGCTAAATAGTGACCTGTTGGTAATTAGGGAGGCTAAAGTCAGGCATGTACAGTACCATTTGTCCTAGGAACAGTTTCACTAAATATTTAAAGCAAAAGGGTACTGAACTGATTACTTCTTAGTTTAGAAGAGATTACTGCTATGAGTAAGATGGGCAAGCCTGTATGTATGTATAGGCAAATCTTTAAGTGGTACACCTTTCTGTGTGAATTATCGGTGTGGTACTCTGGTTTGAATTTACATTTTTTAATATGTACACATTATTTGTGAATGAAATGAAAATATCCTTAGTTACCAGTACACTTTAGATATCCCACATTCCATACATTTGGCTCATTTACAAGCACAATACAGAACATTGCATGTATTTCAAGTTATTTATGATAGCATTTCATTGCGAAATGCGTTAACTGTTTTGTTTTTTTGTTTTTTTTTTGCAGAGGTCGCAGAAAAAGAAGTAGAAGTCATACTAAATCTCCAAGAAGGTCAAGAACCCCAAAAAGAAAAGTAAAATCTCCTTCTCCTAAGAGGCAAGTAATAAATAATAAAATTTACCATAAGCATCTTTGCTCATATTGAACTCCTTTTTGTCTACCCTAGTTTTATGAGACACTAGTGCAGCATTGTATATGATAGTGAAAGAAACTTACAACATTTAGATGATATTAAATAGATTAAACATCTCTTAATAACCTTTAGCAAGAGCTGTATTGAATCAATATGCTTAATAAGAATTAAATGTATTTAGTTTAGGTTTTTCAGCAATAAATTAAGGTTTTGTCACATTTTATTTTTGTTTTACTTAACTAAGTGTAAAAACACAGTTTTCTTTTTAGCTGTCAAATTGTATATTAGTCATGTTGTATCTGTCATCAGCGTCATTTGTTACTTTGACCTGCAACAAGTTTAAGCAAATGGTATTTAATTTTAAAAATACTCTGATTTTTGAGATTCCATTTGCAACAGTAAAATCATTGCACCCACATACTGTTATTTTCTATTTATTTATTTTATTTTATTTATTTATTTATTTATTTATTTTTATTTATTTATTTTAATTTTATTAATTTTATTACAATCATTCCATACAAATCAATCAATTTTTACAAAAAAAAAAATTAAGAACAAGTCGACCCCCACCCCGAGAGAGAGAGCAAGGCAAACGGTGTAAAATTTAATCCATCCTCATCACACCCAGTGCAAATCTTAGCATCTTTAACTCTGCTACCTCCAGCACTGTCTCCTGCTTTCTGGTCAGTGCCACCGTCTCCAACCCATATAACATAACTGGTCTCACTACCGTCCTGTAGACCTTCCATTTCACTCTTGCTGATGTAATGGTCATGTACTGGTGATTGTGGAAGAGAGGTGAAAAAGAGAATGCAGGCATGGTGGAATGGGTGGAGAAAAGTGTCAGGAGTGATTTCTGACAGACAGGTATCCGCAAAAGTGAAAGAAAAGGTCTACAGGATTGTAGTGAGACCAGCTATGATATAAATAGGAATATAAATATAGATGTTAAAATTACCCACAGTGATAAGGAACAATGAATAGGATAGGAGCAGATTACGGTATCAGTTTTACAGCCAAACGCAATCCACATCTAACAATCCCAGCTAGATCTCCACTTTCCTGCAAAGTAAACACTCAGAAACACAGTCACCTCATTTAGATATGCAAGCTCCTTAATGTTTAATTTTTTTTGGTTATTTGCATGACTTATATGATTTTAGTCTGTATGGAATCAGATAGTTCTATTACTGTAACACACACTTCTACTTCTTCTTTTGGCTGCTCCCGTTAGGGGTTGCCACAGCGGATCATCTTCTTCCATACTTTTCTGTCCTCTGCATCTTGTTCTGCTACACCATCACCTGCATGTCCTCTCTCACCACATCCATAAACCTTCTCTTGGGCCTTCCTCTTTTTATCTTGCCTGGCAGCTCTATCCTTAGCATCCTTCTCCCAATATACTTAGCATCTCTCCTCTGCACATGTCCAAACCAGCGCAATCTTGCCTCTCTGACTTTTGTCTCTCAACCGTCCAACTTGAGCAGACCCTTTAATGTACTCATTTCTAATCCTAACAATCCTCGTCACACCCAGTGCAAATCTTAGCATCTTAAACTCTACAACCTCCAGCTCTGTCTCCAGCTTTCTGGTGAGTGCCACCGTCTCCAACCCATATAACATAGCTGGTCTCACTACCATCCTGTAGACATTCCCTTTTACTCTTGCTGATATCCGTCTGTCACACATTACTCCTGACAATCTTCTCCACCCATTCCACCCTGCCTGCACTCTCTTTTTCACCTCTCTTCCACAATCCCTATTAATCTGTACTGTTGATCCCAAGTATTTAAATTCATCCACCTTCGCCAATTCTACTCCTTGCATCCTCACCATTCCACTGACCTCCCTCTCATTTACACACATGTATTCTGTCTTGTTCCTACTGACCTTCATTCCTCTCCTCTCTAGAGCATATCTCCACCTCTCCAGGGTCTCCTCAACCTGCTCCCTATTATCACTACAGATCACAATGTCATCAGCAAACATCATAGTCCACGGGGACTCCTGTCTAATCTTGTCTATCAACCTGTCCATCACCATTGCAAATAAGAAAGGGCTCAGAGCCAATCCCTGATGTAATTCCACCTTGAATGCATCCATTACTCCTACTGCAGACCTCACCATGGTCACACTTCCCTTGTACATATCCTGTACAACTCTTACATAGTTCTCTGCCACTCCCGACTTCCTCATACAATACCACAACTCCTCTTGAGGCACCCTGTCATATGCTTTCTCCAGGTCCACAAAGACGCAATGCAACAACTTCTGGCCTTCTCTGTACTTCTCCATCAACACCCTCGGAGCAAAGATCACATCTGTGGTGCTCTTTCTTGGCATGAAACCATACTGCTTCTCACTAATCATCACCTCACTTCTTAACCTAACTTCCACTACTCTTTCCCATAACTTCATTCTGTGGCTCATCAATTTTATCCCCCTGTAGTTACTACAATCCTGCACATCCCCTTTATTCTTAAATATCGGCACTCCTCCGGCATCTTCACTTTCCAAGATTCCATTAAACAATCTGTGTAAAAACTCCACTGCCATCTCTCCTAAGCACCTCCATGCTTCCACCGGTATGTCATCTGGACTAACGGCTTTTCCCTTCTTCATCCTCTTCATAGCTGTCCTTACTTCCTCCTTGATAATCCGTTGCACTTCCTGATTCACTATCTCCACATCATCCAACCTCTTTTCTCTCTCGTTCTCTTCATTCATCAGCCTCTCAAAGTACTCTTTCCATCTGCTCAACACACTCCCCTCGCTTGTGAGTACGTTTCCATCTTTATCCTTTATTACCTTAACCTGCTGCACATCTTTCCCAGCTCGATCCCTCTGTCTAGCCAATCGGTACAGGTCCTATTCTTCCTCCTTAGTTTCCAACCTCTCATACAACTCATCATATGCCTTTTCCTTAGCCTTTGCCACCTCTCTTCACCTTGTGTCTTATCTCCTTGTACTCTTGTCTACTTTCTGCATCTCTTTGACTATCCCACTTCTTCTTTGTCATCCTCTTCCTCTGTATACTCTCCTGTACTTCCCCATTCCACCACCAGGTTTCCTTTTCCTCCTTCCTCTGTCCAGATGTCACTCCAGGCACCCTTCTTGCTGTCACCCTTACTACATTTGCTGTAGTTTCCCAACTGTCTGGTAATTCTTCACTACCACCCAGTGCCTGTCTCACCTTCAACTCAACCTTGCAGTCTTCCTTTTTCAACTTCTACCATTTGATCCTTGACTCTGCCCTCACTCTCTTCCTCTTCTTGATCTCCAACGTCATCCTACAGACCACCATCCTATGCTGCTTAACTACACTTTCCCCTGCCACCACTTTGCAGCTATCAATCTCCTTCAGATTGACTCTTCTGCATATGATGTAATCTACCTGTGTGCGTCTTCCTCCACTCTTGTACGTAACCCTATGTTCCTCCCTCTTCTTAAAATACGTATTCATCACAGCTGTGTCCATCCTTTTGGCAAAATCCACACACCATACCTACCCATCACCTCCTCATCTCCTCTGTTCCCTTCACCAACATGTCCATTGAAATCCGCTCCAATCACCACTTTCTGTCCCTTGGGTACACTGTTAATCATTTCATCCAACTCACTCCAAAAATCTTCTTTCTCATCCATTGCACACCCAACTTGCAGGGCATATGAACTAACAACATTCATCATCACACCTCCAATTTCCATTACTCTGTCTGACACTCTTTTCACCTCCAAAACACTCTTGACATAATGTTCCTTCAGAATAACACCTACCCCATTTCTCCTCTTACCCACACCATGATAGAACAATTTGAATCCACCTCTGATCCACCTGGCCTTACTCCCCTTCCATTTAGTCTCTTGCATGCCTCTCCATCATATCTGCTCACTCTCTCCCCTTACCAGTCATACTGCCAACAGTCATAGTTCCTACCCTCAGTTCCACTGTCTTTACTTTCTTCCTCCTCCTGCCTCTGGACACGTCTCCCCCCTCTTCTCCTTCTTCTTCTTCAGCCAACAGTAGCCCAGTTTCCACCAGCACCCTGTTGGCTAACAGTACTGATGGCGGTCGTTGTTAACCCGGGGCTTGACCGATCCGGTATAGAAATTTATATTGTTGTCCACGTATTGATTTGGCAAATTTTTACACCGGATGCCCTTCCTGACGTAACCCTTTCCATTTATCCGGGCTTGGGACCGGCACAAAGAAACACACTGGTTTGTGCATCCCCTGTGGCTACGTTACTGTAACACACAATGATGATCCTTATGTTAAGTATGGCAATGTTAAAACAGAGAGTTTGCTGCTCCATTGCTGAAGTTTATTTCATGATAGAGCAGATTTGATATGTTACTCTTGTTGAAATAAACCCAGAGTTGGTTGACGCACATAAAATTAACCGTGCTGATGAGCTCCCACGCATAGCCTGGGAGCATAACAGTCCAATTAAAAGCTGTGACAGATTATGGCATTCAAACTATGTTAGGATTATTGTTGTCCGGCCATTTGCTGTTGGTGCAGGGTGTAACATAGATATGTTTAACATGATAGTGTGGCAGAAGCGTGCTCTTTGACAACACAACAAATGCATTGAGATATCACTACTAATAACCTGATTAAAACTAAATTTCTGCATGGAAATTTGTCGCTAAAATTGATTACAATTTAAACATCTATTTAATATGTCACTGAGACTATACTGACAACAAGCAAGCAATATCCATAAGAAATAAAGCTTAAATCTTTCATTCTTGGCCTTTATTAAGAGAGCATTTTTTCCAATCTAAATACTAACCAAACCTGAAGCATGGAGGTGGTTTTCTGAGCTTGACAAATCTTTCGTGACTCTAATTTTCAAAATATTTAGGTATCTTTTCCAAAGGTACAAAGGTTTGAGCACCTTTTCCTTGAAGTCTGGAGAAAGCTTCCTCCCCCTCACTGTCAGTGGGGCATATGTGACTGACGGTCAGTTATGGCCAGTGAAATCCACACAGTGACTCAGTGACATGTGATGAGGTTTGGTATTCGCTCTTAGTTCTAGAAGATAAAATTGACTGATTGCTAAAATGACAAGGAGTATTTACACACGTGTACGAATCAATACTCTTCTCTGAAGTAATTTTATGAATATTCAATAAACTTACAGGCAACTGCATGTGGTGAAAGTTAAAATTACAAAAATAAGTTTTGTGTATGGTTTTATTTTCTTGGATTCATTTAGTTTTAGTTTTTCACACATTTTTTTCTTTTAGTTTTAGTTAACCAACTGATTTTTTTTTTTTTTGTTGTTAATGACATGCTTCATATTAGTTTTTGTTACTGGGAATAACACTGCCTCACAGCATACAAGTTTTTCTCCTCAGATATGAATGATGCATTTGTTTGTTTAATTGGTGATTATTTATTGTCTGTTATTTATTACGTATGAGTATGAGCATGTGCATGCCCAGTAATGAACTCATTCACCTGTCCTACCTTGGGCCAGAATTTATAGCACTATGTCCTAGTGCAGTCCTCAGCTGGAGTAAGGTACAGAGAAAGGATGAGTTTACAGCTAGATATTAATTTATATAGCACTAACCAAATTAGTTTTTGCTAAGATGGTGTTAAACTTTATTCTATGTAGTCACTTCTTTTCAAAAGGAATCTTTAAGTTTTACAGCTAAACACATTGAGTTCTTGTTATTTTTTTAATACATTTGACTCCCATCTCAGATAGTGTTACTTGCTATACTATCATGGAATATTTTAGAACAGTATTATAAAAGCTTTTTAGGTAATTAACTCTGTTGCATCTAAGTACTAAGGTAATTCTTGTAGTGATGCAATAATATAAAACTTTACCAATATTTGCTTTTCATCAACAGTTTTTCATTTAAAAATAATCTTAAATTTTGACAGCATGTCATAAGGTTCTACACAAGTGAAAAGGATGTCACGTAGAACAAAGCATAGCATCTTGTTGGTATTAAATGTTGCTGAACAGAAAATGAACAAGGCATGAAGTAATGTTAAAAATTGGGTGTGACAGTTTTAGATCACCTGTAATTGCATAGAAATTTCCTATTGAATAGTGTACGATTCATGGGACTCCTGGAAGAAAATTCACATTATACAGAGTGTTCTGTAGAGCAAATCTTTTTTTCTTTTTTTTTTATTACAGAAATAAGAAGGATAAGAAAAAGGAAAAGGTTAGGGAACGTAGCAGGGAAAGGTCAACCTCTAAGAAGACCACTAAAGAAACTGAGAAAGTAGAGAAATCTGGACATACCGTGAAGGTGGGAATAATTGAACAAAACTATTATTTAGTTATTGCTTGTACCTGTTGGAAAATATCTTGTTCTAGTAATGTTAACCTTTACAGTCATGTCTTAATTGATTATAATAATTGATAACATTATTGTTATTGTTTTTATACATTTTTAAAGTTTTGTTTTGTCAGTTAGTGAACCTTTATTGAATGCAGCCAACCAGAATGGTCTTTGATGATTTTTTTACCAAACATTTTGTAATCTTTCCTTTTAAAAAATGTTGTATATTTTACACAAGGATATTTTTGTTTGAATTTTTGTGTTATCAGTTTATATATCAAACCGTCTGTTTTATTTCTCTATGTAACTAACCTAATATTGTTACATGATGGTCATAACTTGTATACAAATAGTTAATGTTATTTTTTTAAACAATCATTTACCTTGGCTTCTCCAGGAAGTATATTTGAAAACAAGTAGTTCAGTTTCTCTCAGTTGATTCATCTAACTGGACCTTTTTATCCAATTCTGCAAGACTCGTTCATTTGTTTAATATTGTGGCAAGGTTATCAATGAGTCATGCAATATTATCACAGGAAGGGGTGGGTTTTTTGTTTGTTTTTTTTGGTTTTTTTTTGCATGACCTCACTTGCTGCAGTGACTGCTGGATTAACAGTGCTCTCAGCAATTGTGTAAGGATTTGTGTACTAGCCTATTAAGTACACAATTTGTGCATGATCAGATTTTATCCTTTAGTTATGATTTCCCGCTAACCATGCCTCACTGTGTTAAGAGGAAAAAAAATTCAGTTTTATTTTAACATGTATGGTGCTAAGTATCTCTCAAATTAAACAAGTTTTAAGCATATAAATCCATACTGCAGAAAATCATCTTAATTCACATTTTCCCTGTATGTGCTGGGGTTTTTTTTTTTCTTTTTTCACTAATCGATCTATCTGATTTTTTTGTTTGTTGTTAACCATGAGCCTCATTTAATTCTTATTTACCAAGTGCATGTATAAGGATCCAAGAGAGAGCAAAGGAAAGAAAATCAATCTCTATAATGAATGTAACACTGCTGTCTAGAATCTGGTTGAATCAAACTGTTAAAGTAACAAGATGCTGCTGAAGCACTACATGGAGTTGTGGGATATAACAGCATATACCTTTGTGGAAGTGTCACACTAGATGTCTCCTAGAATTTTCCCACACCACCACTTTCAAAACCACTGATCTAACAGACCGTTACATATGTTGGCCCCATTTGTCTCTGAATTTTTGCCTTTTAGGATTTTTTTTTTATTTTAATTAAATGGAGGCATTATCATTTAATTTGAATAGAGCATGAATATGAACAGTGAATTCTAAATTGGCAGTCTTTCTGTATTCATTTTACATTACAGTTTTACATTAGAAGTTAAAGTGCATATAAGTGTTTGTGTGGTTCTCCACTACTGTTGTTTAAAGTCTGTTAAATAACAGTATTGAGACAAAATACATTTGTCTATAAAGTAATATTTGGTTGCCAGTTCATCGTGCACAATAACCACATCAAGTCTACATCATACTGGCATCACCATTATCTTTGTGTTTAGTACTTTGTCAATTATTGTTTCAGATGTTTTCTGTTGCAGTATAATACCAGAAGTACATTCTGTTTTTTAGTAAGATAAGCACTGTTGGATTTAATGTGAAAGATTGATTTGCCTTTTTTGGCTCTGTCAGATATGAATGTTGAGTTATTTTTGTCTGCCAGCTTAGCAAGTCACCAGTGCCAAACATGACACAGCAATCATTGGTTATTGATAAACATGGGTTCCAGAATGTCCAAGCCATGTTATTACCTCAGTCATATTTAACAGGCAAACTAAAATGCTTTATTTACAGTGCATACATGCATCCATTCATCAGTACTTTTACGTCCCATTTTTAATATATCGTATAGAGATTTATCCTCGTGTCTTCTGGCTTGTAATTCATTGTCCTAGTTGCAGTCTCCTGTTTTATATCATTGTGTGAATACAAGTCAAAGGAGTTATGCTTAAGCTTTATAATCCAGTAGTGAGGCCTCATCTGGAGTGGAGTACTGCGTACAGTTTTTGGTTGCCATAGTACAAAAAAGACAATGCAACAATAGAGAAACCCAGAAAAAAATACCAAACTGATTCCAGTATTGTGTAGTATGAGCTATGAGGAGATAGTGAGAGACTTGTAGCTTTTCAGTTTCTGCAAGCTGAGACTTAGAGGTGACACGACTGAATCTTTTAAAACAGTGAATTTATTTTGTTTTGTACAGCACATTTTCATTCACAGGATGCAGCACAAAGAAGACCCTCAACAAGAACATGGGAACATAGATAGGAACTTGTTAAGAGTAAATTTTGCACAGACATTAACTTTTTTTTCTTCCCACGGGGGTCACAGACACAATGTATAAATCCAAATGGTGTGGTATAGAGTAGGAGTTTCTGAACTTTCAAAACATGACCAGATGATGTTATTTTGAAAAAATCTTGCAAATAGGATTGGTGAGCTTTGTTGGGTTGAATGGCCTCCTCTTGTCAAAATTCATGATTTACAAATGTATCTGTGTGCAGTATACAATGTATACAGTGCTTACAGTCTTTAAAAGTCATCAAATATTGTATATTAATTGATACTTAAATTAATATTCAACCTAAAGTGTTTTTTGCCTCTTCTTCACAATTATTGTGTTTGTGGCGATGTCAAAGAAAAGTTGTTAATATCTTTTCTTGGAGAATTGAAATCATAAAGTTTGTTACAGTGTGCTTCAACAGAGCTGGTGGAGGTACAGTACTGAACAGTTACTGTACAAAACACATTCCATTTTTGTTGGAATATTGTTAAATTAATACTTCAGAATATCAGAGTAGTGCACAAATAATATTGAACTTTTGAAAAGAATACAAGACTCTACACCACTGAAAGGGGACTTCATAAATATCCCTTATCCTACGTTTTAAAGGATTTTTTAAGCAGTGTCTTGGTTGCATAATATAGCTTCTTTGTTAAGTAATATGCCAGCAGTCTTCAAAGGGAGAGAAAACATTTTGTATACAGTTGTTCTATCTATGTGTTTTACCTCATTATTTCTGACTTGCTTACAGTATTCTTTAGAGTTCATTTTCTTTCAGATTCATCCTGTGACCAATGGTTCTTAAAAAGATTGAGCTTTTTATCTTGAAAATGCAGCACTGATTTAAGAGACCAGTGGCTAACTCAGATTAATTCTAGTTGAAAAAATGTTTCCATCACATGCAAAAAACTCACAGCTACCAGAGCATAGTTTTGTCAAAAGTATTTCTTGCATATGTGAGTTTACAGTACAAAAACAGTTGATACGTGTAAGTACAAATATTTATTTGTAACTGAATTACATTTGAAAACTTTTATTGCATCTGAATACTTTTGTAGGGTGTTGTATGTTACGTTTAGACAGAACTTTATTTGTCCCCAGGATGAAATTTGTCTTTTTACAAAAGCTCAATCAAAAAATATTATTACAGTATATTATGATAAACATTACTCCCCACACAAAGTATACACCACTAACTAAATGACTAAAAAACTTGTGCAGTTATATCATGTGTGTATGGCTGTACTTAGAGTACTATAAGTATGTGTATGTAGGTTTTTATTCATATATGTATTTTTTAGTCTGTATATACGTTGAATACTTCAAGTGACATACTTTATAAACTCAGTATGTGTGCATTAAACAATTTTATATAGAGTACTTGGCCTTTTTGGAGACACTGGATTCTCTACTGGGATGTTTCAGCAATTACTTAGGAAATGGTGGTGATACTTGGAGGTGTGTGATGGGAAGGAACATCCTGCCTTATCCAAGTCCGAGCTGTGAGCCATTATTTGATTTCTGTGCTAGTTATGCAATGTTCATAATGAAAAGTCACGTTTGGAGACAAAGTTGCTTATTATTGTAACTGGTATTGGAGTATTTTGTGTTCAAGGTCAATGGTCAGCATTTATATGAGGCCATATGTTCTAGGCACTCCGCTAAAGTGAGGTGCTGAACTGTCAACTGATCGCCACTTGTTGGTGAATTTGTTAAGACAGATGGAGTGCCTGCTGAACAAACCTAAAACACCTAAATGAGTAGCTAGGGTGTGCCAGGAATGACTGGATGCATCCCTTCAAAATGAGTTCAACTCCCAACTCCAAAAGAATTCTTGGTATTGCAACCACCTGAAATTAAGGCTTCTGCACATGTTTCATGGGGTCACTGTCCATGACAAGGTGAGGAATCTGACAGTACAGGCAGACTCTGGAATGCAACTGCAGCCTCCGTGGATAGAGGGAAATTTAGTTGAAATTGTTAGGGCATGGGACAAAGATAAGGGGCAGATTCAGTTCACACTAGAGGGATTGTACAGTTTATCTCACCAATCCTACGAGTATCTGGGTATTCCCCAAAAAGCGCTGAACTCATTGCTCGGGATAGGTGAAGCTTGATAAGTCCAGCTTAGCATGTTATTACCGCAGCCTTCATCAGAAAGTGCATAATGAGAATAGTGGTGAGTATGTGTGACATGTTTTCAAATAACATCAACCTGTGTAGTTCAATGGTTATGTATTAAACGTAATTGTTTTTAAAGTCTCTGCAAATATGGATTTCTACATCAGAGAAGGCTATTGTTTCATTATTCTTCCATTTTCATGTTAACATATCAGTTCCATGCAATCTCATACTTTGTCAATATTCTCCTTTACATAGTACAAATTTTTATTTATTTATTTCTTTAAAGCATTTAAATTTTGTAACTGGAGAGCAGTTTGTGCTGTCTGGTATGGTGGTGGAAATAAGATTAATATTTACAATACTAACCGTTGTGAAGAGGGGGGCTAAACGCACCCCAAGGAGATATGGTTCCTCCTCTGAAACCCTTCTTAAACGGGGATACAATGGGAAACAAATAACATTTGTTTTTTTTTTGTTTTTTCTTTTACCTCCTCTTTGCTCGATCAGCTGCTGGCTTGCTGCTGCTCCCGTGCTGTGTGATCTGCATTTCGTGCAGCGCTTCAAATGTTTTAAACCCTTTACAGCAGATTTCCTTTTGTCTTACTGCTTTATCTCTCTTGTCCCCCAGACATCCTCAAACACTATTCGATCTCTTTTCACTGTTCTGTTATTTCACCAAGTAATATTTTCCATTTGTTTGCGCTAATGCGATCTTTTCTGTCTTTTTTTTTTTTTGTTGAGACTTTCTAATTGTCCTACTTCCATTATCTCTAACCTGCTCTGCATGTATATCACAGGACTTGCTTCCAAAGGTTGTAAGTATGATGTGACTTGACCATCTTGTGGGACGTGAAAGTGTTTCTCTGTCTCTCTTCAAAAGATCATGTCGTATCGCAGAAAAAAGGTCTCATTTTGTCCCAAGTTTTTTTTTTTTTTATAATAGAGAGATTTTTTTTAAAAGCAGTAATAAAAATGCAGGTGTGTGCCTTGTAAAGAATGTGGACTGTAGACAAAAATCTTTCTCATGATTCCACCAGGAACAGCAGCAGCAGGTTGTGGTTTAGCAGACAGCACAGAGATGGATAGTTCCTCGATGAGCTCCTTTCACATCAAAGCTTTGTAACCCACCTGCGTTTGTATACCTGAAAAATGCCTCAATCCAGATATCAATGTGGTGTTACACTTGGTACAGCAATGTAGAGAAATCATTAACTGTTTAAACATATGCATAATGTTTGTTGCATTTTGCCTTTAACGACTTGTTTTTTATTTCAGGTTGATAAAGAAAAGTCTATTGACAGTGAAAAAGACTATACAAAGAGCAAAAGTGGAGACTCCATTAAAGTCCAACAGAATGGCAGCTACACTAATCATGAAGATGGCCTTTCACAAAAAAATGAAGTGTCAGAGTGATAACAGAAATATGGACTGCAGCAGAAGTGTTGCTTGTTAATAGTGTTCATTGTTAAATAGATGTTTTCATTTTTTTGTGTCGATTATTTTATATGGAGAATACTCCCAAGAAAAACATCAGAAGGAATGGAATGTTAAAATATAAATTTTACATGAGAGACACTTGCAATAAGCTGGTTACCTTTAATTTCTAACACATTTTTTAGTGTTAGTTGTTACTAATTTATATTCTGCTCTTTTCAGTAATCCCAAAAACCTTTTTGCTAATCCGTGTGTGACAGAACATTAATATTAAAAAGCATAGACAGCAGTCAGGTGTAATGCTCATGAGGATGTATTTATTGGAGCTCGGCTGACTTTGAAGGATTTTATTTACATGATTTTACTGTTTATTTTCATGTTTTTTTTGGTTTTTTTTTCCCATCTCGTCTACACGTAAAGAATTTGTTTTTGGCCCACGGTTAAATTTTAAACTAATTTAATTTAGTTAAATAACGTGACTTAAAATTACTAGTACAAATAAAGATTAGCTAAAACAGCAATGTCATAGTTACAAGTTGCAAAATTTGGTTTGTAAAATGAAGATAGTATGTCTGTCTGTGACTTAAGAATGTTTGGGGTAAATTATTTATTTTTACTTTATTAGGACTGAAAGCAAACTTCAGTGATGTCCATGAAAATTCACGGTTTATGTATATGCTATATACAAGTTGTCAAACTTGTGAATACAAATGCTCGATGCTCAGACCATGTTAACTTTGAATAGACGAGTTATAAGATAAACATCAAGAATTCTCTACAGTGAAATTCAAAGGAATTTTTTGTCAGTGTACCCAGATGTTTCGTCTGTGTAGGTTTATTTTTTATCACAAATTGCAGATTAGCAAACAGAGGTGCTAAGTATTTTTAACAGCACATTTTTAATACTTATGATGGTATTTGATCTATATTGGCTGTGGTAGGACTTTTTATAAACCTGGTAAAATACTGGTCTACAGTATGATAATTGTGTAGGGAGGTGGAAACGTAACTTTTGCAGAATTCTCACTTTGTAGTTCACTGCAGGTCAAGCCAGTGTGCTGGCCATATATCTTTTATTACTCATTCATTTAAAGGTTAAATTGGTGTCTTTGTGTTGGGGGAAATATAATTATTTTAGTTTACCCAAAAATATAATGCACAAGTTTTTTGATAAGTGTTTATTTTTTGACAGTCCAAGGAAAAATATATACTAAATGATCACTGTGAGAGAAGTTTAACCTCCATTTTTCTGAAAAGTTATTGTGTATAGTTGAGATGCTCAAGTATCCTTATCTAAAATGTGTCTTGTGTACATTGCCACACTTTAATGTGTACCAAAAAGTTGTGAGTAATCCCTTTATCCTTTGCAATATTTTCCTAAAGTTTTATTGGTATTTTTATATATTTGACTCATATATACATAAAATATCAAAATGTGTGTGTGTGTATATATGTATGTATGTGTGTATATATTTATATATATATATGTACACACACATACTTGCAGCTGCCTGTTTTGTTAAATAGTATTATTGATACACAATTGTATATAACCTTTGAAATGAAATGTATATTGTAGATGTCATATGAAAAGTGTAGCAAAAATGTGTATTTAAAAAGAGGGAAAGAGCAACCTTAGGTTTGCATTTTCCTAGTTTCCCCATTTTCTGTGATAACTTAGTGGTGTTAACTTTCTTTAATTATATGTTACCTTTGTTTGTAACTTCAATATATATATTGGTTATTGTCTTTTTTTTTTGTATAATGCATTTCAGAGTCTATTTCTTCACAGGTGTACATTAAAATGTACTGTTGATACTTCTGTTTTATTTATCTCACTTCAAGTGTAAAGCATAATTTTACTTCAGGTGTGCTTATTGGCTCAGGACAGACGAGAGTGTTTATGTCCTCAGAGGGATTTTTTTTTGTTTGATCAGTGTTTCTTTGTTTACTTTGTCCTGTCCTTTCATTTTGCCAGCTTTATTGTCACAGTATTCTTTAAATCGGGTTTTAAAGCATGCACTTTTAGGCTTAGGATTTTATTTATATATATATATATATATTATATATATATATACACACACATACACACACACACACTCACCTAAAGGATTATTAGGAACACCTGTTCAATTTCTCATTAATGCAATTATCTAATCAACCAATCACATGGCAGTTGCTTCAATGCATTTAGGGGTGTGGTCCTGGTCAAGACAATCTCCTGAACTCCAAACTGAATGTCAGAATGGGAAAGAAAGGTGATTTAAGCAATTTTGAGCGTGGCATGGTTGTTGGTGCCAGACGGGCCGGTCTGAGTATTTCACAATCTGCTCAGTTACTGGGATTTTCACGCACAACCATTTCTAGGGTTTACAAAGAATGGTGTGAAAAGGGAAAAACATCCAGTATGCGGCAGTCCTGTCGACGAAAATGCCTTGTTGATGCTAGAGGTCAGAGGAAAAGGGGCCGACTGATTCAAGCTGATAGAAGAGCAACTTTGACTGAAATAACCACTCGTTACAACCGAGGTATGCAGCAAAGCATTTGTGAAGCCACAACACACACAACCTTGAGGCGGATGGGCTACAACAGCAGAAGACCCCACCGGGTACCACTCATCTCCACTACAAATAGGAAAAAGAGGCTACAATTTGCACGAGCTCACCAAAATTGGACAGTTGAAGACTGGAAAAATGTTGCCTGGTCTGATGAGTCTCGATTTCTGTTGAGACATTCAAATGGTCAGAATTTGGCGTAAACAGAGAACAATGAGAACATGGATCCATCATGCCTTGTTACCACTGTGCAGGCTGGTGGTGGTGGTGTAATGGTGTGGGGGATGTTTTCTGGGCACACTTTAGGCCCCTTAGTGCCAATTGGGCATCGTTTAAATGCCACGGGCTACCTGAGCATTGTTTCTGACCATGTCCATCCCTTCATGACCACCATGTACCCATCCTCTGATGGCTACTTCCAGCAGGATAATGCACCATGTCACAAAGCTCGAATCATTTCAAATTGGTTTCTTGAACATGACAATGAGTTCACTGTACTAAAATGGCCCCCACAGTCACCAGATCTCAACCCAATAGAGCATCTTTGGGATGTGGTGGAACGGGAGCTTTGTGCCCTGGATGTGCATCCCACAAATCTCCATCAACTGCAAGATGCTATCCTATCAATATGGGCCAACATTTCAAAAGATTGCTTTCAGCACCTTGTTGAATCAATGCCACGTAGAATTAAGGCAGTTCTGAAGGCGAAAGGGGGTCAAACACCATATTAGTATGGTGTTCCTAATAATCCTTTAGGTGAGTGTATATATAATATAGTAGATTATGTATGTTTGTGTGTGTATTTGAGTAACTATTCGCATTCCAATGGCAAAGTCCCTTGCTAAATAAGCCTTCATTTACTTCAAGATGCAAAGTGTGAGCCGCGCAGCTTAAAATTTTAGTGCCACCTTCTTCCATAGCTTTAGCCATATTGCAAGCGTTGTCACCAAGCACAACATGGCACATTACTTTTTGAAATGTTTCACTACATGAGAAATGTAACCCTCCTGATGATTTGTGGGGGCATCCTTTGACGTGTCGTGTGTACGTCCAGACCACTTGGACCCCAGGTCTGATGGTTGCGTGTCCCTTGCACATTCTCTGCTGAGAGCCCTTTGGTGCTGCGTTCTGCAGGGGCCCAGGATTTGTAAGGAAGTGCGCACAGTCACAGGACCACTGTGGTGACTAAATGCACAGGTTTGGACGTGGTGGCCTTACAAGCCCACAACCAGCAACAACTTGACATGGCAGAATGAAAGCCGCAGCATTAAATATTTTGTCAGCTTGTAATTAAGAAATTGGATTGGCGCACAAACCTACTTCTCGGTAGACCACACTCCTAGAGAGCGCATCCTACAAGTGGTGGTTGGAGGAACCCCAGAAAATGCATTAAATGCAACCATGGACCAACAATCACTCACACAGGGCAAGGAGGATTCAAACATGGGCGGTCTAACGAGCTACGGACATACCCCAAGACGATCACGAGCAAAGAGGAGATAAAGTACAAAAACCTGGAGCTGCTGTGGCCCTCCAGGACTGAACTGAGATAGAACAGAAGAATTCAGAAAATGGACAGATGGCAAAGCGAAATGATCCAGAGCTACGTTTCATTCTGCAGACACATTTTAATCGGTAAAACGTGGCTGATACTTTGAACACAAACAAATAGTCAATAATTGTAAACTGGCCTTCAAGTTGGTGGGTCGTGAGTTCATCAGTGTGTGCCACCAAATTGAAGACTTGGCTGTTGTTTGTCAGAATTCACAGCTTTGAAATGTCACAGCAGCGGAGACCACACAGCAAACAAGACACACCTGTCGAAATGTGGACATGCAAGGCGTACGCCGTAGCAGTCACTTGCAGAGAACGTGACGGGGATACCACTTGAGAACTGAAATGCAGTGCACATCTGTCCAGAACTGAATATAAAAATGGGAGGCTGCCACAATCTGTAGGTGGCACCTCACTGGCATGGGAGAAAGAGAAGAACTGTGGAGGCCATCGTAAAAGTGGTCAATAAGCACTGCAGGCATAGCAGGCGTCTTGGAAATGAGGGCACCAGAAAGTGTGAGAGGCCAGAAGGCCTCCAGCCTGTTTTGTAGAAGCACGCATGTCGTTCCTAGCTGGGTTTCCAGATCCGTTCCTCATTTATTCACAATCTTCAGAAATAATTTGCTGCCAGCCTGTTTACTAGAAGGACACATTGTAGTTCCTGACCAGCTGCCGTTTGTTTCAGTTGGCTTTAATAAAGCCGTGAAGAACTACAAGGGACAGTCATAACCTGGTATTGGGGGAGCATTAAATGGATAAGAAATCTGGGATGAAGACTCACTGGGGAGAGGAGGAGGCGGCAGTGGCCATGGTTGACACTGATAGAGATGGAGACTCTCGCTGTGGGCTTATATGGGACAAACAGCCCCATCAGATTAACCTGTATCTGTGTAGCCCTTTAATGGCACAGGCTGGTTTACTGCTTTTTCTTTGTTGTTCTTCCTTTATTTACCCCTCACGTTAATGTGGTTAGCAGGCATTCTGTGTCTGGAGAGATGCCCAGTGCTTTATGACAAGGGAGTAGGTTCCAGTGGGCAGTCGTACATATTTGAAGTTGGAAGTATTTCAACAGCCATTATGAATGCTCACAGTATAAGAAAGAACTGATGGGATGTTACAGCTGTAGGAGGAGAACAGGCATCCCAGGCAGAGAAGAGAAGAAGCCCTTACCCAGATGGGAGGCCAGCGCGAATAACTTTGTACCCGGCTGGTATAAATTAATGGAAGGATTAGAGATACCAGGAAGTCAGGAGCAGTTTAATCCTCAATATGAGAGGCGGCAGTGGTCCTCACATGCAAACCCAGTCAGGACACCCGCAGAGATGCCTGGGAGTCGGAGTCCGGAAGGGCAGCCCTGTTGGGTCCCTGTTTATCGTTATGGAGGAGTCAGAGCCGAAAGCGAAGATGTGATTTTTTTTTATTTATTTTTTTTTATACAAAGGTATTTTTGTAATAAATTGCCTTTTTATTTGAACCCAGGACTGTGCTTGTCTCTTCATGTTTGGAGTTTGCCTTCACACAGCGTTAGATCTGTATCCACTAGTTGCAGAATCAACTCTCTTTGTGCCCCGCAGCAGCATTTCTAAGGGGGCTGTGAACAGACAACATTTATGAGGTGTATTATCGTGATATTTTCCTATACTTACTGAGGGTTAAGTGTACTCATCAGAATCATTGCCAGGTTGATCTACTGTTGTACCTTAAGAGTAACTTATGCATACACTGAGACCCCAATCACAACAGTGCTCCCTGAATGACACACACACAGCTGGTTAACCTCTGGGACTTTAAAACCACACAAGTGCCTTAGGAATAACACAGCCTGTCACTCTCTCAGCACTTCAAGAGACTTACTTATTATCGGCACAAACATCTTACGATGTTTTAAAGATCTCTCAGACCTAAATATTACTTTTGGTCTCCAAGAATACATTTAAACATACAAAGGCCCAGCATTGACTAAAGGACATTTTTCAGCCAAGAATGCCTTACTTTACCTTCTGTTCCCTACTATTGGGTGGAGTTCACACCCTCAGCCTTAATAAACCTCGTTGCACAGAGGTAATGGCAGGTCTCTGGCCGCACCAGGTGCTCAAAGAAATCTACCTTATCACTTCAATCACTCTATAGACATTATGACAAAGCATAGAAAGTTAAAAGCAGCATGGTATTTATTACAAGAATAATAATACTAGTAGAACAAAGAATAATAGATTTTAGGACAGACAGTAAAGTTTGGATATATATAGTTTTTAGAAAAGATTTACAAAAAGTTAAAGATGACAAGGATAAATGTTGCAGGTGGCTTGTGATCAAGCACTTGTAGTTGTTCATGAGATGCTTTTCTGAAGATCAGATGGAAATGGCCACACGTTGCCGGTGTCCTCTTCTGACGTCACTCTGTACCCTTCTCCTGACATCTTTATTCCTTCTTCTTCCTCCCTCCTATATCGCTCTTCAGATGAGGCATATTTATTATCAAATTCTACCGGGGGGTTTTGCAAGATGTGATTGTTAGATATTCTGATTGGCTGGCTGTCAATATGATGAATGAATTCACTCTCTTTTTTTCCCAAACAATTAAACTTTTTTTGATGTTGCCTGAGGTGTCGTCATGTCTTCCTTTCTCAGGCTGTAAAATAATTTAGCAACTTGTCACAGATGCCCAGGTTATAAACTCATCAATAGCCTTAGGCATCAGCATGTCTTCCTTTCTTTATTGGAACAGCTGTACCCTGTATTCTTCTCTCAACTGGTCTTCATTGTACACCCGCCGTAAAGTCCATTGGCTTATGATTATTTACAAAACTCTCCTTGGTTTTTCCCCTCCTTATTTACAGGAATTGTTACACTTTTCTTCTTCTGTGTATAATACTCGTTCTGCTAATCTGATTCTGCTGACAGTTCCTAAGGCTACTTCTGTACTTGGCCTGTCATCTTTTCAGAACGCTGCTTCTAGAGACTGGAATGACCTGCAGAAAATGTTAAAACGGAATAATTTCATTCCTAAATCAGTTTTCCAATCACGGATTTCAGCTTATTATAAAGATGTGTGTCGCTGTTACTTAGGCTAGCTGCTCCAATTCACTGCTACTCTATTCATTGTTGTTCCAATGTTCTTATTGTTTATATAATATTTTTATGACATTTTTTTTTTTCTTTCGTAATTTTGTTTATATTGTATATGTGTATCTTTCTTAATATGTTTTATTTTTTTTTTTTTTTTTTTTCTTACCCCCCCCCCAATTTCCCTCTTAAGGCTTTGCCCTTTCCAGGCCACAGTTGTAAATAAGAAACATGTTCTTAATCTGTTTTGCCTGGTTAAATAAAGGTAAATAAAAAAATAAATAAAATAAAGTGAGGTACAATTGGGAAGAGGATATGCTTTAATGTGTCCTGAAGTTAGTTCATCTGTTGCTGTTTTGAGCAAAATAAAATCAAAATACAGAATAAAATTTACAGATTTTGTACCCCACAACATGAGGAGTCGACTACTGGGACTTTAAATCAGTCATGCTGTGTAAGAATGATTTCCACACCTTGATTTCTGGCTTATTATTAAGTCTACTTGAAACCCACACTTCGTGCGCGTCTGCTACAGATGAGACATTGGCGTCCCCTCGTAATGGCCTGCTTCTTGTTAACGTGGCGAAGACGAAGCTCGCCATGTTATGCATACACATGGTGCGTATGCACTAGCAGGATGCTGGAAATGTGTAATTGAGCGTCGTCAGGCTCTTATCAAGTCTATCTTGTCATTAATGGTTTCCTCCATTTGACTGATCCTTTGGATCAGATGTCACATGTCTGTCATGATCCCTAACACAGGCTCACTGAAGTACTACTCTGCTTGCGGGGGCCCTTCACCCACCCACCTGCCCACCTCATTTTGTCCTTCATCTCACATCCTGACTCTGGACCATTGATCTTGTGACTTGAGGTGGCTTTTAGCCCACCAGTGTCCCATGATCACTTTCTGCCAAGTTGTGGCGGAGAGAACAGCCCTTGGCATTTTCAAAAGATGGTGTGCCTCATTCATGAAACAATCATACAAACGGATTTGCTCAGCACTGGGATTCATGAGGTCTTCAGGAAATATTCAGACCCCTTCTCTTTTTTCACATTTTATTTTACTTCTGCCTGCTGCTAAAATCATTTCAGTTCATTTTTCCCCTCCTCAAACAACACAGTATCCCTAGAATAGCAAACTGAAAACAGGATTTTAGAAATGTCTGGTAATTTATTAAAAACAAAATGAAATATCATATTAATGCAAGTATTCAGGCCCTTTACTCAGTCCTGAAGCTCCTTAGTCAGCAACTGGCGTCTTCTTGGGTCTGACTGACAAGCTCACACTCTTGGATTTGAGGATTTTCTTCTCTGCAGATCCTTTCGGGCTCTGCCGGGTGTCTTGGAGACCATTGGTGGGCAGCTGTTTTCTGGGATGTTTGATTGAGTTCAGGTCTGGGCCACCCAATGCCATTCCCAGAGTTGTCCCTAAGCCACTTCCGTGCTGTCTTTGCCTTGTGCTCAGTCTCATTGTCCTGTTAGAAGGTGAAACGTCAGCCCAGTCTGAGGTCCAGAGCACCCTGCAGGTTTTCATTAAGGATATCTCTGTACTTTGCTCTGTTTAGCTTTTCCTCAGTCCTGACTAGTCTCCCCATCCCTGAAAAACAAGCCCACAGTATGATGCTTCACTGTTGGAATGGTATTGCACGGGGCATGAGCCCGTGCCAGGTGTCCACCAGATATGACGTCAAACAGTCCACTCTTGGTTTTGTCAGACTGGTGACTCCTGTTTCTTCCAGTTTTAGAATCCTTTAGGAGACGTTCCGTAAACTCCAAACGGGTTTTCATGTGTCATCTGGCCATTGGGCTGTAAAGGCCAGATTAGTGGTGGTTGTCTTAGTCTTCTGCACTGGTTTTCTGGGGCTCAACCAGTGTGATCACTGGAGCTTTTTTTTGTTTGTTTTTAGCTTATTCGTGGAAATATGAGATTTACATCAAGGAAAAAAATACATGAGGCTCAATAAATATCAACTTGAAAATATCAGCTTCGGACAACCAAAATGAGAAGGTCACTGACATGCTGACGGAGGCCAGCAGAAGGACAACAGAGAAGGACTGCTAAAGTCTGTTAAAACTTGTGATGTTGATATTGCTGTGGATGGTAATGAAATTCCCACTCTTTGTGTCTCATTATTTCACAAATTGCTTAAACCCCAGATTGTTAATCGCTAAAGTCGGCAGCGTGTCCTCTATGTGTATGGAGGAGTAAGGAGTCGCAGCTGAGGCGCCCTGCTGTTGGACTTCATCAATGGTGTCTTCTTTGTTTTCGGTGATCAGTTGGATTTCACTCAAGATGATGAGTTGCTCGTAAGCTGTTATCGGGTGCACTCATGCCATTCCACTGGAGATCACGCCAGGAGAAGCTCGGCCTATGTCCTGTTGAGCTTTGTCTGCTTGTCTGATTTTGGTTGATCAAGCACCGTTGGCCCGACTTTGCTTTCGTGGATTCTCCACTGCGCTCAGGGTGCCAAAGGAAACATTTGCTCAGCCTCTGCTTATGGCATCAGGCCCGCTGTAATGTGGAGACACAATTCTTTTTCTGTTCACTTGCCATTTTAACCGAGTGGATTGTGGGTGATTGATTCTTGCTACTTATATTGCATATGAGGATATTTGAGGACATTGTTTGGGAAGGGAGATTGTAAATCATTCCAACGTGCAAGAGTGAGAAGGATTTCGAATGAGGGTCTGCAGAGTTCATCGTGGAGGGCCGTACAGTTTTATGTTCCATCCCAGTTTCCTAACGAGGAGTGAATTATTGCAGTCGATGCACTTCTTGCTCAAACAGTTCAGTTGTCTCGTTTGTTAAGATCCCCCCTGCATTAGCAGCTTTGAATTGCTCCTTACTAGTAATAAGATGCCAATGACAAAGGAGCCAACGGTTTGCCATATAACTTGTTTCCATTTACACCTCATCATGGACTATTGGGTTTAATAAAACTGGAAGGAAACTGAAGAGGAAAAAAGCAAAGGAGTGAGAGTTACGCATCTGCTTCAAGCTCCAAATCATCTGGCTGGTGTCCTTGGAATGGATAAAAACCCACAATATCAGAACAAAAAAAAAAATCCTGCATCCGCTATGGCCCACCAGACCACTGATGAAGAACTTCAGTCCTCCCAAGAAGCTCACCTCAATTCTCCAGAACAGCGTCAAGTCAAGTTCTGAAGGTCCCTGAACTGCTGCTCTCCGCCACAGCACTTGGTGATTTATTCCACATGTCAGTGGTTCACTGTGTGAAAAAAAACTTTGCATCATTTGTACGAAATCTGCCCTTAAGTTTCCAGTCGTATCTTAATCCCTTTCATAATTCTGAGCACTTCAATCATGTCACCTGCTATTCTCTATTTGTCCAAACTGAAGGGTCCAACTCCTTCAGTCTCTCCTCGTAACTCCCACCTCTCAGTCCTGCAATCGGCCTACTTGTCCTTCTCTGGACCTTCTCTAGTGCCGCTTTGTCTTTTTTCTAATATGGAGACCTCCCTAGTGCCTTGTATAGCTTAAGCATAACCTCCATTGACTTCTGCCTGACACAGCATGATTTACAACCTGACATGCCGTTAGTATTCTTGATTGCTTGCAAGGAGCATTCATTTGTGCGTATGGAGTTCCATAAATCATTCATAGGAACTTTTAGGACAAAAATATGGCTTAACTTAGGATCATTTCACACATTTTGATAAGGTGGGATAAGGTGGGTGTTTTCTTAATGGGGTGACCCAGTCCATGTCCCTTCAGGTTTAATGGCTGATGACTCCTGCAGGACTTGCTTTCAGGTGGGACACATCACACTTTGCTTTTGGCAGATGTCACCGTCTACTGACACACAGACACACCATGCGCTCCACCTCTAAGTGGTCTCCCTTTTCTCTGCTGGGCCCATCCTCACCATGCGTCCCTCTTTTGTGTCTAAATATTTCTTCCATCGCAACCTCAACCCCTTGTTCTGTCCTGGTTCAGTACATACGTATACAGTGGACCCTTGACTTACGAACTCAATTTGTTCGCGAGGGCTGGTTGTAACTCAAGTTGGTTGTAAGTCAAGACTATTTTTCCTATAAGAAATAATGGAAATACCCATAATACGCTCCGAAACTCCCACTGCAACACTTACTTAACCTTTTCATAATAAAAAAGGGTTGTATAATGTGCATAATTTACCAAAACAACAATATTTTTTCTAATGTACTAACCAAAAAGTTATAAAAAGTGCCTAGCCTACCAGAAACAACAATTTCATACTGTACTCACCATTTAATTTGACATCTTTGGGCTGCAGGAAGGGAGGAGGAGGAGGAGAATAAAACGGAAGGTGGTCATTGTTTAGAAGGAGCCTCCTTATGCAAATCTTTTCTTTGTAAAATTGTCGAGATGGTGGATTTCGACATGCTGTACATATTATCGAGATCGGTCACACGAACAGCACTCTCATATTTCCGCACAATTTCCTTCTTCGTTTTGATTGTGATCGCTGTTTCTCAAGTTAATAATGACAGTAGTCGAGCACTCGGTTCAAAGCTGCTCGTGTTGTGAACTGCTGTAATAATACACTCCAAAGCAAGCCGGTGCTGACTGAACCTGATGACATCATCATGTGCCGCGCCAGCCCGTTTGCTAACATCCCTTAACAATCGCTTTCTTTACCTTTGTTACCTTCTCTTCCTTCCTTAGCAATTATGCGTCTTGCTTGCCATGGTCTTAGTGAAATATATATATATATAAATCACTGCACTGACCGAAATTACGTCCACAAACACATGTATCTGGGCTCCGACTGACGCTTACGAACACTCTCGGCTGTTTGTTTACAATCGCACAAGCGGATACACGTGACCGCATTCGGGTCATAACGCAAGATGTTGGTCGTAAATCAAAACAAAAATTAGGGTTGTAAATCAAGTTGTTCGCATGTCAGACCGGTCGTATATCAAGGGTCTTCTGTATACGTAAAGGGTGTCCCAAAATTCACGCAAGTAATTTTGATAGAGAACACAGGTTTTTAAATAAAAATTGTATATTTTTAATTGATTCATAAAGTATACTGTATAGGGTTATGTATGGAATAGCATATCGAGTAAATGGCCTCCACAGCTTTGCTGGCACATACGCACTCTTTTGTCGAATTTTCCATGACCTTTTTGCATAAATGTGGCTGAATTTCGTTGATACAGCGCTCAATTTCCTCCTTCGAGGTGTGGGTGGTCGTGGGCTTGATGGCATAAACCTTAGACTTCAAAAAACCCCAAAGAAAAAAGTCCAATGGTGTTAAATCGCATGATCTGGGCGGTCAAATTCTGATCACCAAAACAGGAAATTACACGACCAGAAATGACTCATGCAGTAATTGAATTGTTTCTCGGGCTGTATGGCATGTTGCACCGTCTTGTTGAAACCACATGTCGTCCACATCCATATCTTGCGATTTAGGCACAAAAAGCTGGATTATCATGTCGTGATAGAGAGCACCATTAACTGTTATTGCCTGACCAGCCACATTTTCGAAGAAGAATGGTTCGATGATGCCTCCAGCCCAAAATCCGCACCAAACAGTGACACGTTGTGGATGCATTTGTTTCTCAACAATCACTCGTGGATTTTCTGAATCCCAAATGCGACAATTTTGACGATTAACGAAGCCATCAAGATGAAAATGAGCGTCATCGCTGAAGATGATTTTGTTCAAAAAAGTTGATGAAGTTAAATCACTATTCCGACCATATTTTGTACGAAAATTGTGAACTGCAGCTGCCAAACCTTCATTATTTTTAAAATATTGCTCAACAATGAAAACGCGTTGTTCTTTCATGTAGTGCTCCATTTCTAATAACCCTGAACTGTGAGCTGTCATGTTGTCTTTTTTTTCGTTGGCAACACTTTACCACACAAATGCCGCCAAATTCAAATCTTGCGTGAATTTTGGGACACCCGTTATAAGTATGTTTATTTATGGGGTTGTTGGACAGTTCTGTGCTTTCTGCTTCCTACACATCGAGATTTTCAGCCATCTTAAGGCTGTCGCTGTCTTCTTGACGTTCTTAGACCACTTTTTGCTGCCCCCCAGACCCCCTCCAATTCCTCTACTGCCCAGACTGGCCAGCTGACTGCAGCTATTGGGAAGTGAATAAGTCTGGGGAAGGGACTTTATGGAGGAACAAAGGGGTGTTTGGTAGGGTCAGGGGGCTTCCGCAGTTAAGTAGTCAGTTGAAACTCTCAAAGGTTCCCTTATTAGTGCCAAGGGAGGCCTGCACAGTCACCTTAGGCAGGTTTCAGGCTGAGCTGATCAGGAGTATTTATCATTCTGGGGGTCCGGCCTGTAGCTGTGAGCCGAGGGCGCTGCGTTTGCTCCGTCAGTCTGTCCAGAGCACTGAATTAGTTTATCTTGTTGAATTCCAGAGTATGTAGCCAAGAGTCCACACTCTCAGAGCTCAAAGTTAAACTGTGCTGATGTCCTTAATAATAAGATTTTATTTATATAGTGCCTTTCTAAAGCTCATGGCGTTTCACAGAGTCACAGAATGAACAGCAGGGTCCTTGTAACATTCGATACAAATGTTTACTGCATAGAACACCAGAACAGATAAATGGAGGAAACACCAAGTCCTTCAGTAGACGGCGTGGTTTCATGGCCGAGCCTCGGACGCCTGCCTGCACCTGCCGCATGCTATGTTTAAGAAAGCAAGTTTGTGAATGTTAGTCACCTCGTGTGAAATGTTACTGAACACGAATGGAAACCGTGAGCTACAGAAAACAGATCTGAGGATGGCTGGGTGGACAGCCAGTTGTTCTGCACTCGTGCAGCGTATTCGGGCAGCGTGAGGTGTTTATGCCACGAAGCAAAAAGGTGCTTTCGATTTTGTTCAAATACACTTCATGAGTTTTCATCTGAAGTAAAGACGCACTTCGTCCGTTCACTTAGCTGAGTTTGGGAAAGGTGATGTCTAAGGCTGCAGTGGGCTGGCGCCCTGCCCGGGGTTTGTTTCCTGCCTTGCGCCCTGTGTTGGCTGGGATTGGCTCCAGCAGACCCCCGTGACCCTGTAGGTAGCTTATAGCGGGTTGGATAATGGCTGGATGACGTCTAAGGTTAGCACACACTTGAGGCCGACTTCTTTTATTTTTGCATTTCGATTTCGTACTTTGGCACTTCCCACAGTGGAGGCTTAGCTGCTTACACACGGGCAGCGTCTTGTTCAAAGTTTTTTCACCTTGCTGTGTAAATTGTTATTAAATCAAGTTTGGACTCCCATCCATCCCATTATTTTTTTGTGTCCGTCACTGGACGCGGTTCTCGACAGGAGGTCCCCGCGTATGACAAGTCATCGAAGTGTGTCACACACATTTAGGGAAAGAAATTGGAGAAAAGAACAAGGAGTTTAGGAGAGCTGAAGCCGGGAGACCCCAATTCCTTTGTACCTTATATTGATCATCTCCTATAGCAGGGGTCCCCAGCTCCGGTCCTGGAGGGCCACAGTGGCTGTAGGTTTTCATTCTAACCCTTTACTTAATTAGTGACCTGTTTCCGTAAAACACCAAAAGGGTCTCTGCTCTGTTGGGCCCTTAACCTGCCCCGTCCTGAGTATGACGTTAATCTGCATCCAGCCCCGCATGTAGGCCCTCCAACCTGCAGGGAAACACCTGGGGGTTGGTGGCAGAATTGGCACTCCAGGACACCATCAAAAACCTCACACTGGTTCCATTCCATCTGAACTGGTGTGGTGCTGAGGTGTCACCCGTTGCATGGCTGCACTCGGGTCCTAATCTGGGATCCTGAGGTGGTTTGTCGTGTGGTGAGTGTGGCAATGTGCTGGATCAGCGTGTGCTCCTAACCTTTGCTGCTGATTAACTTCTTCTGAATTAATTTTAATTGACTTGTTTTTTAAGATTTGTTGCCCTGAATTTCTTCGGCGTTCCTCTGAATTGCTTCATTTCTTTCCTTAAATAAAACGTGAAGTTAGCGAGCCAACAGAAGACCAACTAAGTCAGGTCCTCAAACTCCAACCAGTTGCTTATTGAGGCGCCGAGTCTTGTCGTTAATTAAACTCGTTCTTTAATTCCATGGCTTGTTGCTGCTCTCACTGTGCAATAGCAGACATTTCCGAAATTGTGGATTTTCTCTTTTCTAAGAGCAGATCAGCATTCCTGGGACCTTCACCTTTCTTTATTTTCAGATTTTCCATGATGGTCACAGTTTGCTGGTTATGTTTTGGCTCATTTTGTATCTCATTATTATTTGGCTGCTAATTAAGGAAAAAAGAAACAATTGAGGGGTCTGAGTCTTCAAGAGCAAGTCAAATAAAATAAATTCAAAAGAAGGTAATTAGGAGCAGAAACAGGTCACTAATTAAGAAAAGGCTTAGAATGAAAACCTGCAGCGACTGCGGCCCTCCAGGACCAGAGTTAGGGACCCCCGTCCTATAAGGTGCCTCACGGAGGTGAGTGCATGCGAAGCATTTTATGATCCATTTGTGCCCACTCCACTCCCGCTCATTCCGTGTTCAGATTTACCAATCCAATCTCAGGATTCTGGGTGCACAAATCAGAAAGACCCCCAGATGGACTCCTCAGTGGGCCTCACCTGCACATTTTCAGGTAGAGGAAGCCTTGGGGAGAAACACAGACATGAGGGGAGCACATGCAGACCACCCAGGTAATGACTGCCCCTGGACGTCTGCACCTCGCCCTTAGGACTCCAGTGAACACACGGCCGCTCGCACCTCTGCTTGTTCTTTTCTAATTTACCGGATGTCTTGCCATTTTTGCAATAAATGCTTGTAATGCGACTGAGCATAACTTAAAAGAAAGAAACAGTTTCAGAGGGGCTGTGCCCAAGTGGCAACCATGTATGTCAGGGCGTGTTGTTCCGCTAAGACCCTTTGTTGTTAGGTTTGGCTTCTCTTTATTGTAGTGCCCTCCAGGCCCAGTGCCTCTTCATCCAGACCACCCTGTCCTCTTGGTTTTTGCACCTTATCCTTATTTCTCCTGTGCGGCTTTGTCCATGGACCACTAGCCACCCTAATCCTAAAGGGCGACACGTCAGAGCGGCCGACTGCATTAGACCATCGGGGGTGACGTCTCCGTTTTCAGGTGTCATTTATGGGGTATTGCGCAGCACCGCCTGCCGTTTCTATTCTGTGTTGTTTGCTTTGTGAGTCGAAGACGGTTTGCCCGACATATTCCTGTTTATCAGCGAAGTGACATGCTGCATGCTGGCTGGATGAGCAAGAAATTCACGGCAGTCCGCACACCTGACGACAACTGTGAATTACAGCCATCGTAGAGCGGCAAACAGAGACAAACGGCACTTCAGCAAATGCAGCTTTACAGTATTCTATAATCTAATTCCACAATTACTCTGGGCATTTCGGGCCGCCATTGCTGTTTTTCTTCTGGATTGCAGTGCTTGATTGGTAACGGAGAGCAGACATATTTCTAAATCCAGGATTCTCCTCCAGAATTATTTAAAAGATGTATTATGATCAACATCTGTAACACAAAGAAACTGTGCAGTAGTTCAGTGTTCAATCCTGGAAGAAACGCATCTGACTAACGTGGTCAAAGTCCACCATGAACAGGGCAGGGCCCCAGCCCAACTCAAGATTTCGAATTCTCCAGGGCAGGGCAAGCCAGGAAGTACCCGGTGGGGCATCTCGTTCTAAAGTGACAGGAGTGAACAGACTGGTGTGACGCCACGTTGTACGCGCAGTTTGATCATCAAATGACATCGATGTCACAATGTCAGAGCAGATGGTAAGTGGGCGTCATAAGATATTCTGCACGATGGTCTGTCATGCTGTGTCTTTAACAAGAAGTTGTTTTCATTCATTTTGTGCACGAGGGGCCAATTCAGATATCTGTTGCCAGAGCCGTTTCTGATCTGGGTACTTAAAAAAATTCCTTTGAGCTATCAAACAAAGAAATCAGACGAGAGCCACAAGTCGGAATTAAAGTCGCTTTTCCCTGCAGTGTGAACGAAGCCTAACAGGCCGCCCGGTCCAAGCGTGAATGTCTGAACATCCGTAGGCCCAAGTCACAGGCCTAGTCCTGAAACGTCAAGTGCAAACCGCTGGCTGGTGGGCTGCGATTAGGCAGACAGGGGAGCGGACTGCACACTAAGATTTCAGGCATTGCAGAGACTCAAAGACAGAATCATGAGTGAACTCTTTAAAATAAATTAAAAAATAAATAGGGGCATCAATATGGAGTGTCAGAGGGGGGACATTTTTGTACACTGGGTCATTCCATTTCTCTCTTAGGAAAAGAAACATGCAAATATTACATTTAAAGCCCAGCAGATGAACAGGCAATAGGCACCCATTGTTGGCAGTGGGGACAAGAAGTTTATGGCTAGTTGAGATTTACGAACAATACCATGTGTGATAACAGAACTGCTGCTTCCTTGGAGGATCCTGGATAATTCAGTTACTGATTGTGTCAGGTTTGTTTGTGTAAGTATTTGCTGTCTTGCAAAGGAGTCGCCGCTTTGAAGTCTGGCCTTGGAGGATGTCTGTATTTACCTGACTTGGAAATATTGGATTCTAATCAGCATATCTGTACTTATTCATGATTGGTAACAATTCCTTTTTTTAACTTGTGTTTTCATTAATTGTTAAACCCAGGAAATGCAGATGTACCATTGTTTAATCTGATTGTCCAGAACTGATAATGGCAGGGACTGAAATAGATAAAAACTCCTGGCAGCAGAAGGAAGTGTTGGGGACAGTCCACTGAGAAGACAGCCAAGACACTCGGACAGAGCACAGGGGCTCGCAGGCTGACAAGGGTACGTGGCTGGCACGACGTGAGGCACAAGGACGGCAACACTTACTTCCAGGGAGGAAGAGACGGCTCTACAAGGAGACGCCGGTTGTGGGTCCAGCGAGAGAGGGAAGCTGCATGAAAGGACCGAGCAAAGCTGGCAGACAAGAAATGAGGCGTGCCGAGGTCACAGCAATACAAGGAGCCCAGGGTGGAAAAAAAGGAACAACAAAGAGACGCCGACAGGGATTCCACGATTTTGACAAAAACTTCTCTTGGGAAACGAGTGTCCCTGTCTGTGGACAGTTGAACAACTGAGTGTTGGGGTAACACTGAGAACAAACTGGACTTTTGCACCACTAAAGGTTGTATCATCCAGTTCTTGTTTTTAATGGACTTTTAGAGTGTGGACTGTGTGCTTTCCTTTCTAAAAAAGAAATTTTCTTCATGATACTGTTAGATTTGGTTTATGTTCATTCATCTTTTTAATCTACTTATTATTGTCTGGTGTAACAGAAATTACTGTTGCTTTTCCTGAAATTACTGTTGTGTCTTTCATTGTGTGTTTACTCACCGCCCAATTTAAAGAAACCTGTGGGCTATTATTGGTAAATTTCAGAAGTTCCCAGTCTCTTAATAAAACTGGGTGGCGTAGTCGGATATTTTAACAGTGTCTAGGTTAGATTACCTGTAAGGTGACCAGACACCTGTCACATGGAGTTCTCAGCCTTTTTGGTCGTTGCTCTCAGTTTTTTTGTTTTTCTTCAGTGCTGACTCTTTATTTATCAGCAGTAATTCTAATTTAGGCTAGCTGCCATTTTCTCCCTTGAATGGCACACATTAACAAACAATAAATATATATTCAACATTTGAACATTATAGTATGTACTGTACATAATAAATGGGATCCGCACGGTACTCGGCACAGGGATGTTCAATACTGAATCAAATTTAGCGTCCATTTGTCTTTTTAACTTGTCTGAAGTTCGTTGAAATGCGAGGTAAGTGCGGGCAGGAATGGGCTTTACTTTGCCGCCGTCTCACTCGTCTACAGTTTCTTTGCGCACGTCCATTGCACCGTTTAGTCAGCAACCACCCAATCCTCGGAGTGCACTGGAATGTTTTCTGTGAAGCCACAACATTTAAATCTTTTTATTTAAAGATGTCACACGGTTTACCTCTGTCAGTAGCTCAGATTGTTCCAATCTATCCATCCATCCTCTTCCGCTTATCCAAGATCGGGTCGCGGGGACAGCAGCTTGAGCAGAGATGCCCAGACTTGACAATGAGCACTGGTGAGTAGTAACGGCAACGTCAAATTTAGGTAGAAGTTGATGCGCCCCTGGAGACAGAAGATGACAGCAGACATCGTGGAGTAGCTTACTAAACAAGAGAAGGTCATCTGCAGGAGCTCAGCTTGCTGACGGTAAGTCAGATTTGCCAAAATGTTTTTTGCTATCAGTGTCTTGACAAACAGTCCAGGAGTTCAACTTCCAAAAGTAAACCTGCAAGTGCACTTGGGTGACGCTTCCAAACATTAAAGTTCACGTTAAGTCTACTTAAGAACAAACAGGGCCCACCGATTGTGATTTTTTAAAGATTTAATCTGTTCTTGTTATCCTGGTGTCTCTTTAAGGCCATCATCAATGTCTCAATGTTTCACTTCCCCCGATTTATAATTATTATTAATAATGTTCACTTTAACAGTGTATTTTATAATGTCGAAAGAGCTGAATAACGATGATCATCAAACGCTCACACTGTATTCCAGGAATGCTTCTTGAAGTGTTCTTCTAGGCATCTCATGTTCAGTAAATATTTAATAATAAGTGCAAAGATTTGACACTAACTAAAATGATTCTATGGCAGAACAATACAATTGTTACTGATATTTGAGAACGTATACAGTGAAGCGGAGATACTGTCAAAAACTATACACCACAGTAGCTATCTTTGCTTAATGTGTTGAAAAACACATTGCATATTAAAACAGACAAAACAGTCGTGTTAGATACAGTATTTGTCTGTTTAAATTGGGACAAAAACTGTTAGATGGTGTGACAGTAGGGGGCACTATTGCTCCCTTGAACCCTCAGGTACCACGCCAAACACCAGGTAAAAGTCCAATAATTCTTATTTTTATTATAATAATTACGTGCACCAAGCACCCTCCACTCCACACTACTCATTAAATAATTAATACAATAATCAAACCTCCAACTCCCTGAAACTTAGCCACCCTTCCTCCCAGCTCAGCTCATTGTCTGGGAGTTCCCAATGTTCTTATATAGTTCCTGACCCGGAAGTGTTTCTCATCCTTCAGTCCATGATTCCTTATCACTTCCAGGTCAGATAAAAAGTCCTTTTCTTCACCCCGGAAGTACGTCATTCCTCCCATTCATGCGATTCGGACGTACTTCCGGGGCGTAGGGCAAATGGTAGTCCGTGGTTCTCCCTGGAGTGACCCCTGGTGGTCCTGATGTTATCCAGCAGGGCTTTACAGGAAAACTCCATAGTCCATGATGCCCTGCTGGAATTTGAAGCATCTCCATGTCGTAGGGAGGGCTCCCTCTGGCGGCCTGGGAGTATTGGCCAGGATAAAAGGCCGGCCATGGACCACAATGGGTTTTGTTTAGTCAACATGGAAAATATTGTACAGTGATCCCTCGCTTTATCGCGCTTCGACTTTCGCGGCTTCAATCTATCGCGGATTTTATATGAAAGCATAACTAAATATATAACGCGGATTTTTCGCTGCTTCACGGGTTCTGCGGACAATGTGTCTTTTTACTTCCTGTACATGCTTCCTCAGTTGGTTTGCCCAGTTGATTTCATACAAGGGACGCTATTGGCGGGTGGCTGAGAAGCTAACCAATCAGAGCACGCAGTTGAGTTCCTGCGTGCTGAATGCAGTGTTAACCAGGAAGTCTCGTCTCGCTCATTCAGCATCAACGTGTTTTGCTGTGTAAAGAGTTGTGCTCTTTTGTGTTTATCTTTGTGCATAGTCAAGCCCTTCATTATGGCTCCAAAACAATCTGCTACTGCTTCAGGGGCCGTGCCCAAGCGCAAGAAGAAGATGTTAACGATTGCCGAAAAGGTAAACGTTTTGGATTTGTTGAAGGCTACAATTCTTTTTATTTAAAAAGTAGGAAAGGAATATAAGATCTATGGCTGCAGCGTCCTTTTAACCAGGGTGCAAAACGAGTTGTAAGTGGATGTAATAAGGCAGTAGTCTGGATGGAATCTGCTTTAGGGATTTGGATTGAAGACTGCCAGAAGAACAACGGCAGTGCTACACAATCGCCTGAAGTGGCTCCTTTACAAGGGCTGTAACGCTCTCCTTTGTTGTGCAGTAAAATTAAACTCATTGTTATCGGACAAGTCATCGTGTCATTGTTGGTGAGTAACCATAATTAATTTTCTTCTTACAGTGCTTAGTACATGTACGTACGTTTAGTGTCACTGTACACACATTTACTGTATACTATTTTTCTTGCATTGTACGTATTTATTGCTGGTGGCCTGTCTATCGTAATGGCTGTAACATCTGTGATATCGGAGACACTCAATATCTTTAAAATAATATTTAGGTTTTACTGTATATAAACAGTGTGTTTATATACATAATTTCAATGAATTTTACCTAATATCTAAGAGAATACAAAGGGATTATGCTCTATAACTCTGCGGGGAATATTTATAAACAGTGTGGGAGAGTTTATAAGGGCTTAAAATATATAAAAATAACCATACAAACATATGGTTTCTACTTCGCGGATTTTCACCTATCGCGGGGGGGTCTGGAACGCAACCCCCTCGATCGAGGAGGGATTACTGTATTTAAAAAGTGTAAGTGTGCCCTGTGAAGGACTGGCATCCCATCCAGGCACTATATAAATAAAATGTATCATTATTATTCTGTGACCATTTCCCCACGTGGTTTCTCATTTTCTGAGGCTGTGCTTGTGTTTTTACTCGTGTGCCCAGTGTGCTTACCCTCAAAACGTGCAGAAAACTGACCAAAAAGCCTTCCAGTTGGGCTCTTTTCAAATTTCAAAATGGGCCCTAACCCGAGTGGCTTTTTGTTGAAGAGTGGCTTACACTGTGTGCCAGTTCAGTTTGTTCTTCTCCGACGACCAGCTCAGAGTGCTGAATGCTACGGCAGGGCCAGGGAGGCATTTTCTGTTTTGAAGAAATGTAGATAAGCAGGTTAGAAAGTGGATGGCTGACTCAACCAAATATTCGTTTGTGGGCTTCTAAGTACTGAGGTGCTCAAAGATATCTTCTGGTAGATGACTTGGAAAATATTCTACTCCAACACATGAGTTAACAAAAAAAAAATACAAACTGGAACAAGCCATGCAAGTATCATTTATAAAAAATGAAAAAATGTCCTTTGAAAGGCATGATAAGTTATTTGAAAGTGCTTCTTAATTGGGTAGTCCTGACCGACTGACATGAGCACAAACATTCAGGTATAAACGGAACGACGGGCCCAATGTCCTGTTTTGGTTCAGAGGCCTAAAGTCATCTTTGGATGAGTTTGTTTTAACAAGTAACACACGTTAATGTTTTAACTGAGAATGACTCTAATCTGAAAGTCTTAGACATATTAGTATCTATTTGAAATGTAAGCCTGTTTTACTCTAAAAATGTATTTATATGCATTATTCATGCTGGAAGGGAAGAGTAGGTATAAATGGTGACCCTGGTGCTTGCTTTTTCAATTTCATGAGGGAATGCAAAAGTGGTGAAATTTACACTATGGAGTCCAAGGCCTATTAAATGACACTGATAGGATGTATCCGAGTTATGATCGTAACGTAAACATACGTGATTTGGTTCAAAATTCTAATAAGAATCTCAGTTTAGTCTGTTGCAGTAATGGTTGCACGGTCTTTGAACACTTTTATGGCAGCAAAAAATGGGGGTTCAAGGCCAGAGCACCTCCATCGGCACAGGCGAGCATCCTATCTCAGAACCGGTTTGACCCTCTCCGCGTCCCCAGTTCGCCTTCAGCCCCTGGTGATGTAATAATGGTAGGTGATTCTATCGTTAGAAACCTTAATGTCGCATGCCCTAATGCAAAATCGTTTTTTCTTGTTTTCCCGGTGCTCGTGTCCGAGATGTAATGAGACGTGCGCCAGCAGTCTACAAGAAACACAAGGAGAGGGCAGTTGGAGCAATCGTTTTGCATGCCGGCGTAAACGATATAAGGCACCGACAATCAGAAATCCTGAAGGCTGACTTTGCAGCTTTGATTAAAGACATGAAGGAGAGGACCCCATCGGCAAAGATCTTCGTTTCGGGTCCACTACCTCTCGTCAGACGATCCAACGAGTACTACAGTCGTCTGCTAGGATTGAACAACTGGCTACAGGGTTTCTGCAAGAAGAAGGATGTCGGCTTCATCAACAATTGGAATCTCTTTTTGGAAAGGCCGCGTCTCTTCAAGCGTGATGGCTTGCATCCGAACAGTTTCGGCGCCCGGGTCCTCTCCGAAAACATATCGAAGGTAATTCGTTTATCTTGACTATCTATCTCTGCTCTTAACCCCTTCCGAAATGATACTGTTGTACTAGGACATGATAAGTGTTTAATAGAATCTTCCGTTAAAGTGCACAACATTAGTACTGTAATAAGCAATCTCAATGCACGTAGAAAATCTAGGAAATACGGTATAAACTCCAATAATCTAATTAAAATTACTATTTTAGAGGAACAATGTATTAAAACTATAAAAACAGATCACAGATTAAACAAAAAATACACACAGAGCGGTGCTAATAAAAATAATTTAGTTCCTATTCCAAATATCAATAACGCACATAGTATTCATCTCTGCACCTTCGAAACATTAAATATGGCACTATTAAATGTTAGAGCTTTAACTAATAAAAAGTTTTTTATCAACGATCTTATTAGTGATAAAAAAATAGATTTTATTGCACTAAGTGAAACGTGGCTTAACTCAGACGGCGCGGCTGTTTTAATCGAATCTGCGCCTCCGGATTACAGTTTTACTTGTGCAGACCGCAAGGGGAAAAAGGGAGGCGGATTGGCTAACATTTACTCGAGCCGATTAAAATGTAAAGATGTCAGTTTTGGTAAGTTCAAGTCCTTTGAGTATCTCACCGTTGTTATTCATGGAGATTCTCAAGTTCTAGTATTATCCGTGTATAGACCTCCAAAATTCAACGCGTGTTTTTGAGGAATTCTCAGACTTAATGTCAATTTTAATTACTAACTATGACACACTCCTAATAGTTGGCGACTTTAATTTTCATATAGATAATCAGTGTGATCTAAAAGTAAAAGAATTTATGAACCTCCTGGATTCTTTTGATTTGAGGCAGCTCGTAAATCAGCCTACACATAAAGCAGGTCATACGTTAGACTTAGTGATTACCAAAGGACTGAAAGTTGATATAAAACAGATCATTGATATTGGTCTATCAGACCATTTTCTTCTACTTTTTAATATAGAAATAATGATAAAAAACACCCATGAGAAGCATATTGTTAAAAAACGCTTCTTTGACTCGGCAACAGCTTTAAAACTTACAAACATTCAAAGCAATCAGTCCGTTTATAGTGCCAACTATAATAGTGAGGATAATGTAAATAGTAAGGTGGAAAGATTTAATACTAAAGTGAGAGCGCTGTTGACATAGTTGCACCTGAAAAGACAGTGAAAAAATCTTCTAGCATTATTATACCATGGAAGACCCAAAGAGTGTCTGATTTAAAGAGAACATGCCGCAGAGCTGAGCGTCAATGGAGGAAGACTAAACTTACTATCCACCATGAAATATTAAAAGTCAAAATAACAGAATACAATAACACTGTCCGTCTTAAGAGACGCTGCTATTTCTCCAAGATTATAAATGACAATGCTAGTAATCCCAGAGTCTTATTTTCTACAATTGATCACCTACTAAACCCAGGTAACTCACAGGAATGCCTCCTAAGTACTTCCAGTAAAACCTGTGAGGCTATTGCTGTATTTTTCAATCAAAAAATTAATGATATTAGAAATAACATAGTATATCCCTCCAACACTAAGGATCCTCCTAAACCCTAGCATTCCGTTATAAACAAATTAAACTCTTTCACTAGGATAGATTTACCTGAT
>JANRMT010062835.1:56943520-57020902 GCA_026402145.1 Polypterus bichir lapradei | reverse complement strand
ATGCTTAACTAATGCTTCATAGTGTGCAGTTATTATAAAGTGTTACCCAATTATCTTACGGGCGGTATTTAATTATATCGTGGGCCGGATGTGACCCACAGGCCTTCAGTTTGACTTGTCTGGTTTATGTCAAATATCACATCAGCTTATTAACATTCCAGCTGAACAAATCACAGCTTGCATCTCAGCGGACTCCTGTCATTTCTGTTTGCTAGTGTGTAGAGGATGCCCCAAATGGTTTCCCACTCTTAATAACCTCAGATAATTTGCTTGAGGCCATTGAGAGATGGTCCTTTCTACCATCAAGAGGATCATTAGAGTGGTGCCGCATGTCCATAATAGGGTTCTGTCAAAAGAGAATGTGAATGGACTGAGTCAGCATGATTCATGTAGCACTGCTTTTGCTTCACGTAGTCTTGCCTCATATCACAAGCTGTGTGCTCTTCTTTGTTTTGTGTTTCCTGATCGACTTGAGAAAAATGAGGCACTGCTTGGTGAAATAATTCCATTGTGGTGTAATCACTTGGAGTTTTGAATGACGGGCCTGTCATTTTGGAAAATGCATTCATGTGGTCTGGCTCTACCTGATCAGTAACTATTAGACCTTCAGCATCTTGGACCAGAACTTCCTGATCAACTGATTGATTGTTCTTTGCAGAGTCATATATTCTGGTAATTTCAGATGTTTCTTCAATGATATGGATGCTTCCACAATCAGAGGTGTCCAATTCCAATTCAGCCACTGGCAAAATGCTACTTTCCACCAACCTCTGTTGATGCAGAAAAGCAAACACAAATATTACTTATTATCTGCTGTGTTCTTGGTTTATAACAACACAATTTTGTTTCCAAAAAGGTTTTGCAATTATTAAGAAAACATGAAATCCAAGTTTTGGTCTTACAAAACAAGTTATGTTATAAGTTTGGACATTCCACCGATAACCTCCAGTTAATAAAGGAATTGAGCACAAAAATGTTGTGCCAGCTGTGTCTAGTCTACAGTATCTGTGCAGATTCTTTACACTTTTTTCTTTCATCATAAAGACAGAAACATGTTGCAAATAGCAACAATTTTTTCATTATTTTTATTATTTCACAGGGTCTTGTGTGTTGGGCTCCTAAGGTTTGTTTTGACAGGGCGCTGTGCAGCATGGCCAATTATGCTTGCATTTGTTCTACTAACTGGGTCTCGAAGATTGGCTTGCGCTCCCTGTTTGAGATTCAGTGTATCGGCAGATAATATATGGGTACTCATGTGTACCTTAACACCAAGAGAACCTATGATGTTATAATCAGTGTTACATATTTGGGGGGCTATGCCTGATCTGTGCGACACAGAGAGGAGCTTAACATACTTAGATCAGCAGTGAAGATATAACATATAATAAATCAATGCAGAACAATGAAGTATTTTCATAACATTTTCATTATGGTCAGCTAATGTAGAGCTCAAATGAAAATATCTTTTTTGTTGGTTTTGTTTTTTTTTTGGATACATGCAGGGTGCAAATCCAACTGGAGTACAGATGTCACACATGTATGAAACCGGGTTGGGCAGCGGTATAAAATATGAGGTGCAGTACATTTACAGTATACATGAGTGAATGTTCTGTTCATGGCTGCTACAGCTGTGTGATGTCATGCTGGCCCTGCAAAGCGTCTTGGGGTGCTGGGAAATAAATGTTCATCTAAACTGGCTGTGTGGCAAATTTCCAGGAAAATATTTGGTTAGCACAGATTATTTGCTATGACAAATGCTTTGGTGAATTCTGTCGAACAACATTGCTTATGTAAATTCAACAGTATTTTTTTTTAATTTATTATTTAAACAATAATACCTATACAATAAGAAATTCTTTTACTGCAGATTATTATAATTTGTGATTCTTTCAATTGTATTTAGAAAAGGAAGTCTTTTGTTGAATGTAACTTACAGCAGGATTGGTCTTATCAATTTCTTGGATAGCGCTGCTGTTCTCTGGAGAGGGGATATGTGGCCAAAAGGCTTTTTTCACTCTTAAATATTAAAGAACAGAACTGTCATTATCCTTTAAAATATATTTTTCATTATATAGCTTATATATTTGCATGTTGCAGGTGTTACATTAAATTATAAAACACACATGCTAAAATATAGCATAAAAATGTAAAATTATTATTTTATAAATCAGAAATGTAATACTAAACTATTTTGCAAGTATCCAGACTGCTTGTATTACATTTAACTGATGCAAATGGTAAAAAAAACCCATGAATTTGTATCTTTTGAAATCAAATTGTCGCCACTTATGAGTTTTAAAATATATCATTTAGCTTTCTAAATAAAAAAACAACATAAATTGTTAACTGACTATATATTTCATATTTTATTTCCAATCAAAGTGTACAATATTTATTGTTTGAGGTTTTGTTTTTTTTACCACAGCTGTTCTTTATTAAAGACATGCACTCCAGACAATTGGAACTTATCAACTACAGTATATATGGCACACGTAATCACTGCAAGGACTAATTTCTGCTTTTCAATGTCTTTCTTTGACATCACCTTGTTTTCAGGTTTCTACATGGGATTGAATAAACTTTCCTGATCATACTTTTAATGTGTTTAAATTGCTTTGATTATTTAAAACCTGGTTTAGTAGTGGGTACATAGGACACCAAATCTGTTGCTACTCTTTACCATTAATTACCAACTGTACCCGTATCTGTTCTGCTCTTCTCTTTTGAGTATTTTCAACATTTGGTGGAAGCACCATGGCAAAACATGAATTATGAAGAATGAAATAAGGTTTTTTATTTATATTTTATGCTGTGGCAGAACAAATTTCCAACTAACTAAACCACACTTGACCATTCCTTTTTGAATACATGATGAATATAAGAATATATATATGAATATATAATATAATATATAAATGGATATAAGTCCATGACTTAATGTTTCAAGTCCTTGTGCTACTGAGGGATCAGCCTTCTATTTATTTATTTACTTACTTATCTGTATATTTATGTATTTATTTATTTACAGAGCTTCTGTGAAAAAAGACAAAAAGAGTTAATTCAAACATACGATCTATCTGTCTATCCAGCGCTCTCTCTCTTTCTATCCAAGTGTCAGGTTTCTTGCAGACTTCAGCAGGTTTCCCTCTTAAAATTCACTGTACTTCCCTATCTTCACAAGTTTTCCATGGTGTGTAATGCACACATTTATCTTTATACAGCAGAATGATTGTGTCACGACCATGCATTATGGAAAGTACGGTGGTCCCAGGATGATGCACAGTGTTATTCTTATGATAAACACTGGGCTTAGAGTTGAGACCAAAAACATCAACTGTTATCTCATCAGTTCACAGTCATCTCCTTAGCTAGGACCCACAGTCTTCCATATGTCTTCTGGGAAAAAGAGTTGCCAAAACAACTCTTTCATAAAGCACAAGATTAGCTCTTCACCTGTGCAGTTCTGACAGTAGCCATCAGTCAGAAGCTGTAACTTCATGTAACGTCTCAGGGACCGCTCTAGTTAATTCAAAATTGTTTCAATCAATACACAGATGGCTGACTTCTGAACATAACACTGCACCATAGTATGTGTGTATGTATGAAAAGTGGAATTTAGTGTGGGGCTGCCTCAGCGTGCATCTGCAAATGCAAAAAAGTTATAGGTTACTTCCATGCTGAAATGGAAAGAAAGTTAAAGATGCAAGATTTAAGTTGTACAGCCTTCATCAGGTAATCAGCCACTGTGTGTAATACCGTAAATACTAAGGTCTCATTTCAAAGAGGATGGGTATTTTGGAAATGATTCATTTTTGAATTTAATTAAAAATAATGTGTATAATTTGTGTTGTTTGAAAGCAGTGCATACCTTTAATAGCTGCCTGAATGTTGACAGGCCACATAATGGACTTCAGTTTATTGCATTGTGTGACAGTACGGTGCTCCCCGTGTTTCTCAAGATCTCTTTAATTAAGTGTTTGTTTCTTTTTTCCTGACAAAATCTGTAGCATTCATTTAGTCTTTTCTCCAGCAAAGCCTAATAATGGCTGTCTAACGTGAAAATCATGACAAGGGTAGTTTAAATGTAATTTTAACAATGTAAAAAATTGTGCATTTAAAATGTTTTTACTAATACTACTTACTTTTCAAAACGTTGACAATACATTACAATAAATGTAATCAGGAGAACAGGTATTCCAATTATTGTAAAATAGATCCTTGCAGGGACTACAAAAACAAGCAGGAAAAAAGGCAGAATTTTATATTTCATTCAATGAAATATGCTACGTGCAGAATATTTTCACTTAACATACTAAGAGGAGCACAATTAATAACTCCATAAGAAAATACAGGTACTTTTTTTCTGATTATTTCTTTGTGTTTGCATAATCTTATTTTACTAAGACCATCAAGATTTAAACAAAACCATTCAGCATACAAAATATTAGTACTCTTAAATCCTGACAGCCCATTATATATACAGAACATTGAAATACATGGGGGCTCATTCGTATTTATCAACTGCAGAGAGCTTTAAAGAAAAGACAATTTTTCCTCCTCGCTAGTTTGAACTAAACGTTTGCTAGCATGATACATTTAACATTGCACAAGACAAATTATATACAATAATTTTATTTAGCTCATGTTAAGACTCACTTCTATTTGCTCATTTCTCTTTGTGGAAGGAAAATTCAACATTTATCACACATATAGTCCTGTTTTGGTGCATGTACATTACTAACAAAGAACATGGTTTTAAAAATCACTGCTACATATATAGTAAGGTAAACATTACATAACTGTCTATTTACGAGCTGTGTGCGCCCAACTACGTTGCGCGTGTTAAAGTTGTCTGTGTAGGGCTCCCTGTTTAAACGCGGCTGCCAGTCATGAACTGGGCTCTTCGTCGCACAGCATTATGATTTTTTATAAGGGAAACAAAATTACAAAATAAAACCCTTGGACGTTGATTCGGCCTACTCGGAATCACTGTCCGAATAGTAATTATGTGGTGGTATAGGAGCATTTCTGCTTCTGTCCATTGACAGTCCGTATCGTTTCCTCTCACGATGTCTTCTTAACCTTTCTCCAATCTCGCAGGTTGCTTTGTGGCAATCCAAAGAGTAAGGCAATATACACGGAGCAATGGTTATAAAAGGGGGACACATAGGTATCCAAGCTCTTTAAAGCATAAATAGGGATCACTTCACTGACATGTGAGCAAAGCACGGTACAACTGTGAGACGCGCAGCACTCGCCGGCTACAACGTAACAATAATAATTTCCAGAACGTGCTGTTATGTTGTCATTCATTTTACGCACTGTCTTTCTTTCATTCATATGTTACGTAGGCAGGTACCTTTTATCTTCGGCAATCTCATTCTCTAACCAGGCCTCAGGAGCTAACCAGCGTAACACTGTCCATCACCCCTTTCGTTATTCCGGCACATTGTTGATATCCGTGAGTAACAACAATGTACTAAACAGGAAGGTGGTCTACGCATGTGTGGAATTCGAGGACAAACAAAGATCAAGATCTAAATGAAGATCTCTTTAGTTAATTTAAAGCACAACAATTTGTTTAGTTTGAATGTCTGTGTTTTGAGGTGTGACTGGAGTACTACAGTCTTCAGTAGTATAAGCCTGGAGGAGATTCTTAATGCAATGCCTATGTTTTAGCTGTCTCTCTACTGCCATCTAGTGCTTCTTCTTCTAATTTGCGGACAAACAAAGATCAAGATCCAATTGAAGATTATATATAGAGATTGGCACATTTAATTTAAAATGTTAACCCCCTGTTCCCAACAGTTGCACAGTACATCTTAAAATGGTGTATACAAAAGTTAATCCTGTGAAAATTATTTCTTATTTATCATTCTTTTAATCATTCTTGACATTGCTCATTAAACAATCTGTACTTTTTTAATTTATATTTGATCTTGCAAAAAGATATTAAAATCAAGTAGTGTCTAGATTTTTACTTTCAGCAGTCGGTTTGTGAACCACTCCAACAATGTTAATAAAAATGGAAATGCAATTTTTGTTGCATCATACTAACAGATTGTTTTCTATCTTGCAAAAATAACAGTTGTACAGTGGAACCACGGTTTGCGAGCATAATTCGTTCCGGAAACGTGCTCGCAGTCCAAAGCACTCGTATATCAAAGTGAATTTCCCCATAAGAAATAATGGAAACTCAGATGATTCGTTCCACAACCCAAAACTATTCATATAAAAATGATTAATACAAAATATAAAGTAAAAATACATAAAACAAATTAACCTGCACTTTACCTTTAAAAAGAATCATGGCTGGTGTGAGTGACTTTCGAAACTCTTGTGGGATTCCACCCAAAGGGACGACACGCGGAAGAGTGTCCCAAAGCAGTCGCAGTCACCCAGCGCTGTAGCAGTTCACCGTATATGCGTATCCAAAAAGATTGCGGACATGCTATAAGCGCCTGCCGTCGATGGGTGATACAAGGAACATTATAAAGATCCCACTACAATAAATAACCGCGCTGTTGCTGTTTCAAGCTGAATAAAGCTGGTGTTGTTAAAGTACTGAGACTCAGCTTTGTGTTTTGGGGCGCAAGATGGGGACTCGCACTTCACAGCACAAAAGTGCGCGCGCACGCACACACAGTCACAATGCTGTAGATAACAGTATATGCTCGTACAGATGTTGACTATATGAGTGAGGCACGCAGACTCAGACGGAGAATAGGAGACGATTGCCCTCAAGAGAAGAGAGAGAGACGTGCGTGCGAGCAAGCGAGATAAGGGGAGAGAGAGAGAGAGAGAGAGCGAGAGCCATCGGCTCAGTTGTGATCACATGATGCTCAGCAGACAAAGTGTATCCATACTACTCGTATTGCAAGACATTGCTCGTTTATCAAGTCAAAATGTATTAAAAAATTTAGCTCATCTTGCAAAACACTCGTAAACCAAGTTACTCGCAAACCGAGGTTCCACTGTATTACAAATAAGATGTACATTACCTTTTTTCAGAGTTACAAACACATAGCCTTCACTTTGTTTTCCTTCTCCAGCACTTGTGAAGGCAGAAATCTGCACTGTGTAAAGCGTGTTGCTTCTGAGATCAGTTAAAGTCCAGCTCAATGTAGATGAATTCACATAAACAGCTGAGAAAAGAAGACGATTAATATTATATTGTTTAATATAAACAATCAAGTAGTATTTCAAATATTTTGTAAAGTAACTGGATTTTTATCATCCTGCAATTGATTCAACAGGCTCATAAAATGGATTTCTAGCACAGGGGTACTCAACTCTGGTTCTGGAGGTCTGCATGGGGGGGATGCAAATTTTCATTCTAACCAGTTTCTTAATTAGTACTCGGGCCTAGCAGATAATAAAACTTGGTATTTAATTATATTACTGTTTTTATTTTTTTAAGACAAACCTTTATTTTGTAGACTTTACATTTTCTGAGCACAATATCCATATGTTTTCTGGTCCAGAAAAGATTTACACCTCTTGGTCCTTCCTTACTCTCGCATTTATTTAAAAACACTTTATTAACACAAATACTTCATAATTCATGTATACAGGCTTAGCGTTAGCTGGGGAGCTGGTGGTTCCTTTGTCATTTCCACCTCATTATTAACTGATGGCTGATTGATGCAGCTGTTTAAAACTACAAAAGGCAATTAATAGCTCTGAATCATAACAAACGAGTTAACTAAAACTAAGCTCATAAAAGCATAGTGCTTTAGTCTTAAATAAATGGGTTCTAATTAAAAATCTGGTTAAAGCAAAAACTTGCAGCCACTGCGGACATCCAGGACCCCTGATCTAGCATTTTGTCAGGATATAGAATACTGTGTACCATATCCCAAAATGACACTACTCTATTACTGTAATAAATAAAGTAATATTGTATACTCAGTCCTGGAGACAATAGATAAATGAGAATTTTATCATAGTTGTTATTGCGCAAGAGGATACTCAGTTTTCACTGTATTTCTTTTCTCAACTAACTCCAAGTCATCATGAGAGGCAGGTTCACAACAGCATTTATTCCTCTTTTATTGAGATGAATGTAAGTTATTTATAAATTATTCAATAATAGTGATGAGGAAATAACAAACAAGATGCTATCTAGTTAAATGGATGCCTAAAATATTTATAAAAACAAAAAAAAATATTGAAGGTAAATTGAAAATAATCCTACAGCATGCACAAAAAATTACTTGTTTGGTGTCACCTATAGCAATGCTGATATTCCTGAGTGGACACTCGTATAGCACACAGCGTAAAAGTCATCTAATGAAACAAGAATTTCTAATAAGAAAAGAGCTTATATGCACAAGACATTATATGCACAGAACAGAAAAAAATGTCTTTGTTATTGATAAAAAAGTAGAATAGCTGAAGAAGTTTCAACCCATTGGTTTTGTACTTTTTGATCAAAGTTCAATAGGATTTAGTGTGTCGTTACAGTATAATAAATCACTGCTAATGGGAACTCACAAGTTTGTCTGTCTTCTTAATACAAACAGCACTTTGCTTTTAACTGAAGGGACCTACCGGTACTCAGAAATTAACTTACTGGCTGTATCACCTTATGTTTAGCATTGCATTGCATTGTTGAAATTCCTTTACAGAAAACAGCTTAAGTTTACCTTGGGACGAGTCCATAGTACTATTGCTAGAGTAATGGATGGCATAACCCTGGAGAAATCCTTGCAAACTCTCCTCTGGAATTTCTGACCAGGTAAGCAATGCTGATGTGCTTTTAATGTCACTGACAGAAACGTTGGATGGGCCATATAGAGGTGCTGCAATATAAAACAATTATAAGCAACTGCATTATTTTTGATATTTGAAATAAAAAAAAAACTATATATGCACCCAATATACTGTATGACTTACTTCCTTCGGTGATATAAACATCCTTAACAGCAAATGTTCTTTCGGTGTCATTGAAGTCTTTCAGGTTGCAAGGTGGTTTTATATATCTTAAATACATTATGATACGATATCTTTTATAGGCTTCAAATTCACCTACATCACAAATAACACAATTTCATTTATGCAGCATATTTTTTCCAAAGTGGTAACAGTTAAAAATTCTGCACACATTCAATATTAATGAATATATACTTTTAGAGAACAATAAGATGAAGGGACCTACTCAGAAATGAATTTACTGACTGTATGATCTTATGCTTAGATTTGCAGAGTCTTAGACAAATTACTAAAACCTGCTCTATATGAAAAGTTTAATACAAGGAACTTCACAACAAAGCAGACAACAACAAATCTTCCTTAAAAAAAATTCAGAAAAGCCTTCAATTAGTAAAATATTATCAAAGTACTAAAGATGTAGACAATTTATAACGCTACAATCTCTGAAATTTATACTTTAAATCAATCTAAAGTTAAAAAATTTGGATGTGAGTATCAGTAGGCTTTGCACCCTAGGAACCACATTACCCAAGCTATTTTATAACATTTCATTAATTATTTACCGCTCTGATGCTGATCTTTCTGATCATAAAATAGGTCTTTACGATAGCAATTGACAAGAAGAATTCATAATTAACTGTAGGATTGCAGTACTTGAGGGTTCCTCTAGAGTGCCTCTGTCTCTTGCACAATCTGGCTCAGAAACTAATCATCACGTCGTCATCTCATAACAGGCTTAGCTCTACACCTTCCTCAAGAAACTGTGACACACAGACACACACATACAGATACACACCCATCATCGAGATATCAATATTTTCTGTATCAGGGCATCCTAAAATGTCAATATCTATCAAAAACCAGAGAGCAAAATTTTTGATGAATCTAAAGCTTTTGCTCCTCGCCCATAGATGATAGGCTATGGTAGAGGAGGGCGCAAAGCAATATAAAACAAATAAGTAAATAATCTTTGCTGGAGCATACATACACCATTACGATGACAAAACAACTGAACCTAAGAAAGAATGTTTTGTAATGTGAGCAGCTTACTGATTTAAAAGTTATGTGTTGTGAGCCTGGCTTTAAAAAGTCACAGACCGTCGTGAGCTGTTGCAGCTTGCACCTGTGAAATCAGCAGAGTAGTGTGACTGCCAATGGAACACAGTCATAGCCTTTTGCCATTCGCTACAAAAAATCTTGCGTGACAGTTTACAGCCAATGAGCACACACTGGAAGTGTACAGAATATAATGTCTACAAATGCTGAAGGATAAAACCGGCTTACAAGAAAAGAAGTGTTATTAGATTAGATAAAATAAATGTTATTAATCCCAAGGAGAAATCCACATGCATACAGCAACAGAAACATAAAAACAAGGATATAGATTCACAGGAGAAATAATACAGCCAATCAATCAATGATATGTAAAAATAAATAGATAAATAAGTAAGTAAATAAATAAATGTATATTGTTCATATATTTCAAAATGGTATTTCAAAATAAACTTAACGAATGCCCTGGGAGGAAGCATTTAAATGCCAGGTAGAAGTGGACAGAAAAGCCCCCCAGATGTGCTTCTTTGCACACTGTGGTGGAATGAGCCTATGGTTAAAAGTACTCCAGACCCCCTCCTGGAGGGGATGGAGGGGATTTTTAATGATGGTATACGATTTTGCCATTGTCCTCTTTTCTACAATATATTCCGGTGTGTCCAGGGTTCAGGCACAGGTTTTCCTGAAAAGTTTATTCAGATATTGTGCTTCTTTTAAGCTCAAGTTGTTTCTCCTGGAGACCACAGCGTAGACCACCACAATGGCCACTATGAACTGGTATAACATTTCCAGTAGTTTGTTGCCCACATCAAAAGAACTGAGTCTCCTTAGCAAGTGCAATCTGCTCTGGCCCTTCTTATATAGCGCCATTGTGTTGTCAGTGCAGTTGGTTGTTTATATGGACCCCTAGGTACTAGTAGATCTGCACCACTTCCATATCCTCCCCCTGAATAGTGACTGGTCTCAGAAGCTCCTTCTCCACCAGTTCTTTAGTCTTGTTGATGTTGAGTTACAAATTGTTGTCCCTGCACTACAAGATAAAGTCCTCCAAAACCTTCCAGCACTCTGACTCGTTTCCATTATTAATGCAGCCTATGATGGACGAATCATCTGGTATTATGCTGATAATATGTTGTTCAGAGGGGGAACAGGAAGGGAGGCAGGACCGTTGTCTGAGGTGCTCATTGGACTGTGCAAAACAGAAAAAAGGTGGACCAGATCTGAGGCTGAACTCCTGGTAAGCGCTTGTTCAGTTACAAGGCTAACTATTACAGTTCACGCTGACTGGCGGCTAAAATAAGGTGCTCTTGTGGTGCTTTTAGGGTGCAATAGGAGACTTTCAATCATGAAGAGAATTGTGTAAACCAGGGGTGCTCAAGTTGGGTCCTGGGGCCTGTAGTGGCATACATGATTTTCTTTCAACCCAATTTCTCCTAAATAGGAGCTAATCTTTTCCAATGACAGACATTTAATGGCTGATTATTGCTTTCATTCTACCATGTCAGGTTATTATTCTATTGTACTTTCTTTCTTTTTGGGGATATTGTCTAAATTATTTGTGGTGCAAAGCAGATTTATAATTCTCAGGTTTTCACATTTTTGCTTCCATTTCTTTCCAAACTTTTGTTAAAGCAGATCCTTTATGATGAACACACAGGTGTAAATGAAACCAGGTTAGATAGTGAACCCTGTGCCATGTGCATCCCATTGTTAATTGGCAGCTGGTGAATGAGGTAGAAAATGTAAAAGTTTACATACTTTAGGCAGGTTGTATGCACAGTGTAAATTCTTATGAAGCGAGATTGGTTTCTTTATCTTTTTAAACTTACCTTAGCAAGCCTTAATATTTTTAGTTTTTTTGATCAACTTAATTACTGTCCTCAAGGCACACTCAGTAGGCTTGTAAACAAACACTTCTTCTTCTTCTTTCAGATCCTCCCATTAGGGGTAGCCACAGCGGATCATCTTCTTCCATATCTTTCTATCCTCTGCATCTTGTTCTGTCACACCATCACCTGCATGTCCTCTCTCACCGCATCCATAAACCTTCTCTTAGGCCTTCCTCTTTTCCTCTTCCCTGGCAGCTCTATCCTTAGCATCCTTCTCCCAATATACTCAGCATCTCTCCTCTGCACATGTCCAAACCAATGCAATCTCACCTCTCTGACTTTGTCTCCAAACCGTCCAACTTGAGTTGACCCTCTAATGTACTCATTTCTAATCCTGTCCATCCTCATCAAACCCAATGCAAATCTTAGCATCTTTAATAACTCTGCCACCTCCAGCTCTGTCTCCTGCTTTCTGGTCAGTGCCACCGTCTCCAACCCATATAACATAGCTGGTCTCACTACCATCCTGTAGACTAGTGGTCACCAACCTTTTCAAGCCGAAGATCCCTGACCTCGGCCTTAATGAAAGGCAAGATCTACCTATCGAAGAATAGATAGAAAAAGACAGCCCAGATTGTACTTCCAACTTGAGGCCTTTTATTTAGTATTTGAATTGTATTTGAATTTAATATACATTAAATGTTCTTTTCTTTTTCTTTTTTTACTTAACTCGGAAGCAACCATCATATAATCAGATCATATGAAGTGGCACTGAACTCAAAAATTGTCAGCAGTAAAGTGCTTATTCACTGAAGTTTCTGACGGTACTACCTACCCTTAACATTTTATAAATGAACTGTTTTATCAACAAAATTATCAACAATCTCAAATTAAGCTAAGTGCAGTTATGTCCCATCATATGCAACATCACTTTTCTCAATGCCACCAGAAGGCAAAACTGCTGAAGTAATGTTACTCACTCAAGTCAGTGTGATGGCTGTGACTGAATACTCTCTGTGAGTCCTCTGAAGTCTGGCTCATAGCTAGAGATAGCCAGTTTGAGGCAGTCTGTGAGGTGTCTGTCAGTAAGGCGGCTCCTGTATTTTGATTTGATTATTTTCATCTGTGAAAATGCCATTTCACAGAGGTAAGTTGATCCAAAATAGGCACTCACTTTTAGTGCACATGCAGTGAGGAGCGGAAACTTTTCTCTGTTGACAAGTCCCCAAAAGTCACTGTCCCTTGATCTGGCTTTCAGCTCAATGTCATTTTGCAAATCAACTATCTCCATGTCAACTCCACTTGATAAAGAAAATACTTGCTGGAATTTGGCTGCAACCTCTTCTATATCAATGAGCATGAATGGGTTTGAGACAAATGCAGCAATGCATTCCATTTCATTTAACTCACCAAAACGCATATTGAACTCTGTTGCAACTTTGTCCAGGTGAGCACAGTATTTCTCAGGGTGAAAAATGTCCTTGTCTTTAATGCTCTGTGACATTTTTTCCAGGTTGGGAAAGTGTGTTAGCCTCCCGTTTTTAAGATGTGTGATCCAAACACCAAGCTTAGACTTAAAAGCATTCACTGCGCTGATCATGTGTGGCAGGTGTCGGTCTTTTCCCTGGAGCTCGTTATTGAGTGTATTCAGCTTTGCGGTCAAGTCTGTCAGAAACCCCAGGTCACACAGCCACGCATCATCTGACAGTTCCTTGTGCTCCTCGTTTCTTGCAGATAGAAATGTCTTTATCTCAGGCAGTAAGTCAACAAACCGCTGGAGCACTTTCCCGCGGCTCAACCACCGCACATCAGCATGAAGTAGTAGGTCTCCATACGCGGCATCGAGCTCATCCAGTAACGCCTTGAATAAGCGACGCTGAAGTGCTTTTGCTCGTATCGAGTTTATCAGTTTGACCACCAATGACATTACGTGTGAAAAATCTAAGACTTTCCCTGATAAGGCCTGCTGATGAATGACACAATGATAATTCTTGAACTCGGGAAAATCAGGGTCATTACGGCACAGTGCTATAAAACCCAGGCGCACGCCACGCATCGCCGGTGCTCCGTCGGTGGTAATTGCTACCAGTTTATGAATGGGGATATCATTTTCGCTTACATATTTTTTAAACTCAGTGTAAATATCCTCACCTCGCGTTCTCTCCTTTAAGTGCAAAAGAGTGAGGAAGTCCTCTTTTGTAGAATCCTGGAAAGCCATTCTGACAAAAACAACAAGCTGAGCTGTGTCCACTGCATCCAGAGATTCGTCGAACTGCAGTGAAAAATATTCACAGAGTGACAAGTCCTTTAACACCTGTCGATCCACGTCCTCTGACAGTGACTCGACCCTCCTTGCCACTGATGCAGGGCCGAGAGGCACAGCACGGAATGAGGCTTTTATGTCGTCTTTGTTTTTGAAATCCTTGAAAATAGTCTCTGCAGTAATGGCCATGGCTTCCTTGAATAATTCGCCATCAGTAAAAGGCTTTTTGTTTTTAGCCAGAAAGTAACTTACACGAAACGATGCTTCAGTAGCAGCCTTATTTTGATCAGCAGATTTTGTAAAAAGTGATTGCTGGGCCTTCAACTCAGATCTCAGCTCGTCAACTTTCCGTGCACGAATCGCGCTCTTTTGCGGGTAGCGGTCTTTAAATTTCGGGTGGTTGGTATTGTGATGCCGCTCCAGATTCCCTCTTTTACATAATGCTTGTTTTTGGTGGCACAACATACATACACACTTCTCTTTTACCAAGGTAAACAGAAATTCCTGTTCCCATTCTGGATGAAAATTGTATGTTTTTGCCTTCTTTCGTGGAGCCTCCGCCATTCTAGTTTGTAGTATGTTACCTCGCGCGGGCTATCACCATGGAGATCCATATTGACGTTTGCGACAGTTAATTTACGGGTGCTCTTCTTTTATCTGATTGGTCACTTCATTGAAAATAAAGCAGTTGGATTAAGAGATACAGATGCTTGCAAAACTAAAAACGTTTTTATTTTCGGGAGCTACCGGGACAGTGATAAAGATCTACCAGTCGATCGCGATCGACGGGTTGGCGACCACTACTGTAGACCTTCCCTTTCACTCTTGCTGATACCCATCTGTCACAAATTACTCCTGTCACTCTTCTCCACCCATTACACCCTTTCACAATCCCTATTACTCTGTACTGTTGATCCCAAGTACTTAAACTCCTCCACCTTTGCCAATTCAACACCTTGCATCCTCACCATTCCACTGACCTCCCTCTCATTTTCACACATGTATTCTGTCTTGTTCCTACTGATCTTCATTCCTCTCCTCTCTAGAGCATATCTCCACCTCTCTAGGGTCTCCTCAACCTGCTCCCTACTATGGCTACAGATCAGAATGTCATCAGCAAACATCATAGTCCACAGGGACTCCTGTCTAATCTCGTTTGTCAACCTGTCCATCACCATTGCAAATAAGAAAGGGCTCAGAGACAATTCCTGATATAATCCCACCTCCACCTTGAATGCATCCGTCACTCCTACCGCAGACCTCACCACTGTCACACTTTCCTCATACATATCCTGTACAACTCTTTTATAAATTGAAGGACGTGTTTACTAATTAAAGACATGAAAGTGTAATACTACCATTTCACATGAGAGGTAAATATGCTTGTGTGGACTTGTGGTGGGTTAAACTGTAAGAATCATCTGAGACATTTTCAAAATCAGATTGCGCCCGTGCTAGGTGGTAGAACTACACACCGGTTTTTAAGCTGTTTAAGGGCAAAATAAGCAAATGAAGGTCAGGAATTCAGAAGCATAAAAACACTAATTTGCTTCAGCAGCAATAATTGGCCTCTAATTAAACAACTGAGTTGAAACAAAAACCTGCACCCACTGTGGCTCCCCAGGATTGAACCTAAGCCCCCTTTATAAAGTCACTCATTTCTTTTGACTCCTTACTAGACACAGTTACCGCCATTCCACCTGTCGTGTGTTATCTTATAAAGCAGAGTAACTTTATCCATAACAAAGGTATAAAATAAAATCAGAAATAAAGTATAAAAACTTACCATCTAACTTTAATGAAGGTGTGTTAAGGAACCAGGAATTAGATGTTCTATTTCCATTAACTGGTCCCCAGTCAAAAGCGTAACATTTCGTCTGACTTGAACTCCAAGAAATCTGAAACTGGCTTGGCTTCTTGGCTGTTATATTCATCTCACCAGAATAAACTGCAAATTATATTTGGTATTTGTTAAGATATAAAGTTCTCTTTTATAAAATAACATAAATACTGACAAGATGGCAGAAATATGAAATGATATATTCCAGAAAATAAATTTTTTTTTGAAGAAACTGTTGCAAAAGGTGCTCTACTCTCTGTGCTTTACCTGCCTCAGCATACAGCATAAAAGCAGTACCTAAAAACCAATGCAAAAGCACATAGCTGTGCAGGCATCTTAGAAAATATACAGTCCACAGTTTAAAAATATTGACATTCTTCACCCTCTAGCAGCCATAATGCTTCTCTAAAATTCAGGCCCAAATAGAAGGTATGCATATAAAATGGTTTACTTATTTATTTCTGAAAGGCAGGCAATGTGTCACTCACTTCACATATTGTAATTAAAAGCAAGAGATCGTTAAGGGAATAAACAATCAGAAAGTGAGCAAAAAAAATGAGAATATCTGCCATTCAGTATGGATGCTTGTGTAGAATGAGTATTTGTTCTTTTTAGTCCAAACACAAGTATAGACAGCAATTGAGCAATTTTTGATTCCTCACATATTTACTATTTAATATTTGCTATTGAAAGTGAAACACTGATTTTGTCATTTTCAACAGGCCATTTAATGATTATCTAGTATTTAAATTTAGCTCTTCAGTGTGTGAATACCAGGGCAATCAAAGTTAAGGAAACTAACCTTTGCGGCACATTAGTCATTTGCCATTTGTGTACAGCGGGAATTCAACTTATCAACAAATGATAAACAGTTTGACTGGAGTACTACTGTATATTCAGGCCTTTCATTGGATAAAATAAAAAGCTTAGCTTATTTCACTTAATGTAACGGGACCCATTTAGACATCTTTGACTTTTGTGGCTCACATAGGATTGTCACATCAGATATCTTTCTGTATATTATGTTCAGTCTGTAAAACAAATGGTGACAACAGAATAACAGCCACACTTTTGTTAATTCAATTTTTAAAAGGTTTTAGCATTTTTAATAGTTGTATCTACTATTTCTGTATAATGGATAAACATAATGAACAAAAAGTGAATTGTTAGTTGAATTTTACTGTTAAAATGATTTTAACCATTTGATTATATAATGATTATTATATCCTTTTTACTGTTAGCTTCTGCCCTTGTTTTAATTAAAGCCTTTTTGATCGATGACCCAGTCCTGCTGTGCTGGTGCTGCTGTTCCATGTATAAGATAAGAGAAAAGAGACCAGTGTAAACCAGAATAGCAGACATTCTGATTCCAAGGGTCCATTTATCTATAACTTACACGGACATGAGAAATGGCCACTAATCACATACTCCTTTAATTGTGTTTAAGAAGTGTAATCAACAAGTGTAACTCAGTCATCGCCTTCATGGTACCGCGGAGACTTGACACATGTGTCAATAAAGACACAGTGGAACCTCGGTTAACGAACATCTCGGTACACGTACAAATCGGTTTATGACCAAAAAGTTTGGCAAACTTTTGTCTCGGTTCACGACCACACACTCGGTATACGAACAAGCCAGTTTCCCTTTCGGTTTGTACATATTCAGTCTCTCCCTGTGCATTTCCTGTGCAGCGAGCGAGCGAGCAAGAGAGAGAGAGAGCGACACACACATACAGGCGCGGGAGAGAGACACACACACGAGAGAGAGGCACACACACACACACACACACACACACACAAGAAAGAGAGAGGCGCACACACACACACACATACAGGTGCACGCTAGAGAGAGGCACACACACACAGGCACGCTAGAGAGAGGCACACACAGGCGCTCCAGGCTCGGGAAAAACAGACACACGCACACAAGAAAGACAGAGCGAGCGAGTGAGGGAGGGCTGGATGCATAAGGTAGAAAAGCCTTGTTTTTGTTTTCAGTTCTGTTTACAGCGATCAGTTCATAGCGTGCATTGTGGCAATGTTTTTTCTTGGTGGTTTATTAAATTATGGATTTTTCAAATGTTCATTTTTTTCCCTGTGCTTAAAACTCATTAAAAATTTTAGCGAGCAGTTCCTAGCACTATAGCGCAAACTATTGCAGTGTTAGTTTTCTCTGTTGTTCAAGGTTTTCTCAGTGTTATTCAATGTTTTTACATTTAGTTTACTATTACGATGTGCATTCTATGGTGTAATTAACTATATTTGTGCTTAAAAACTAAAAAAATATATATTTGCATACAGTTCATACGGTTTGGAACAGATTAATTGTATTTACATACAATCCTATGGTGGAAATTGCTTCGGTTCACGATCAAATCGGTTTACGACCAGAGTTTTGGAACAAATTATGGTCGTGAACCGAGGTTCCACTGTATTTTTCCCATTCAGAATTCCATCCATCCATCCATCCATTATCCAACCCGCTATATCCTAACTACAGTTGTCACGAGGGTCTGCTGGAGCCAATCCCAGCCAACACAGGGCGCAAGGCAGGAAACAAACCCTGGGCAGGGTGCCAGCCCACTGCAGCCATTCCGAATTGGCTTCATTAATTTGTCTTTGACAGAATCAAAACAGTTACCTATATTTTCAAGCTCTTGAACATGCGCAGTAGTTGCTGGTGATCTTCCTTTATTATTAAAAGCTGTGATGCTAATGGTGTAAGCGGATCCAGAAATAATCAGGAAGAATTCTCGGTGCCGAGTACTGTAGTTAGCATGTTCATTGCCTCTTGTTATACTGATATTGTAGCCATTAATATATTGATCATGGGCCATCTGAAATATACAAGAACTGGGTAACAGAAACAACATTGTTGAATACATAAACATATATACATGCTATATTGTGATAGAAATACACCATATGAAGATTATTATAATAAATGTACAAACTCATAATAATGAATTACAAATTAATCTATACTAATAAAAGGCAAAGCCCTCACTGACTGACTGACTGACTGACTGACTGACTCATCACTAATTCTCCAACTTCCCGTGTAGGTAGAAGGCTGAAATTTGGCAGGCTCATTCCTTACAGCTTACTTACAAAAGTTAGGCAGGTTTCAGTTCAAAATTCTACGCGTAACGGTCATAACTGGAACCTACTTATGTACATATATACTGGCCATAGTTTGCAGCTCCGTCCCTCATCGTCACGCCTCCCACGTAATTGAGTGCCTGCCCATATAAGGCCATCCATCAGCGGCAATCTAATAAAAACACTCTGCCGCTAAATATTCGCGAGTGAAGGACTGTGCTTATGCAGACGAAGATGAGATGGTCAGGGTGGTGTTTGGCACAAACTCAGCGAAACTGCGAGAGTGCCGGGTCTTAGCTAACATTAAATAAAGCCGTGGACATCGTACGAGGTAGCACAAGCACAGCTGAGAACCTTCGATGCATGTACTCCGAGCGGCTCACATGAAATGACTGTGAATGCAGTACGCAGACAAAAAGCAACAGCTCCAAAAAGCGCTGAACAAAAACGCATTACACAATTGAGAAGGCAGCAAAAGAATATGAAGTGAGTGACGCATACAAGCATATTCATAAGTGCAGCTACTGTGGAAACAAAGCACACGGTGGAAAAAATCAATGTCCAGCTAAAGGAAGACAGTGTAAAAAAAAACCACGCATGCAGTGTGTGATGTCTCAAATAAAGAGGAAGACGAGCTGTTAATTGATGCAGTAAGAAAGGAATCGATGAATGAAACCTGTTATCTTTACAACGGTTGACAAACACGGAATGTGACTTGAACACAACACATCCTCCAAATACGAACCTGATTGAAAGAAATAATGATAATCAAATCCTTGATGACAGCAATACTCATAACAGTCACAAAACAATTACATTAACAATCAAGTTACGTTATTTTTAAAATGTTCCCTTTTCTTTTTCATAACTTCTTTAACACACTACTTCTCCGCTGCGAAGTGCGGGTATTTTGCGCTATATATATATATATATATATATATATATATACAGTAATCCCTCCTCCATCACGGGGGTTGCGTTCCAGACCCCCCCGCGATAGGTGAAAATCCGCGAAGTAGAAACCATATGTTTGTATGGTTATTTTTATATATTTTAAGCCCTTATAAACTCTCCCACACTGTTAACATTATTAGAGTCCTCTAGACATGAAATAACACCCTTTAGTCAAAAGTTTAAACTGTGCTCCATGACAAGACAGAGATGACAGTTCTTTCTCACAATTAAAAGAATGCAAATATATCTTTTCTTCAAATGAGTCTGCATCAGGAGCAGAGAATTTAAGAGAGAGAGCGCGCTCACAAAGAAAAGCAAACAATCAAAAAATCAATACGTGTGCTTTTAAGTAAAGCGGCACTTTTCAGAGGAGCGTCAGTATCTTCTAAGCAAACAGCCTCTGTCGAAACAGCCCCTCTGCTCAAATCTCCTCCGTCAGGCGCAGAGAACGTCAGAGATTAAAGCAAACAATCAAAAAATCAATACGTGTGCTTTTGTGCTTTTAAATATGCCGAGATAAAGCGGCATTTTTTAGAGGAGCGTCAGTATCTTTTAAGCAAACAGCTTCTGTGCAAACAGCACCTCTGCTCATACTCCCTCCGTCAGGCGCAGATAATGTCAGAGAGGGTGAGATAGAGGCAGAGACAAGCAAACAAACACCGCGCGGGATGCATATCTTATAGCATTCAGGAGTTTTAGTTAATATGTAATACATGCTCTGATTGGGTAGCTTCTAAGCCATCTGCCAATAGCGTCCCTTGTATGAAATCAACTGGGCAAACAAACTGAGGAAGCACGTACCATAAATTAAAAGACCCATTGTCCGCAGAAATCCGCGAACCAGCGAAAAATCCGTGATATATATTTAGATATGCTTACATTTAAAATCCGCGATAGAGTGAAGCCGCGAAAGTCGAAGCGCAATATAGCGAGGGATTACTGTATACCCCGAGCTACATACTGTCAAATAAGCGAACCACATGCCGTGGCGCAACGCAAGAGGCTTTTCCTCTAGCGCTGACGTCTGAGGTTCGATTCCCGAGAGGGGGTGCAGTGAGTGTGTATGCCTGACGAGCCCAGGATTAGGGTGAAACACGTGTCGCGTACTTTTTGCATTATTTGACAGTAAAACTATTTCAACCATTCTATGATCTGCTTCTCGCAACTGAAAGATGGCACCATGGCGGATGTTAGCCGACTTGCTGACCAACCACAAGCGTTACCTGGTAGGTAACCACCCATACAGTCAGATTGTGATTCAGACTACGAATGCCTTGAATGTAATTACCCCGATCTACATAATGTCAAATAAACGAACCACACGCCGTGGCGTAATGCAAGAGGCTCCGCCTCTAGCGGTGACGTCTGAGGTTCGATTCCCGAGAGGGGGTGCAGTGAGTGTGTATGCCTGACGAGCCCAGGATTAGGGCGAAACACGTGTCGCGTACTTTTTGCATTATTTGACAATAAAACTATTGTATATGTATACATGTATGTGTATATATATATATATATATATATATATGTGTGTGTGTGTGTATGTGTATATGTATATATATGTTTATGTGTGTGTGTGTGTATATATATATATATATATACATGACAGCAACACTCATAACAGTGACAAAACAATTACATTGATAATCATGTTACGTTATTTTTAAAATGTTTCCTTTTCTTTTTCATTACTTCTTTAACACACTACTTCTCCGCTGCGAAACGCGGGTATTTTGCTAGTCAACATATAAAATTGTAGCTCTTGTAATGAAAATAAATCACTCAAAACATAACAGAATCTGATTTTAGCATGTTGGTGATGGTACAGTGGGCTCTGACTATCTCAGCAGATTTTGGCTGCAGAAGGTTTAGAAAGATAGACAGACAGTGGTGTAGTGGTTAAGGCTTTGGACCAAAAAACCCCGAGGTTTTTGGTTTAAATTCCACTCCTGCCACTGGGTGACTTTGAGCAAATCACTTCACCTGCCTGTGCTCTAATTGGAAAAAACAAAAGAAAACGAAAATGTAACCAAACTTTGTAAGTCATCTTGAATAAAGTTGTTAGCCAAATAATAAGTAACTAGCTGTGGTACACATCTAAGACAGGTTTAATCTATATAATCAATGCAGACCTCAATGTTAATGTTTGCAGTGCACCATCTCTGTTATATGCCATTTGGTATGAGATTTGTAAAAGCAGTGTTAATGTTTGTAATGCACCATCTGTTGAAATGACACAGCAACCGGACAAACACGTTTTTGTTAAGGTGAATAATAATATTCTATATATAAAGAACTAAGACAGGCTTTGTGTTTTTTAACAGTGCCAGGGGAAATAGCAAAGAAAGGAGTAGCAATATATTTTATAAAACATTCTGTATTTATGACATAAATTTCAACTAGTAGTACAAATGAATTATTAATTTTAAATTCAGGAATGAATCTTGCCACCTAAGCATATTTCTTCGGTAGAACTTTTCACATAAGCATCAGACTTACCTCCCATTTCATATGCAACATTCTGTTTCCTTCACTAAACGGAGCAGTAAATAATTCCACAACTTTTGGCTCTGTTAAACAGTTACATAAATAATCTTAATTAGAGCAAAGCAATTAGCTTTAAAAGTGTATAATTTATTGAGTGATCCTCAGCTAATAAACAAAATAAGAAAGCATATAAGCAACAATGTCTTAACCCAGCCACAGGGGATGCACAAACCAGTGTGTTTCTTCATGCCGGTCCCAAGCCTGGATGAATGGGGAGGGTTACATCAGGAAGGGCATCCGGTGTAAAATTTTGCCAAATCAATATGCGGACAACAATATAAAAATAAGCAACAATCCCTTATTTCTTATACATTTTTATTGTATTTACAAGTTAATTTTGGTCATTTTTTAAAATAAGATTTTAAAAAATATACAGCCAGTGGTTTTAAACTCTTGTTGCTCAAAGTATTTCATCAAGCAGGAACACTTTAAAAATAAAAAATGAAAGCAAATTACTTTAAAAACAATAACAAATAAATACAAAAGTGTCCAAAACAAGAAAACAATAATGCAAAAGAAGTGTCCATTTTATTTGTCTTCATTAATTATTTACAAGAATAATTCAAACTCTACAAGTAACACATTTTTATGTCACATTTGGAAAGAAAAGGAAAATAATTTACTACAGTTCCGTTTTCAATAATTAGGTCATATAGAGTAAAGTGGGAAAACATGTTTTTACACCACATTAGGAAACAAAAATATTAACAGACAAGTACAGTATTAAAACAGTAGATGACAGGTTTTAAATGGACTTACCTGGAGGAATGAAAACAGATTCACTCCATTTACAATCATTACATACATCATTTGGTATGCATTTTATTTGAGCCTCATAGAAAACTGTTTCATTTGGCACTGCAACTTTAATTCTATCATCCACTTTTGAATTTACCTGCAGTTAAATAAAAGTACAAATAATGTAGTGATGCATCCATTGTACTTTTACCATCAGTACAGAACGATGTACACTACTGTATGAATCATACATGAATTTTCAGCTTTTTCTTAATGATAGCTAAGAAGGAGAGCCACGATCTCTCTTGGCGTCAATGGCCAGAAAGCAAACTAAAATACTGGGGTACCAGTAAACATAGGGCAGGTAAATACTAGGCCAATTTACATTTGCTAATCAATCTAAAAAGATATTTTCATCAACATATGCAAAGCATTTACATCCTACAAAGAAGGCACACCAGCTGAGAAATTAACCAATGTCAAAGTGCTGCAAGGTGCGGCACTACATGGTGCACCACAGTGCCTGAAGTATACTGTATATTGAACCTAGGTAAAAAGTGCTCCTATAAGTTCTAAATCTGTTTAGCTTTAAATTTGATTGGGGTGCAGCTATAAAGATCTAATTTGTTTAAAAAACACTTAGATAACTAAACCAAGAAAATGATGTATATTTTATTTTTATTAATTTCATGTTATAACTGCTAGCAGCAGTTTGTGATTAAAGTTTGGTAAAGTTTTTGATTATATACAGGTAACTGCTAGGTTTGCTAGACTAGCAGGAGTCTGGATTGAAATTTAATGAAATAATTCTTTCAAATATAGTTGACAATACTACTACTGCTATCTATCTACGTTTACTACTATATACACTCATCAGCCACAACATTAAAGCCAGGTGACATGAATACCATTGATTACCTCATTACAATGGCACCTGTCAAGAGGTGCAACACATTAAACAGCAAGGTGAAGCAAGAAACATGGACAAGCGTACAGATCTGAATGACTCTGACAAGGGATGAATTGTGAAGACTAAATTACTGAGTCAGAACATCTCCAAAATGGGAGGACTTGTTAGGTGTTCTCAGTATTTGCCTCAGTGTAATAGGTGAGTACATTTTCATATCTCCCTCTTTTAGAGAAGTCTTCATCACTATGATGAATCACGTTGATTACTTATGTACAACATAATTTAGCACTTTGCCCACTGAACAGAAAGTTGGAAATGTGTGAATATCTATTTATGTTTCTACTTTTAGTTTTGAGTATTTGCGGTTGAGATGTCTTTTAATACTGTCTTTCAATTGTTGTACTGCATGACTACATCTTCATTTTGTGAGATTTTTCTTAAGGAATTATTCAACTGACATTTTATCATCACTGATGCCAGTAGCCTAATACACTATGAAATACTGTGTTTCTTCCTTGCTCCTTTACACAAGGTCTACTGGAGTTTTCTTTATCATGAGCCCTTTAACACGATGCTTCCATTTTCCAAGACTCCGTCCATGTAGCTGTAATGATCTTTTTTCTGTCATGTCTACAACCTTACTATCACACCACTCACTCTGGGTCAGAGTCAAGGCCATCTAAATTCACAAGACTCACCGACAGCCACATGCACAGGCTAATGGATTTATGCAGAAGAGTGGGTCTTGTAAGTGCTGCCCTTTAAGTGCTAGATCATCTCTCATGCGCATACACATACTGTGTTTGTTTAAGTAGTGCCCTTGTAATTATAAAAAGTACATTTTATCTAATCAAAAATGTAAATATGTTTTATTTCCATTAACTCAGAATGGGATTAAGATGGAGAAAAGGATAAATGGTTAAAATATTTCCTTACCAATATCCAGGATTCCTTGTTTAATTCCTTATACTGCAACTGATAGTGTAAGTTTTTCTTTTTTTTCCAAGATACAATAAAATCTTCTTTTTGTCGTTTGTACTTTATTTGTTCAGGTGGACATCTTACTGAAAAAGAAAATAAACTATTAAAAACATTCAAGGAAACAAAAACAATATAGTTTTATCTTAACTGTGACAAAGATAACAATACCTTATTATTCTCCTTTAACAGACTCAAAAAGCTATATACAAAACATGATCTGAACAATACGTTTGAGTGATTAGTAAACAAAAGTGCATGTCAAGTTATTTGTTGAGCTCCAAACTGATGATTTCAGGATCTCCTCTCTGTAGGCAGATTCGGTCCCCTCCAAGATGAGTCCAAACACTGTACTGTCATCATCAAATTTGACGATGATATTATTAGGGTGGGCTCGACAGCAGTCATGGCTATTGAGAGCAAATGGCAATGGACCTACTATGTAGCCTTGTGAGGAGCCTGTGCTGAGTGAATGGGGGCTGAGTTTTACTGTCTTCGGGTGAGTGCTGAGAACGTCTTTATCCAGGTGCAGAAGAGTGGGGGTGAAACTTAGGTTAGACAGTTTACTAACTAGAATATCCAGAATAATAGTATTAAGCACTGAGCTATAGTCAATAAAAATCATCCTCACATAGCTCCCCTGGTCCTCCAAGTGGCTCAACACAATGTGGAGAGCTATGGTGTCCTTGGTGGACCAATTTGCTCTGTAAGCAAACTGGTGTGTATCAAAAGTGGGAGGACACAGGCTTTAATGTAGTGTAAAAACAACCTCTATTGGGCGATAGTCATTGAGACTGTCAGTGGCTGATTTCTTGGGAACAGGAATGATGGGGGCTGACTTCTGACTTCTTGTCTCAGGGAGTGATTGAAGATGCTAGTTAAAACATGTGAGAGCTGGTCAGCACACTCTTTCATCACCTTCCAGGTATTCCATCAGGACCAGCAGCCTTCCTCGGGTTTATTGACTTGAGCACTCATCTCACTCGATGCTCCTGTAAGTGAGAAGTGGGCTTCTATCCTCCTTTTATAGATCACTTTCACTTCTTTTATTCCTCACTTTAGCTTGGTTCTAGAGCACTGTCACCTGACCTGAACACTGAGTCATGGCCTTTGAGGAGGGACCTAACCTTGCTGGTCATCCAGGGTTCCTGGTTAGAGAAGACACAGATACATTTCTCTACAGTAACATTATCAGCACAGTACTTGATATAGGATAGAACCGACTGTGTATGTTCAGTTAAGTTTTGATGTTCAAAATATGTCCCAATCAGTGCTTGCAAAACAGTCCTATAAACAAGAGAGTGCATTTTCAGGCCATGTTTTAACAGACTTTATGTATGGCTTTGTTTTTCTCCTAAGAGGGGTGTATGCAGGAATGAAGAGCAGAGAGAGGTCTGACTGGCCTAACTGGGGGAGGTGTGTGGCTCTATATACATGTTTAATATTGGAGTAGACATGATCATGTATATTTTCTCTCCTTGTCGGATACATCACTTGTTGAAAGAAATTAGGTAGCAGTGACTTCATTCACTACTGCTAGTTCTCTTGGAAGAATGAATGGTCAGCATTTAATTGAAATAAACTGTAGGTCAGGAGAACAATGGCTGACTATGATTATATAGTTTTTTCGGATGAGTCATTATGTAGATGCTTGTAGATACAAAGACCCCCCTGTCTGCTCTTACCAAAGTCTTTGTTTCTATCCCTGTAGTAGATTGTGTGGCCTGCTAGCTGCATCCAGAATCATCAGGTGAACCCAGGTTTCAGTTATTATCATTACATACCAGTCATGAACGTAATGATTTCTAGCAATTAATACTTCCTGTTCATCCATTATCTTAATCATGGATCTTGAGTTGGTGAGACACATACTCAGTATAGGAGGCTTATGTGGTTGTTTCCTGAGCCTTCCTCTTTGTCTCTGCCATTTGTGACGTATGCTGGACCCAATAACAATCCATGGCGATCACAGTGGTCTCGCAAGGTCAGTGGGAATGTTGTAAGTGCGATGAAAATCATCTGTAATGGGGAGTTTTAGCCAAAAACCAATATTCAGTAAATCTTGGCAGATGTAGCAGCGATTTCCACAACTGTATGTAAACATACTAATGAACATACTGCTCAAAAGAAAAAAAAAGTGCAACCGAAAGAGAGAGCTGTGAGTCACTGCGTCTATACGTGCTGCAATCTCATCATATGTTCAGTAAATATTTGATAATAAGTGGAAAAATTTGGCACTAATTAAAATGATTCTACCTGTATAGTGGAACAATACAATTGTTACTGATATTTGAGAAAGTATACAGTGAAGCACAGATACTGTCAAAAATAACACGTAAATATAGTTATCTTTGCTTAATGTGTTGAAAAACACATTGCACGTTAAACAGACAAAATTATGGCGTTAGATACAGTATTTGTCTGTTTAAATTGGGACAAAAACTGTTAGATGGGTTTTGTTTAGTCAATAGGGTAAATGTTTTGATTAAAAAGCATTAGTGTGCCCTGTGAAGGGCATGCCACCCTGGTTTGGTTTTCTGATTCCAGTTATTTCAGTTGTCTAAAAAAAATACATATATATAAACTCACCCAAAATTGCACTGCAATGTTTTCAGAGACGTTGGAACACAAACCATATGCTACTTGCATTTATACAAAGATTATTACTCATTTGTTTGTTTGTAGGTGAGAGAGGCAGTAATTCCCATTTGGCTAGCAACACACAATAGGTGCAAGTATGTGAATATGATTTAGTACTTGCTCCAGCATTTGAGCTGAGTGGATCTCAAATCAATTTTTTGTTTTGTTTTTGAAACTGCACCTCATTCATGCCTAAGCACCATATTACATTGGTCCTTCCATTTGCCCTAGGAAAGCCCACTGTTTATTCTTGTATTTGCATACTTCATCCATAGATACATACCACTTGTGTCTATGGATGCACTGAATCCATGCCACGTAACTCATTGATGACACATTCCAAAATGTGCCATCTCTTGTGTTCTTCATTCCCTGTGTCAAACTGATGCCTATGGTGTACTTTATATTCTAAGTGTGCATAATCTTTGCAATGCAATTGAGTTTAGATAAGTTTTTTTGAGCTAACTAGAGCACCAATGTCTGCATATTTCATGAAAATTATAAGTATGACTGTAGCTTCTATAATTTATTTATATAGAAAAATTTTTGAATTTAATTAATTTATTATTTTATGTGGTCAGCTGATTGAAATATTTTGCTCTGCTTTTCACTAATAAATACTGAAGCGGTTTTCAGTAGGGCATCCCAGATTTTTTTTTTTTTATTGAAAACTTATACTAGCATTTAATGTGAGAATATATGCAAACAATATATGCTATTTATCAAGAAATGCTGTATTTTTATGTTCAATCAAGCTGTATTAGGCTGTCTGTGGCTTTTAGGGGTAGAGTAGTAGGGATGTGCTATCAGGATGCTGAAGCTGGTTAGTCATTAGTGATAACAAAATAATTCAGACACCACATGGCTTAACAGTCACTATATAATGCATGAGTGTTGAATATTTAAAGTAACATCCTTAATTATTGAATAATGTGTACAAAGTAACCTCTCTTGTTGAAGGGTTTATGGTGTTGGCATTTCATCATTTCCTACCTGTTTTTCAGAGAACCTTTTTCAGAGATGTATCACTGTGATAAGAGGTCTATGGCAGAGCAAGATTTTTAAATAGAATAATAGAGTACCAGAGCATGCAGGCTCCGGACGGGTGTAGGTATACATGTATGTGTGCACATGCAAATCCAGGGATAACTGGGGTGCTTGTCTGATCGCTCATTCATGTGCAAATGTGAACGGGTCAGTCAGGTGCCTCATTTACGCCATGGAATAGGTGGAGGACAGCACCTGCACCCAATCAGGGATATTAAAGGAGCCTGCACAATAGAAAAAGCAAAAGAAAAAACAATAAGGAGTAGAGGTTAAAGGAATGGAGAGAAAAGCAGCAGTGGGTTGGAGGTCGGTACGATGTGAGAGGGGAAATTGGCAGAGAGGAAAGTAAGCCCTGTGTGAGGAATTTTTGGCCATGCGCTCAAAAGGAGGACAGAGGGGCTGCTTCTGCTGAGCACTCTTTGGAGCAGGAGAGACCAAATGCTCCACGAGGCTTGGAGCATTACATCTTAAGAACCTGCAGATCAAAAAATTGTCTTGAACACCTACAGTGTTTGTGAACAATTAAATCAAATTTAAAAAGTTATTTTATATTTTAATGATATATCAATATATTATTACTGTTTTGTTCTTACCTAGAAGGCCTCTTAAAAAAACATCTCTGAAGCAGACACTGGGCTCTTCATTTACTTCAACCACCCATACAGTAAAATTGAATTGTGAAAAAATGTCAGAGTTATAAGTTGTTCCTGTAATGTTTGTCAATTTCTTACAATGGTTTCTCTCCTTCCTAAATTAAAACAGAGAATACAATAATTATATTCACATGAACAACATATAGTGTATATTTAGAAATATTTAAAATGTGTCCTCCATGCTACATTTTATCCTCTTGAAGCCTGCTGAGAAAAATATTTCTCCAATACCCAGAATCTAGAACTCTAAAATGAGAGTAAAGCATTTTTCTTGCATGGTTCCAGGCCAGACAAATTTGAATTTTACATTGAAAATAACAATAATTATTTGCATTTATATAGTGCTTTTCTCTCTACTCAAAGTGCTCGAATAAAAATATCTTTATTTATATAGCACCTTATCATACACTCATACATTTACATGCAACTCAAGGTGCTTTTCACAGATTAATCAACAAAAAAAAAGATATACCACATTTACTTGGATTATTATCATTAAGCAAACTTTAACCACTAAAGTGCAAAACAAACCTTCATACTTATCGGAAAAAGGCTTTCTAATTAAAATATTTATACATTTATACAATAAGGTTGACAAAAGAACAACCAGATCTAATTAATATACATAAAAATAAATATATATAATATGTACTGTATCAACATTTTACCTAGGCAACCCATTTAGTAGAAACAATATGATGTTATTAAAGTTAATGAAAAAATTCAAAAGCAAATACAATAGTCCATAGCAGTTTCAGCTGATTTAGGATGTAGATGAAGTTCTTGATTCCTGAATGTGAATGTTTGACCAGCTGACACGGAGGAGAGGAAACCAAAAAACTCCTACGATGCTCACAGAGAAAAATAAACCTTTGGAGGGCCACAGTTGGAAAATAGAAACGAGCAAATCAAGCAGTAGTACTGATGGTAATCAATTTCTGCATAATGAAAGTCAGAATGACCTAGGCCAGCTGGTCACACATCCTCCACTGGGCACAGTTGATACAGTTGTCAATAAAGGTTTTCAATTCCTCCTCGTTTCCTTCACTATCCCAGGTGATTGCAGAATAGGCCATGTTGACCAGGTGTGGATGGTGCATAGTGCCACCACGCAGGATGGGAGACAAAAATATTAAAAAAAAAAAAAAAACCTAACTTAAACCTAACTTAAAACATTAAAGTGGATTAAGTGGTTTTGGCAATTTTTTTATTACAAATTTCTTTGCTCATAATAGATTTTAATATATTCACAAACGGTTTGGGTTGAAGATTGTGCTACATTTAACTCAGAATCTGCAAACTGTAACAACAAAGTATATAGGTGAATATAAAAGAAACAGACAAAAATAGGAGCCAAGGACAACCTAAACAGTGCAGTACAATAAGTGAGCATTTAAAAGAACAGTTGGCACTGCAGTAGTTATAGTACTTGCCTATAATTAAAAAAAAATGGTAAACGCCTTTGGTTCTTGGTGGTTCCTAGAATTTGTGGAAAAAATGGAGACACCTCTACCAAAAGAAATAGGATTTTACAATATAAAAGTCAGACTCTCAATTATACAGTCATTTTTTCATTTTTATTCCATCACCACCAATCATAAATAAAGAGATAGCATAAGATCATTTGTCAGAAAAAAGTATAAAAAATCTTGCAATATTTTTAGAAAGTATCCATATACTTAAACATCATTACACCATCAGCATGATATCCACAACATACCCCTTAGCAATCCGTTTTTACATCCAATCAAAGGTCTCATGGAATGGTGGCACCAATTAAAACCAAAATGATGTCACAGTAAATACTTAAATGAGAAATAATTACAGTCATGCTAAAACAATGGTTTACTAAGAAAATTATAATATATTTGGAATCCTTGTGATTCATAAATTAATAAAAACATAGTAAGTCAGTAAGAAAAATGCATTACATTCAAAAAAATAATAATAAAAGAACAGTAATCAAAACAATTTTTTGGTGAAAAAATATCCATGCCACTTATAATGGTTCCTTTAAAAGAAAAATAGATTTTTAAGAAGACTTACTGTTCAATTATTAAAGTATATTTTGTACTGTTGGAGACATGTATGCCAGGTTTCCATTCACAGATGAGTTTTTTTCCGGAATGTATTTTGAAACACTCCAAATCATGGACTCCTCCTGCAGATAAAAAGAAAAAAACAGGCATCTTTTACTTGCTACCGTTTTTGGATTCCAACTGCATAGTACAGCATTATAAATGTATTATTGAAGTTACATTTTTCTTGATTAACACACTTATACTTCATGACATTATGAAGCCCAACATAATAAAAAAATCTCTACATTCTCTACAAGAAAAGAAACAAAACTTAAGGAATCAAACAATCGGTGCACCTTTTCTTTTTTTAATTTATTTTTAAATGCAAAACAGAAAATAACATTGCATACAATCAAGTCAAACTTAACAAAACAGAATGCAACCTCCACCCAAGAGAAAAGAAGGACAACCAACAGTAAGGACAAAACTTTGAAACCAACAAGAAGGGAGAATGTCCTTTTCCCCAATATAAACACTTATTCCAAAACTGTATTAATTAGGTCTTGCCATATTTTGAAACGTTTTGAATAGTGTACTTTTCAATGTAGATGATTGATTTGATTATAATTACATTGACTTTTTTTGTCAGGAGGTTAAATTCTTATTGTAGTGCCTGTCTTTTCCTGTAAAGTGCCTCATTTGGGGACCAGGCATATTCTTGATCTATTCTGGAAATTTTGCTGATTAACTCTGATGCCTTCTTGGTCCCCAAGTTATTTTTATGGGAAAAATATGAAATAAATGCCTTTGAAGTTTGTCAGAATATTCTTGTAGAACCCTCTGAGGATGCATTTGCCTCTAAAAAATAATCAATTTGTTTGGAGGTGAATTCTGTAAAGTTCACATCTGCTAAGAACAGCATGCTTAGATTCCAGCTATGAAATGAGTGTGTAGCTCCAAGGTTAGTGGTGCATGATCAGAGATAACAATACCGTCATACTTAAAAGATTTGAGAGTGGGCATTAAATTAATATCGATAATGAATAATTAACGCTTGAGTAACTATGATGTACTGGAGAAATGAAAGAATATTCTCTTAAATTTGGATTTAAGAATCTCCATGAGTCTGATAAGTTATGATCCATTACAAACTGTGTGATTATGTTTGAGGTATCCTGACTATAGTTGATGATCTATCCACGCCTGCATTTAAAACACAATTAAAGTCTCTAGCCATTAAAGTTTTATGAGTGCTCATACTGGGAATTGATGCAAATACATTTTGGACAAAATCTCTATCATGCATATTAAGTGCTGTTTACACCAGGGGGCATTCTAGCTCCCCAAACACCCAATACAAATAGGCACAGACATAAATGATAAAAGTCTTTTATTGAGGGAAATTTTTCGAATCACCACATCCACTAATATATGCAATAAGATCAATAAAGCAACTCTTTGTCTTCCTTTCTCTCTCTTGATCACTCTTCCACTGTCTCTTCCACTCCTCCTCACAAGTTTCATTCACCTTCCACCTAACTCTAAGTCGTCCATGTGAGGCAGGCAGCTCCTTTTATGCAATCCCTGAGAGTGCTTTCACTAACATGACACTGTAGCTCTGATGCATTTCCAGGTTGGAGCCCTATGGAGTAGGGATTCCCAATCTCTGCTGCTCCCCCTGACGGCACCCACGGGACTCAACAAGGCTGTCCCCTGGGACTATAATACCCAGCATGCCTTGTGGGCACCCAATATGGGGATACAAGCCTGGACTCACTGCCATATAGCGTCCTGGGGAAGACAAAACCCTGTGTAAGCTGCCTCCCCTTGTCCTTCCACCTCAGGGGCATCTCGGCTGGGAAGAATGTGGGCTGTCCCTCACAATGCATAAATATCTATCAAAAAAATGGAACATCTCATTCTAAATTGCAACATCATTATAATGAACAGGGTAGAAGGCTAATAAGATCTCAGCTCAAAATATCCAAAAAACGGGATGTTCACAACACAACAACAGAAATACCAACACAGAAGGAGATAAAATCATTGACCATAAAAATATAACACACACATTTAGTAAGTACTACAAGTTCTTATATTATACTCAGCTTAAGAAAACAAGACACAATCTAAGGAGTTTTTTGACACAATACAAAAAAAAAACCCTCTTAGTGCGGAGGCAGTGGATAAACTGCTGGCTGCTATAAACTCATTCCAGAGTGGCAATGCTTCAGGCCCTGAAGGCTACCCAATGAAATTTTATAAAACAAAATTTCAACTAAGTAAGCTCCACTATTATTAACAACGTTTATAGAAGCTAAAGACAATATAATTGTACCTCAAACTTTTCATCAAGCATTAATTACCGTCTTTCTAAAGAAAAATAAGGACTTAATGCATTGTACATCATGCAGATCAATTTCACTTCTGAATAATTACAGTATCTTAAGATATTCTCCAAGGTTTTAGCTAGAAGAATTGAGAAAGTGCTTTCTTCTGTAATATCACAAGATCAAACTGGATTTATTAAAGGCAGACACTTAGTTTCAAACATTCGACGTCTGTTTAATGTAATATACTTACCCATAAAATCTAACACACCAGAGGTTTTATTATCTGTGGACACAGAAAAAGCCTTTGACAGAGTTCAGTGGGACAACCTATTAACTGCATTGCACAAATTTGGGTTTGGCCCAAATATATGTGCATGGATAAAATGACTTCATACTGTCCAGAAGCCTCTGTCTGTGTTAACAACACAATCTCAAACTACTTCAAACTAGAATGTGGTACTCCATAAGGGTTTCGTCCACCACCATTGAGCTACTGGCTATTCACCATTCACTTTGGAAATGCATTCAGAAAATATCACTATATGCAGATGCTGTGGTACAATGTTCTCCCCAGAAATTTTTTCCAGCCGGATGGCAAGAAAAAGTAGCCAGGTCTGGCGGGAGGGGGAAATTTGGTGGTGGGGAAAATTAAATGTGCACTATTTTTATTACTTAATTATTATTAATTATTTTCCAAAGCTCAATATGACTTCCTTTTTTAAGGTTTGACACTTGTGCCAGAATATTTTTTATTAAATTTAAGAAGTATCCAATTCAGGATCCTGCAACCCTAACAAAAATTTTAAATAACAATTGTTATGACATAAACCAAAAGGCAGCAAGAGATCACTGTGACTGTACTGCAAAGTCATCAGACAGCCATCTAGTGTCACTGGCCATTTTTAGCTTAATCTGGGGAATGTTCAGAATATTTTGAATTTCTGTTAAACCAGCCAACCTAACTGAAGAATTTTGGAAGAAATAGAATAGCTGCCTTAAGATGTTTAGTTTTGTTAAATAAGGTACAGCAGCTGCTGCTTGGGCACTTGCAAGGACCAATCGGCGGTTTACACAGTGGCAGTTGACCAAGAGTCCAGATGTTTTATCTCTAAGCAGTTTTGCCACACCTTTCTGTTTCCCAATCATAACAGCCGCTCCATCTGACCCTCGTCCAACCAGATTAGCAGTTTTCAAGCCTAGAGTGTCCATAGTCTCACTCAGTGTGTTGGTTATAGTCTCAGCTTTGCCATCAATCATATTGAGGGTTAATACAAAACTAATTCTGACCTCTTTAGTGACCTGACAAACATATTTAACGTAAATAATTAATTATTTTACATCTGAGATATCTGTGGTTTCATCACACAGAATACTGAAAAACTTTTCTGTGTGTATATTTTTCAGTATGTTAGATTTTATTTCTGATGCTAAGACATCCAGCAGCTCTTGCATTATTCTTTCAGAGGTGTAATGTGCATTTTTACCAATTTTGAGATGTTGTAAAAAGGAACAACCTATTTCTTTACAGTGTTCCAACAGCTTTTCAAACAACGTTGTATGTGGCAACTCATTTTTTGCCAAACAATGCATGGATCTTAAAGCTCCCACAAAGGCATCTCTCTGTAAGTCATTTAACACAGATACAGATCTTTCAATTTGACCGATTCCAGTTTGCTCTAGTACACGCTTTCCTAAAAGGTCAGCAGAAGACTCAATGTGCGTTTTACTTTTTTCATGGTCCAGCAAGCTTTCTTTTTGAATTCTTGTGTATGGCACGTTTACCCAAAGTAACCCCTCCTTAGGGGGGGTGTTTGTTTGAGTATTTCATGCACAATGAGCACCTCATAACACTTTCTTTGACCATTAGCCAATCAAAATCTTTAAACCATTGTTTGTTTATGCCGGATAAGCAGTGCTTAGATTTAGCAATCGTCAGAGTGTTTGCTGAAGAGACTTCCCCTGATGGACCAGCCTCTGCAATGTCTTTGTCTGAAATTGTCACATGAGGAGTTGACGCCGCACCTTCATCAGTTTGTGACGTCTCTTTTCTGAAATAACTGAGCAGTGTTGTTTTCTGAACACTTCTTTTGCTCATGTTGGTGAAATGTTTGAAAAAAAGTTTAAAGTACCTATGAATAAGACTTTTGAGTGGGAAAGGGAGAGCCTGTTGGATATTCAATTCACACTTGCACTATGGCAGGTACACATAATCGACATTTCCACTTTAATCTCGACGCTTATGTTGAGAATAAAGTTGACATTTCCACTTTATTCTCGCCGTTTATCTAGAGATTAAATTCGACATGTTGACTTCGACATGTTTGTCATTAAAGTAGAACATTGTAAACTAAACTTCATCTTAAAATGAATGTTTAATTTACTAGATTTTCTCAAACCCCGTCATAAGTTATGTAGCAACATGTCGACTTTATTCTTGTCATAAGCATCAAGATTAAAGTGGAAATGTCGAGAATAAAGTCAACATCTCGACTTTATTCTCGACATTTAGTTTTTTTTCTTCACTTTGTCCGTATTTTTTTTTTCTTCACCGTGACCCTAATACGCTTCCGTACAAAACCCTCAGCAATTCAGTGACAAAACTTTTGCTCAGGACACAGTGTGTGCTGCAAAGGTTTCTGCACACTTTTTGCAATATGGACGCAGGTCCAAATATGAGCAAATATAAGAATGGCAGATAGGGTCACTTTAAACAGGAACCACAGTGAGTGCTACAAGGATTTTTGCACACAGAACACACCTAATGCTTAAACAACATATATATATATGTTGGTTTGCTATGTACTGTATAAGAAGAGAGCTGCTGTACGCTCAGCCGCACTATACAGACTGTGCTGAAACTGAGAACAGAGATATCACTTCCTGACGCCAACTAGACTTTTTTTATCAGTCCTCCTCTTGCCCACCCACCTCCACATCCTCTTTGTTTGTGAACTGCCGCTCCGCTCCCGCTATTAGCATGTACAGCCCCCTCTCGCCCGCCCACCTCTCCATACTCCTTGCTACTGTATTAAGCTGCTACACCCCCGCTATTACCATGTACAACCCGCTCACGAAACCCTATCTCCCCATACTCTTTGCTTGTGAACTCTGCTCCGCCTCGTCCCTGCTATTAGCTTTAGCAATATTTGCCCACCCGCCAGCTCATCCCTTGCCATCTCTGCAGATCATTAGATCTGCCTGTGCCTGCTGATCTGCGGCTGTCATCTCACAATGTCATGCGAGATGACAGCCAGGCGCTCAACTAAATTAGCTGGGTGGAGCGCCCGGCTAAAAGACGCTAGGGAGAACACTGTGGTACTATATATATCAGTCCCACTGACATCTTTACCAGTAGTTCTTAACACTAGAATCCCTGAAGCCTAAGAAAAAAGCAGAAATCCTGGGCCACCTTAAATACCTTCGCACCTCTCCATCAGCGTCTTCTGTTTTGCAAATGTGTCAATCAGCACAAGCAGCAAGCAGCCTGCTATCCCATCCCCCACCAACGGGGCTGAAGTCAGTAGCAAAATTCTCCCAGCTCAAGTGTGTTTATCTGGGTGTGAGGTGCCTGGAGTTGTATAGGGTAAATAATATATTGTTATCTGAAATACATGCATTTCATGTGTGTTCTTCCATGTCTACAACGATCTGTGTAAATGTAGGAAGACAGGAAATATGAGGCAAGAAATGCTGAACACATACCTTAAACAGAAACTTTTTCCACGTTATACAGTAATCCCTCGCTATATCACGCTTCGACTTTCGCGGCTTCACTCTATCGCGGATTTTATATGAAAGCATAACTAAATATATAACGCGGATTTTTTGCTGCTTCGTGGGTTCTGCAGACAATGTGTCTTTTTACTTCCTGTACATGCTTCCTCAGTTGGTTTGCCCAGTTGATTTCATACAAGGGACGCTATTGGCGGATGGCTGAGAAGCTAACCAATCAGAGCATGCAGTTAAGTTCTCCTGACTGAGAAGCTAACCAATCAGAGCACGCAGTTGACTTCCTGCGTGCTGAATGCAGTGTTAACCAGGAAGTCACGTCTCGCTCATTCAGCATCAACGTGTTTCGCTGTGTAAAGAGTTGTGCTCTTTTGTGTTTATCTTTGTGCATAGTCAAGCCCTTCATTATGGCTCCAAAACAATCTGCTACTGCTTCAGGGGCCGTGCCCAAGCGCAAGAAGAAGATGTTAACAATTGCCGAAAAGGTAAATGTTTTGGATTTGTTGAAGGCTACGATTCTTTTTATTTAAAAAGTAGGAAAGGAATATAAGATCTACGGCTGCAGTGTCCTTTTAACCAGGGTGCAAAACGAGTTGTAAGTGGATGTAATAAGGCAGTAGTCTGGATGGAATCTGCTTTAGGGATTTGGATTGAAGACTGCCAGAAGAAGAACAACGGCAGTGCTACACAATCGCCTGAAGTGGCTGTAACGCTCTCCTTTGTTGTGCAGTAAAATTAAACTCATTGTTATCGGACAAGTCATCGTGTCATTGTTGGTGAGTAACCATAATTAATTTTCTACTTACAGTGCTTAGTACATGTACGTACGTTTAGTGTCACTGTACACACATTTACTGTATACTATTTTTCTTGCATTGTACGTATTTATTGCTGGTGGCCTGTCTATCGTAATGGCTGTAACATATGTGATATCGGAGACACTCAATATCTTTAAAATAATATTTAGGTTTTACTGTATATAAACAGTGTGTTTATATACATAATTTCAATGAATCTTACCTAATATCTAAGAGAATACAAAGGGATTATGCTGTATAACTCTGCGGGGAATATTTATAAACAGTGTGGGAAAGTTTATAAGGGCTTAAAATATATAAAAATAACCATACAAACATATGGTTTCTACTTTGCGGATTTTCACCTATCGCGGGGGGGTCTGGAACGCAACCCCCGCGATCGAGGAGGGATTACTGTACTAATAATGACGTGAAGTGTATAATGTGTGAAGACTTTAGTCCAAATATCAAATAAACACATGCGCTTTTATTCAAGAATATAACCAAAGAAAAATCATTCATTTTACATGTTGCTGTCAATGAGTTAAAAACCCAAGCTCAAATTTCAATTGACAGAAAATAGATACACATTCTTGGATGTTGCAGAGGTAAGAACTGCCTGCCTTATAACCAAAAGGTTGTGGGTTCAAGTCTGGGTGCTCTGCGTTTTGAGTAGTGAGCTGCTAAATTATTACTATAATTTAATAAAAACAAACACTTAACACTAGCTTGGAGAATTTTAGTGGCTAATGATTTGAGTCTGTAACACCCGGTGTGAATTTTTGCTACCTGTAAAAGATATTGCTGAAGGGATACAGTATAAGCAGACACACAAACACTGGTGAATCATGTCTTCTTGGTATCTTGTTGTCACTTGAACATTTTGTTATTCAGTTTTATTCTTGAATAAAAGTACACTTGTTCTGTTATACCTTTGAGAAAGTATTTTTTTTTTAATATTCCAGTAACCACTTAAATGAGATTAAATCTGCTTCTTCCTCCCTCATGCATGCGCACACACACACATTCATACGTGAAAATGTCATTATTTGAAAACACTATGTCATTTGAAAATGTTTTTTTTTTTCGATCTTGCCTGTACTCTGTGTTATAGTGCATAGTACTGAGAATACAGACAGACTTCTTGTTTTTGGGCGCAAACAAAGTCAGCATGGCACTACCAGATCTAAACACTAGTGTAGAGAGTTGCCCGTGTACTGAAGTGTCTATAGCTGCAGGTGGAAGCTGTTGTTGCACTTTACGTAACTGATCTTTTCCTAAATAAGGAGAGGCATTGCACATATAATTCATCAGCATGTCTATGTTAATCAAACAATGGAAGCTCTGAAGTCTACTTGTGATGTTACGCTGTAGGAAGATAAGTAAATAAATATACGTAAACAATATTCAATGTGGCATTTTTATAAGTAACATAAATGTTTTCATATAAAGAACATCAAGAAACAATCGCAACCGGAACTTTGCACGATACCTTGGCGAGCTCTGTAGGCCCTGCTGTTTTGTTAAAGGACGTGTGTGGCAGATTCACTGGCAGGATGACACAGAACCTGTTTCTGCATCCATACAATGCCATCTTTCACCTTTATACCTGGTGCAGCTGCGTTGTTCTTATATGTGAGTGGATGTTTCTTGCATGGAGGGCTTCTGTTCTCTTTATCCGATGTAGAACCCTCATCCTCATCAGAGTTCACCTCTGTTATAGCATGTCTTTATTTGAAAATAGCAGTATCAGATCAGGGGGTGCGTGAATGTGACTGAGAGAATAAAACTGAATAAAAAAAAAAAACGCTAACCTTTACAAATACCATAAATTTATACCAGCTGTTACAGACTCAAATCAAATGTATGTTTTTATTCTATAATAGTAACAATGAGAGCAGCTCATTACTCACTAAATGGTAAATCTAGGAAGGGCCCGGAATCGAACCCGCAATCGCTTGTGAGCCAGCAGTTCTTACCGCTGCACTACCCAAGCAGTCATGTCGGCATCATACCCTAACCTGATTTCTTTGCAAATAATGCATATGCCCCGCAAGTTGGGTGTGCAATAGATGAGAAAGAAGATTTTTGAAGTGAGTTGGATGAAGTGATGAACAGTGAACCCAAGAGACAGAAAGTGGTGATTGGAGCAGATTTCATTGGACAAGGGAACAGAGGAGACGAGGAGGTGATGGGTAGGTATGGTGTCAAGTAGAGGAATGAAGAAGGTCAGAGGATAGTGGATTTTGGCAAAAGGATGGAAATGGCTGTGGTGAATACGTATTTTAAGAAGAGGGAGGAACATAGGGTTACGTACAAGAGTAGAGGAAGATGCACACAGGTAAATTACATCCTATGCAGAAGAATCAATATGAAGGAGACTGAAGACTGCAAAGTGGTGGCAGGGGAAAGTGTAGTTAAGCAGCATAGGATGGTGGTCTGTTGGATGACGTTGGAGATCAAGAAAAGGAAGAGAGTGAGGGCAGAGCCAAGGATCAAATTGTGGAAGTTGAAAAAGGAAGACTGCAAGGTTGAGTTTAGAGAGAAGGTGAGACAGGCACTGGGTGGTAGTGAAGAGTTACCAGACAGTTTGGAAACTACAGCAGATGTAGTAAGGGTGACAGCAAGAAGGATGCTGGCGTGACATCTGGACAGAGGAAGGCGGAAAAGGAAACCTGGTGGTGGAATGGGGAAGTACAGGAGAGTATACAGAGAAAGAGGATGGCAAAGAAGAAGTGGGAGAGTAGACAAGAGTACAAGGAGATAAGGTGCAAGGTGAAGAGAGATTTGGCAAAGGCTAAAGAAAAGGCATATGATGAGTTGTACAGTATGAGAGGTTGGACACTAAGGAGGGAGAAAAGGACCTGTACCGATTGGCTAGACAGAGGGACCGAGCTGGGAAAGATGTGCAGCAGGCTAGTGTAATAAAGGACAAAGATGGAAACGTACTCACAAACGAAGGGAGTGTGTTGAGCAGATGGAAAGAGTACTTTGAGAGGCTGATGCAGGAAGAGAACGACAGTGAGAAGAGGATGGATAATGTGGAGATAGTGAATGAAGAAGTGCAATGGATTAGCAAGGAGGAAGTAAGGACAGCTATAAAGAAGACGAAGAATGGAAAAGCCGTTGGTGTAGATGACATATCTGTGGAAGCATGGAGGTGTTTAGGAGAGATGGCAGTGGAGTTTTTAACCAGATTGTTTAATGGAATCTTGGAAAGTGAGAGTATGCCTGAGGAGTGAAGATGAAGTGTACTGGTGCCGATATTTAAGAATAAGGGGGATGTGCAGAACTGTAGTAACTACGGGGGATAAAATTGATGAGCCACAGCAAGAAGTTATGGGAAAGAGTAGTAGAAGCTAGGTTAAGAAGTGAGGTGATGATTAGTAAGCAGCAGTACGGTTTCATGCCAAGAAAGAGCACCACAGATGCAATGTTTGCTCTGATGCGATGTTTGCTCTAAGGCTGTTGATGGAGAAGTATAGAGAAGGCCAGAAGGAGCTGCATTACATCTTTGTGGACCTGGAGAAAGCATATGACAGGGTGTCTCAAGAGGAGTTGTGGTATTGTATGAGAAAGTTGTAAATGGCAGAGAAGTATGTAAGAGTTGTACAGGATATGTATGAAGGAAGTATGACCGTGGTGACTCCGGTAGGATTGACGGATGCATTCAAGGTGGAGGCGAGATTACATCAGGGATTGGCTCTAAGCCCTTTCTTATTTGCAATGGTGATGGACAGGTTGACAGACTAGATTAGACAGGACTCACCGTGGACTATTATGTTTGCTGATGACATTGTGATGTGTAGCTAGAGTAGGGAGCAGGTTGAGGAGACCCTGGAGAGGTGGAGATATGCTCTAGAGAGGAGAGGAATGAAGGTCAGTAGGAACAAGACAGAAAGCATGTGTGTAAATGAGAGGGAGGTCAGTGGAATGGTGAGGATGCAAGGAGTAGAGTTGGCGAAGGTGGATGAGTTTAAATACTTGGGATCAACAGTACAGAGTAATGGGGATTGTGGAAGAGTGGTGAAAAAGAGAGTGCAGGGTGGAGAAGAGTGTCAGGAGTGATTTGTGACAGACAGATATCAGCAAGAATGAAAGGGAAGGTCTACAGGACAGTAGTGAGACCAGCTTATGTTATATGGGTTGGAGACGGTGGCACTGACCAGAAAGCAGGAGACAGAGCTGGAGGTAGCAGAGTTAAAGATCCTAAGATTTGCACTGGGTGTGACGAGGATGGATAGGATTAGAAATGAGTACATTAGAGGGTCAGCTCAAGTTGGACGGTTGGGAGACAAAGTCAGAGAGGCGGGATTGCGTTGGTTTGGACATATGCAGAGGAGAGATGCTGAGTATATTGGGAGAAGGATGCTAAGGATAGAGCAGCCAGGCAAGAGAAAAACAGGAAGGCCTAAGAGAAGGTTTATGGATGTGGTGAGAGAGAACATGCACGTGATGGGTGTAAGAGAACAAGATGCAGAGGACAGGAAGATATGGAAGAAGATGATCCTCTGTGGCAACCCCTAACGGGAGCAGCCAAAAGAAGACGAAGAAAGACTGTTTTGATTGTTTTGTTGTAATTGGATAATATACTGACTTTTCTGAAGGTTTTCTAAGTGCAAATGGACTCAGAATTATAAAACATTTGTTGTATGTGTTAATTTCTTTTCACATACTTTCCATATATCAAAAGAAATGTGTACATTTTCAGTGTTAAGCAAAATAACTTGCATGTAAGAATCCATCCTAGTAAGTTAGTATTGAAATCACATGGATATTTCCTTTTATAGAATATGACAGAATGTTAATTTGCATTAACTACACAGCTAATTGAGCATTTAGTTTTATTCCCTATAAAATGATGTGCTAATGAAACATGGCCCCCGCAACAGTAAGTTGGATATAGACGGCTGGTGATACAATATGAGAATATTATATGTATTGTACTGTATTTTAAACAATTTCAAACTTTGAGAATAATTTGTACCTGTAAGAAAAGGCCCTTTTCAAGTGTGAACATTTTGGGAAATATGAAAAAAAATTGAAGCTGAAGGTCAAGCACAAGCCCTTTCATGTAATTAAGAACTTGATATAATCTCCATTTACAGAAAGTGCTTTGTGTGTTGTGCACATTTTTATAAACATCTAAATGATGGAAATAGTTACCTCAACCTTACTCATGTTTTAAAACCAAACTACAATTGAGAATTTCAACCAGTCTTTTGGAGTTCTTTTCTCCAAATGAAGTCATCTTCACACAGCTTAAGAATAAAGCAAAATTCTTCACATTTTTCTATTTTCATAGGTGGTACAAATATAATCATGATAATATAAACTTGCCTCTAGAACTTCCTCATTGTGTAAAGTTACATCAGCACTAATATTCAAAATAACAGCTTTTGAAGTATATGTTTTTTGATTGACAATTGGGTATGAACAAGCAACCCATTTTTCATAGTGTTTGCCTTCCTGCAAAATACAGGGCATGTTAGTGTCCTAGCATTATGGGCTATTTGTCTTTTTGTGTCTCTGTGTCACTATAAAAGGTAAACTGAATTAAATCTACCATAGCATGTTTGCTTGCATCATGAGTAATTTGACATAGAGTAATTAGAGTTGGCCCTTTGTCTTTACTCATTGTTTATACACAGAAACACAAGATGGTGACTTGTCAAACTAGTTTCACAACTTGACCCCAAATAAGAGACAGAAATGAGACTGAAGAAAATACTGTGGAGACTTTGTGTTTCAAATACAGCTATAGAACACTTGACTAATTTATGTTTATTTATTTATGCACATTTTTCACATTATAGGGTACAATGGGATTTTTTCATAGTAATGTTATAAAGATGACTTTTTAGCTCTGTATAACGTTACTGATTGTTGGAGAAAAATCTTGCATATAAAACTGCTAGAAAAGGAGTGAACGTGTGAGTAGGGTCTTAATATGAAATTGTATGTTATTAATTTAATAAGCTAAGCCTCTCTTTATTATATGAAATCTATGTTATCAATTTCTTTTTTTTTTTTTTTAATTAATTTTATTACAATCCATACAAAGCAATCAAGTTTTTACAAAGAGAAAAAATTAAGAACAGATCGATCCCCACCCCTGAGAGAGAGAGCAAGCCAAACGGCGTTAAATTTAAGGCTTGTACACATACCTAAATTAATAAATTCTCTGTGCCTTATGAACTTATTTTAAAATATTACTGATTAGATCCTGCCATGTTTTGAAAAAAGTCTGTACGGATCCTCTAACTGAGTATTTGATTTTTTCCAACTTCAAATAATATAACACATTGTTTCCCACTGACTTAAAAGAGGAGAGTTTGGGTTTTTCCAGTTTATGAGAATAAGTCTACGTGCCAAAAGTGTAGTGAATGCAATCACAATTTGTTTGTCTTCCTCCGCTTTAAACCCATCTGGAAGAACGCCAAACACAGCTGTTAATGGATTTGGAGGGATTGTGAGTCCAAGGCTATCTGAACGGTAATTAAAAATGTTTGTCCAGAATAATGTTAATTTGGTGCAGGACCAGAACATGTGACCTAGTGAGGCTGGGACTTGGTTGCAACGTTCGCAGGTTGGATCATGCCCTGGGAACATTTTGGAAAGTTTTAGTCGAGACAGATGTGCTCGATATATAATTTTGAGTTGTATGATTGTATGCTTTGTGCATATGGAGCTCGAGTGAATTCTCTGCATTGCTACTTTCCACTCCTTTTCTGATATATTAACTGAAAGATCTTTTTCCCAGTGTCTTCTTGGATCTTTGAAAGGGAGGGATTGTAAAATGATTTTATATATTGTAGAGATGGTGTCTAAGTCCTTGAGATTGAGCAATATTTTTTCCAGCATGGATGAGGGTGCAAGATGAGGAAAATCTGGAAGGTTTTGTTTAACAAAGTTTCTGATTTGAAGATAGTGAAAGAAATGTGTAGCTGGAATGTTAAATTTGGAATGTAATTGTTTATAGGATGCAAAGACGTTGTCTATATAAAGATCTCTAAGCAAGTTAATTCCAAATTTTTTCCAAATATTAAAAACTGCATATGTTTGTGAAGGTTGAAAGAGGTGGTTCTCTTGCAGGGGTGCCACAGATAGAAGCTTCTCCGTCTTAAAATGCCTTCTACATTGGTTCCAGATTCTAAGTGAGTGGAGCACAATTGGGTTATTAGTGTATTGCCAATAACGTGTGTTTATTGGAGCACAGAGCAAGGAATACAAAGAAGTACTGCAGGATTTTACTTCTATTGCGGACAAAGCCTGTGTATGTTCTTCTATTTGTGTCCAGGTTCTTATCGCCTGTATATTTGCTGCCCAGTAATAAAACTGGAAGTTAGGAAGAGCCATGCCGCCTTCTGCCTTTTGTCTTTGTAAGGTCGCTCTTTTGATGCGTGGATGTTTTGAATTCCAAATAAATGAGGTTATTGTCGAATCTAATTGCCTAAAAAATGATTTAGTAATGTATATTGGGATGTTTTGAAATAAAAAAAGGAGTTTAGGAAGAATATTCATCTTAACAGTGTTAATTCTTCCAGCTAGTGTGAGATGAAGGGTTGGCCATCTATGCAAGTCTTGTTTAATTTTTTCCATGCAAACGGCGAAATTTTGTTGATATAGAGCTTTATGTTTACTTGTGATGTTTACCCCTAGGTATTTAAACTGTTCTGCAGTGATAAAAGGTAGGGTATCTAATCTAATATTATATGCTTGAGAGTTCACTGGAAAGAGTACACTTTTATTCAGATTAATTCTGAGACCAGAGATCTTTTGAAATTCTGTGAGTGCTGCTAAGACTGCAGGCACGGAATTTTCTGGGTCTGATATATACAGTACCATGTCATCTGCATATAATGAAATTTTCTGTTCCAGTCCTTCTCTGCTAATCCCCTTTATCTGATCAGTATTTCGACAATGTATTGCCAGTGGTTCAATGGCAATCGCAAACAGCAGCGGGGACAAGGGGCATCCTTGTCTAGTGCCACGTTCTAGTTTAAAGTAGTCTGAGCAAATGTTGTTGATGCAAACTGAAGCTTCTGGGTTAGTATACAGTAATTTAATCCATGCACAGATGTTTGGGCCAAACCCAAACTTCTCCAATATAGTAAAAAGGTATTTCCATTCAATCATGTCGAATGCTTTTTCTGCATCCAATGATAATAATATTTCTGGGGTGTTTGATTTAGTTGGTGAGTATATTACATTAAACAGGCGTCGAAGATTGGAAGATAAGTGCCGGCCCCTAATAAATCCAGTTTGGTCTTGTGATATTACCGAGGGGAGCACTTTCTCCATCCTTCTGGCTAAGATTTTAGAGAGTATTTTAACGTCGTTATTCAGAAGTGAAATTGGTCTGTATGATGCACGTTGTAATAAGTCCTTATTTTGTTTTGGAAAGACAGTGATTAGTGCTTGGCGAAAGGTTTGTGGAAGAGATTGGTTATCTCTGGCTTCTGTAAATGTTGCTAATAAGAGGGGAGCTAGCTGAGCGGAGAATTTCTTGTAAAATTCTGCAGGGTAACCATCAGGGCCTGCTGCTTTCCCGCCTTGGAGTGATTTTATAGCATCTAGTAATTCTGATAACGTCAGAGGTTTATCAAGTTCCTCCGCACTAAAAGCGTCTATTTGTGGTATCTGTAATGTATCTAGAAATGTATTAGATTGTGTATTGTCTTCTTTAAACTCAGTAGTATATAGGGATTTATAGTAGTCTCTGAAAGTATGCATTATATTTTTGTGTTCGACGATTTTATCTCCATTCGTGCTAGTGATTACCGAGATTGCGTTGCGCACTTCTTGTTTGTGAATTTGTTGAGCTAAAAGCTTATTAGCTTTCTCCCCATGTTCATAGTAATGATGTCTGGATTTGTAAATTAGTTGTTCAGTTTCTTTAGTTGTCAAGAGGTTTAATTCCTAATGTAGAGCCTGCCTCCTCCTATGTAGAGTCTCGCTTGGTAGTCTGGCGTGTTCTTCATCTATTTTAGTAATTTCGCTTTTTATCTCTGCTACTTTCTTGGCTTCAGATTTATTTCTGTGGGAAAGATATGAGATAATCTGACCTCTTAAGAAGGCCTTAAGAGTTTCCCAGAGTATTCCTGCAGAGATCTCGGGGGATATATTTGTCTCTAGAAAGAATTTGATTTGTTTGCATATAAATTCCGTACAATTCTCGTCAGCTAATAGAAGCGGGTTGAGGCGCCATCTGCGGGGTGAGTGCATGGGGCTTAGTAATTTTAGCTCCAAGATCATAGGTGCATGGTCAGAAATAACAATAGCATCATATTTGCAAGATTTAATCAACGGCAAGAAGTTATTGTCTATAAAGAAGTAATCAATCCTTGAGTAACAATGATGCACTGGTGAGTAGAAAGAATATGTTCTTGAATTTGGGTTTAAAAACCTCCAGGGGTCTGATAAATTGTGATCAGTTATAAACTTTGTAATTATCTTTGCGGTGTTAGATGCCGTTCCCCCTGTAGAGGAAGTCCTATCTAAAAGTGGATTTAGAACACAATTGAAATCCCCAGCCATTATAACTTTATGAGAATTCAGATTGGGAATGGATGCAAATAAATTTTGTATAAATTCCTTATCATCAACATTAGGTGCATAAACATTTATCAAAATCATTTTACAGTTAGATAAGTCTCCCATGACCATTACATATCTCCCTTCAGGATCCAATACTACATCTGATGCTACAAATGGTACTGTTCTATGTATGAGAATTCCCACCCCTCTAGTTTTCTTTGTAAAACTAGAATGGAACATTTGGCCAGTCCAGACTTTTTGCAGCCGGAACTGATCCTTGCTTATTAAATGAGTTTCCTGTAAAAATACTATTTTAGCATTTAGACCTGTTAGGTGAGAGAGTACTTTCTTTCTCTTTAATTCGTGATTCAGGCCTTTAACATTCCAGCTTACGAAATTAACTGTCCCGTCATGGAGACACTGATTCTGAGTTTTTGATGTCATTTTATAGTCTTAACTGGAAGTGAGACAGCTTTGGCCTTAATTTCCTATTTCCCCTAGAGTTGTTGCCATGCAGCTTATTATTACGTTGGTAGTTATAATTATTAAGATTAAAAGGCCAGATTAGGTATAGATCAAGCCTGCTCTCTTTCTCTCCCCCCCTTAACCCCCCACCCTCCCTTTTTGCCTCCCCAAGTGAGGCTAAAACCCACTTCACACAGTCCCAGTCCTCTGACATACCCAGAGACGGAGCACGTCCAAAGCAAAACAAGCCCCAATGCAGCGGTGCTTTAGAGTTAAAAGATAGAGATATCTGTTACCAATATAGTCTTTAAAAAAAAAAAAAAAAAAAAAAGAATTTTGCACTTAAAATATATATATAGTCTTCAGCAATTTTAGTGCATTAAGATGATACACCCAGATAATAAACCCGGGTGATGATGTTAAAGATGTGTCCAAAATAAGCATAACAAGTCTTAATGCAGTAATAGCAATAACAATAAACCAAGGGTATGATATTGAACAGTCTCGTTTAGGGTAGAGATGAAGTAATTAGAAGAAAAAAAAAGGAAAGAAAAAGTAATTAAGCACAATAAAACATAAACATAAACAGATAGTGCCCTAGTAATACTAAGTAATAATGAGAAAATATGTGAATATATGCTGATAAAAACCCGTATTTTAAAACGAATAGATCACACAGTAGATTATTAATCCTTGCTTTAATCATTAACCGCCATGACTCACTATTATGTATCACAATAGTCCCGGGATCAGCTTTCTTAATTCCTTTTCTGCTTCATCCTTGCTAGCGAATACGTAGAAATGACCTTGCCATTCCACTTTAAGTTTTGCCGGATACAAGAGGCTGTATTTGACGCTGGCTTGCCGTAACCGCTGTTTGATGTTGTAGAAGGCTGCGCGTTTAGTAGCTGTTGCTGGAGAGAAGTCAGGAAAGATACGAATGTGGTTATTTTCAAATGTAATATCTTCCTTGTTTCTGAGGAGTGCCATCACCTCTAGCTTAAATGATAATCGTTCAAAACGAACTATAAAAGACCTTGGTCTGGGTCTAACGGTGTTTGATCCGTGTACGCAGTAAGCTGCTGCTATCTCAGATTCTGCTTTAAAGTCGTCCCCGATTATTTTAGAAAAAAGTTCAGCAGCGAATTTCACAGGGTTTGAACTTTCTCGATTCTCAGGCAGACCTTCAATTCTGACGTTATACCTTCTACTTCCATCTTCCAAAGCAGCCAGTCTGTCTCCGAGTTTTTTGCATTCGGAGCTGACATTTTCTGCTTTTTCTTCAGCACTGGTAGCTAAATTTTCGGCTAATTCAATCCTAGTCGTGAATGTCTCCTTGAGATCCTCCAATTGATTAGTAAGCGTTTCAATTTTACCCAGCACCTGTCGCATTTCCACTTGCATTTCTTGTCGCAGCCTTTCATTTGCCTGTTGCAGCATCAGCCGCTGCGTTTCGTTTGCTTGTTGCCATTCCTGCCGCTGCATCTCGTTTGCTTGCTGCCATTCCTGTTTCAATTCCAGCAACTCTTGTTTCAACCTCTCATGTGCCTTTGCCCTTGCTTTCTCATTTGCCTTCTCGGTTTTCTTTATATCTTCTAACATACTGTAAAAATAATCTGGGCATTCTACAGCTGTAACTTTCAAATTTCATTGTATCTGCTCATTATTATAACTGACCACTGAAAAAGAACTCCATGATTTCAGTCCTTAATGTAACAGTAAGTAGAAGCCAAGTAAATAATAATTTTATAGCATATAAAACATTCTCAAAAGTTTTTATTCTAACCTTTACAGTTTTCAGTCAAGGCTACTATTAAAGTGGTCCTTCGTGTCCTTGGTGATACTCATGTTACATGGCCTATTCTGAATATTAAAGGGGATCACACCACTCTCTGTTATAACTAAGGACATAGAAAAAGCTGCAAAGAAGCAATATAAAAGCAAAACTATTTCTTATCCATACATAAGCAATAGACACAGCAAGTACCAATTTAACCTTACTTATTGGCATAATGAGTAATGATTGCATAACTGCATTTGCTCTATAATTTCAAGGCAATTTTCAGTTTTGAGTTTGAAGATTATGGCATGCCAACATGAAAAACAAATATTCTGCATCCAAGCAAAGGGAAACACAGAACCAACAGAAAGGTGAAGACTAAGTAAAATTGGTAACTCAGTGACAGGGTTTTATTGAGTTTTTTTTTTTGCTAAGATACTAAACATTCTCTTATATATCAATTGTCTAAAATGATCATTGCTTAACTGAGTTCCTCTCAATTCTGAATTGCTACCAGTCAACAATTCTAAATACATTTTATCTTATATAGATGTAATATATCATTAAATGATACAATCATACAATATCGTAAAAAGAAAATACCATATATTTTAGAAAAATCATATTTAAAACCATAGTCTACCTAATAGAATAAATATTCTTATATCAAACACAACTAAATATTAGAGTCACAGAACCATTCTTTAGCATAAACAGTTTCAATTAGATTCATTAATAAAATAAAGTTTTTGTTTAATAACTAAGAAAATAAACTTGTTAAATGCTGAAAGAGGTTCAAGTTTAAATAACTGTAGTGAGAACTGGCTTATTTAGGCAACTCTATGCAGCATTTACCTGACAATTCAAACAACTCTAAACAACTGATTTTCATTAAGTTAAATGCAATAAAGTTACAGCAGCAATGTGGTGTTTACAGGGTGTGATACTATTTAAATTTATGACAGTTAAACATCCGTGTTATATTTAGTCTCTGAAAATAAGTGGCAGTTTCTTTTTCTTTTAACTATTTGTTGGTTACTTATGCTGAATGAATTTAATTGTTTGAAATGAAAAGTAGTAAAATCACAAATATAACTACAGTTTCAATAGACTGTGCTGCAGACCCAGAATTCTTGAGTAAATCTTGTATATTACACAGAAGCTTTAATTTATAATTTTAGATAAGAAATTTGATAACATAAAATACAATCTGTATATAACATTTTAAAAAAGTAGTCATTTCTTCATGCAAATTAATCCTCATAAAAAAGTTAAACGGCAAACTAATATCTTGCTTTCCACTTTTGGACTACAATTTTGTCAAAATACATGACGTTCATTAGCTTGTTTGCACTGACTTAATGTAGAAAGAGGCTAGAACCGTTTCACCTAAGATGTGCTTTTCTTAATACCATTCTAATGTTAAAACTAGGATTTTGCTGAAATTCTCTTTCAGTTTAGATCAACTGTGTCAGCTGCTCTAAATAAAAAAATGCATCTTCCTGAGTCAGCCTGGTTGTATAATAAAAGTAATTTATTTACAATTAATGAGTGAAGAAAATATCTTATTTGATATCTCTTCTCCAAGTGCATCTTCAGCACCTTTCCTCATTATCCTTGTGTGTCTGAACCTCTCTTGCCAATTGCTTCTCTCTCAAGTATCCTTCTATATAAAAGCGGTCGGGATTGTCCTTCCGTCCCGTGAGTGCTACGTAGGCGCGGAGTTTCACACACGCCCCGTCCATTTTGCAATGCACGATGGGATTTGTAGTTTCGTTTTTCCAGGTAAAAGATGATTTTCTACTCCAGACTGTGCGATATCTTCTTCTTCTTTCTTACTATATAAAAGCGGTCGGGATTGTCCCTCCGTCCCGTGAGTGGAAAGCGTAGCGGTATTCCGCTTATCACAGACTTACTACTTGCAGCTTGCGTTACGAAGCGACATGATGTGAGCAGAGTTCTGGTGCTCCCATTGTTCCCTTGCTTTTGTGCACGATGTGCTGGAAAAACAGACAAAATTATGTCTCTGGAAATAATGAATGTTGATGGAGTACAAATGCCTCACCGCGTAGTAAATATCAGGGGGGTTCAAAAGGGCAACCTCAATATAGAAAAAAAGTTAAAATTTCATCACAAAAATAACAGAAACTACGAGTATTAAAGTAATACCGCTCAAATGCAATATAACCAAATTAATGAGTTTGTATAAAATATCAAATTGATCTACATATTGAATTGCCTTAAGAAGTGGTCAACTTAAAAGTTGGTCGCCTTAAAAGGCGGGTCAGCCTAGTGTTCCCATAAAGACTGCTTCTCAGATTCTGTCTTGCTTGCCTCCTCTCTGCTATCATACTTCCTTTCTTGAAGGTGATTCTCAGCATGCATCCCATGCATTTTCTCCTTCTCAATGTGTCTCAAACTCTCCTGCCCAGTATTTCCTCTTTTAATTGTGTCACTAAGCCAAGCGGAGGTACCAGACATACATAGACTGTAGTGTCTAGTAGATGTTACTGCTGCTCAATTTTGACAGCAGCTGATAGGTTATTTTTTTCAGATCCATGACATGGCAGTTAAAAAGTTTCAAGTTACCAGCCTTTGCATAAATATCTGGAAAAAGGTAAAAATGCTGCTATATTCAAAATAAAGATAGCAAGTCCATTTAACTGACTAGTCTACTGTATTTATCCAAGCTAGGCACTGAAACATTACTTTACTTCAGTGCACTTGCCAGTAATAATGATGGTAGCAGAAAAATTATCTGTTCTGTGTGTGGTTCTAGATTTCATTCCAGCGCTAACCATTACCATGAATTTCTCAAGTTAACCAGCGTCACAACACTAAAAGAATAATTTTTGAAAAGCTAAGTAAGTTTAGGTGGCTTACTTATGGTATTGCTGTCTTGTCCTGTACTATACTTCCAGTGGTCCTTCTCTTTGGGTGATCATTTATTGAGCTAGTGCTGTTGTAGAAAACAATCTGTTTTATACACAATGAACAAACAACCATTTTCTTAACTTTTTTGGTGAAACATCCAACATAGAGGAGAATTTTGGAAGATATTTGGAGGAACCTTCTACCGCTGAATGTGGTGCAGCTGCGGCCCAGATTAGTTTACTCAAAAACAGTACAGAGCATGCTGGCACACAATGTGGGGAGGGGCAGAGACAGTCACTCAATTAAGTAAACTCAATTTGATTAAATATTTAGATTTACTTAGCTCTGTTGGGTATTTCACAAGCCTGTATATCTTCTTTTACATTCTTATGCAAATTCCCCAAACATTTACCTTTAATCAATGTGATAAATATAATAGGACAGTGCCCCCATGCTAAAATCTCATCCTTTACAGATGAAGGTACATGTAATAATCTCTCTGGTACCTTAGCTGGAAGTTCAAGTATCTAATGCTGAATTTATAATGTTTATTACATTCCCTGGAGACTCAAAAATAGTAGCTGTTGGAAACCAGGTCAGGGGAATGATATTCTCAAGTTCACCACTTGATATTTCATTATGAAGCAGTCGAGGAAGAGCATCAGCTTTAATATTCTTATCATTTACTCGGGCATGTCCCGAGTTTATTCTTTTTGTTGATTTGAAATACATTACATTCTTATGGTCAGCGAAGATCAAGAATGGGTGTCTGCTGTCTCAAACCAGTGATACCATTCTTTTGAAGCCAACTTATTGCCATAAAGCTCACAATTTCCAGCATCACAATTCTAAATACCAGTACTTTTTGCAGAATTAAATGCACATGGGTTAAGCTTCCTTGTATCTAAGAATCATTGAAAAAGTATACCACCTACACTGATGCTAAAGGTGTCTATTTTCACGTTGGATGATATCTGGGTTGCATAAAACGGTGCCTGTGGTAACAATGTTTTCAGATATTCAAATGCCCTTTGTGCTCCTAGACTCCAAATAAATTTGTGTAAGCGTTTCTTAGTAAGTGTGGCAATATGAGAAATAACAACTAGATTTTTTATTCATATATTTATGAACCAGTGGTAGTTGTTAGCAAGTCCTACAGAATGTTTGAATTACAATTTTCCAATTCAAAGTGTCCATATTTATTATATTTAAGTCCTCCATAGTTATCTCATATTCATAAAGTATTACTGAAGACCAATGTAATATAAAATTGTCCAAGTTAACCAAATTAATTATTGTCTCCAAGTCTAGGAAAGATATCCCTGACATGCAAAACAAAACTTTCAATGTATTTTCAAGTATACTACAAACATATAATTAAAAAATGTCATTAAAATGAATAAAAAACTAAAAGTATTTTGATCAGTCTATATAGGCCATTACAAGGTATTCATTATGGTGTATAAACGTTCACTCATTACCATGGCAGATACTATGATTCAGATGCAAATACATTTTTTTCCTGCACTAAAAACATTTTCATTTTAGTTGATTTTGATATTTTGGATTTTTTAAGTCATCAGGAATTAATTTTGCTTTTTTGTTATATTTTATTTTAATTTTGTTATATTTTTTGTTATTTTTTTATCCTATTTCCATGATGCAATGTCCAGATTTTGGGGGCATAATTTCTGGAAGTCGCATTTGTGACATTATAAATACCTGTGACCACATGCTCAACATTATCCATGATTGTGGACAAACTTAAAATATATCAAGAGTGATTCCGTTGTGTGTGGTTTAGGATGAAGGACATTTAGGAATTCCTTTTGAGTTTAGTGTTTTGGTTTTTGACTTTAGCAAGATTCTGACTTCATGATTCATCCTCTGCTCTGTTCAATTTGCTTGTATCAATCTGCCTTACTGGCAGTATACCACTTGCAAATAATAATCAATAAATCTGATTTGGTAAATACCATAGAACCAGCAATTTGATTTAATGATAAATAGATGTGAGGAAGTGGATAATTGTTTTACAATGTAATTTTATTGAGATCCTTGAAATCAATTCAAGATATTAATGTACCACTAGGGGGCTTCGCTTGCCAACCCCCGTGTTTGGTTTTCCTGATAAACACATTTAAGATTTTTTTTTTCTTTGAATTGTTGCTATTTCATTAGTTTCACTTTTATTTCAGAACTTCTGTAAAAACAATACTTGGAATCTTTCAAGTCCCAATATGCTGAATCTTTTAGATGAGGTCAGTGAGACATGTGTTTAATGACTTTGTACCATAATTCAGGAGAGGTTTCTCTGTTTGGAATTTTAGCACAGACAAAACGATCTACATCATCAGCAGTTAATAATTTTTTTTTGCAAAGTAACCAATAAATGCATGTGAGGTAAACCCTGTTTTTGAAATTCTCTAACTTAAACTTTAAAGCCTTACAATATTTACATACTTCTGACATATCACCTATGTCCATATATTCGATCTTTATTTGCCTTTTCGTTATTTCTCCGAGTAATAATTTCTCTTTTTTTGTGCTAATGCGATGTTTACTTTCTTTGTTTTGACACTGTTGATTTTTTTCTGCTTTCATATTCTGCATGTGTTTCGCGCCTACATTTTTTTTTAATTTTTTGAATTCCAGTTTTCATTATCTCTAACCTGCTCTGCATGTGTTTGGCCCCCTTGTTTTTTAACCTCTTTATGATTAATAAATTTTTACTTTGTTTTCTAATCTGTCTTTTATTTCTGACCTCGCTTTGTCCTGCTTTTTTTTCAATGACACCTGGTCCGTAGTTATCATTTTCCCTTTTTCGAGTAATAATTTCTGTTTGTGTGCGCTATTGTGATCTTTACTTTCTTTTTTTTATACTTTCTAATTTTCCTACTTTCATATTCTTTAACTTCCTCCACATGTGTATCGTGCCAGCGTTTTTTTTTGAGCCTTTTGAATTCCACTGATTTCAAATCTCTAACTTGCTCTGCCTGTGTATAGCACCAACGTTTGTGAACATCTTTATGAAGTTCAACTTTGTCTTTTACTCTCTGTCTTTTAATTCTAAGCCTGATTGGACGTGCCTTTTTTCAATTCCATTTGTTCCGGTCTGATAATTACTTTCCTTATTTTCTGAATTTGCACCTAGATTATTCTTTTTCTTTTTTGTTTTTTTTTTTTCTCTCCAATGATTTTGAGTCTCTTTTCTCTGCGCTGCTTTGTTCTTCGCTTAGTCGTCGTCGACGTTTCATTTATAACGTATTGTCCTTATACGCTTTATATGCGCTGAGAGCCCTGGCTCTGTGTGTGCTACATGCCTTTACACGACTGAGTGTTTTGCTGCCCGTGGTCTTATTTTGATATTGGTTGTAAGTGGGGTGTGTCTTGCAAGTATCTCATGTTCTACGTCTTCGCGAGACAGTCCTGGGTCAATCTCTTGGCACAAAGTCTCATGTTTAAGGTCCCTGCGAGACGCTCCGTGGCCAATCTCTTTCACCTCGCAGGTCTTTTAAGTGTTTTCCATGATCTTCACGTGAAGATCACGTCTCGTCTCCGGTCTTTTTCTCCCAGGATTTTTTAATCATAGAGAGATGTCTTTTTGTACAAAGAAAAACCCCATCACAAATAGGTTTTCTAGCAGTATATATTTACATTTTCTGTGATGCATTCTCCAAAGATTTTAAATTCATTAGAGAGAGAATATAATTTCCCTTTGGATACTGGTGTTCCTGGTCAAAAGTCAATTGCACAGTCATTAGGGCTGCCACAAATGATTATTCTGTAAATGATTAATCAGTCAACTATTTTATTGATTAATCAATTTAACTACTAATTAGCATAACTGAGTTTTTGTTCTCATTGGTGGACTGTTGCTGATTCTCCTCCTCTCTCATCCCCTTCTTTGCTTCCAGTGCAATGGCTTGCACTTGGAAGTGCACCTTTAATTCTTCTTCTGCAGACAGAAATTTGAGCTTACAAAATTTGGGGTCACTGACTGCAGCTGTTACATTTATGTTTGCAATATAACCTCTATAGCTCACCTCCAGCTGACGTCTTTTGATAATTTCTTGTGAAACCGTCATCTGGAATGCCTAAATGTGACACCCCGTGTAGCGGGAAATAAAAACACCAACCTACACTCTGGATGTCAAGTAAAATGGGACCGAGCGCGACCAGGATGATAGTGCAAGACAGGGAGACACAAAAAAAAAAGATTGGGTTTTTATTTACAGGTGCACTTAACGACAAAAATATCAAAATACTAAATGTGTATATGCAAAACTATACAGTGCACCATTTAAATCCACAACCCAAAAAAATAAATACCTCCATCAAACAAAAATTACTATAGAGATATTTATATCTATATACAGGAACTAATATAGAAAAAAAAACAAAGCACAAGCCGCGATGATTGGTAATTTTAGCAAATTGTTCTACCGAGTACCTTTCTCCTAGAGTATCTAATCAGAAAAAGCCCCTACTCTGGGGCAATGAGTTTCTTTTATATTCGGCGCCCTTGTACCGACCAATTAAACTGTTCAATGTCATCCCTATAACCGCGCGATGACAAGAACTCGTCGGCGAGAAGTGGTGTGTATTGCCCTGCAAAAATGCTATAATAAATCGAGCAGCCGGCGCGCGCATAGCTATACCGGCTTCCGAGACGCTAACTGCCCTTCTGCCTTACAGCAACGTAAGCACATTAAATATTCACGTCCTTACCCTTGAGCTACTGCCCAAACAACTACTTACTTGGGATCCCTCTTTCTGAACCGCGGTAAACTAACATTATGACGCTTCACCCTTTCTTTTACACTTTTAGAGTTATGGTGTCGCAGGAGGCACTCGAAAGAGTGGAAAACTGTCAATGCCATCCCGGCCGGTTAATGGCAAGGCTGTCTCTCCACTACATCCGAGACCCACCGCAACACACTCCATAAGGCGCTAGTCAGGTCAGAGAAGTCGTCTTCCTGCAATCTCATAGAGAGAAAAAGAAAAAAAAGGCAAGTTTCCTTTCTTTCTGCTTTAAATTTGAACGTCTCAAAACAAATACCTCTCAACACGGCAGAGGATACTTATCGAACAATAACTACAGATAATGCCAGTCAGGCACATTATCACACTGCACAGGAATGATGTGAAAGGCTGCAATCAATGTGAACTTGAGGAGTCCTTTGACGAGTGCAGGTAGGGCAGAATGCCGGCACACACCATGGGGGTGTTCGGAAGGAACAATTAGTCGATTAAGAAAATATAACTGGATTATTTTTTTTTCTTGATTAGTCGATTACATCAATTAATTGTGGCAGCCCTAATGGTCATAGTCATAGCGTGGATCAAGATCCGGAGATTCTTGCTTATTAAAGACGTCTGAACTCAGAATGGTGGGATGGAAATGTTTCCTTGTGGCTCAACACTTTTTAAAACAAAATGTTTCTTAAGATTCTGAATCTCTTGTCAGCCAATCTATCCTAGTACAAAAGCAATAAAATCCTAAAAGCAGTCATGGCACAAGGCATAAAAAAAAACAAAAAACTTTCCACATGTAAACAAATGGCATACAAGGTTAATTGTGGAGCACAAACTCAAAACAACTCATTCCATATGGTCCACTGTCAATTGAGTTAAGTCTAACTTTATGTTTAATTGCAATTTCCATGCAACTGATCAGTTGTAAAAACCCAGAACTTTTTGAAAACGCAGAACTAGGCTTTATGTTATCTGCAAGTTTCATGTAAATTGTTCAAAACATCATTCCATTCATTTTCAAACGCAGAGATGACCTAAACCAGGATGGTAAAATGTAAATTTTTATGAAAAACAAAACGTGAAGTTTTCAGCATTAACTATTAAGTATTCTAAGGCAAATAGCAATTTGGTTGTTTATAACACATGTCAGGTTGCCGTGGGGTGCATTATTTTTGTTTTGCACCCTCCCCGACCATAACCTATCATCTATGGGGGAGGAGTGAAAGCTTTAGATTCATCAAAAATTTAAATCTGGTTTTCGACAAATCTTGATTTTAAGGTCCCCTGATACAGAAAACATTGATATCTCGATGATGGGGGTGTGTGTGTCTGTGTGTCACAGTTTCTTGAGGACAGTCTATGGCTAAAATGGCTGGATGGAAAAATACCAAACTTGAAACTTAAGCCTATTACGAGATGACTATTGCTATCGTAATAACCTATTTTATGATCAGAAAGAACAGTATCAGAGCAGTAAATAATTACTGAAATGTTATAGAATAGTTCGGATTACTTGATTCCTAGGGCGCAAAACCTACTGATGCTCACATCCAAATTTTTTATTGGAAAATCTACTTGTAAAGGAAAGTTAATTAGAATGAAGAATGTCTATTGAACTCAGTATTTATTAGTTATCCACTGCTGTACACAACTCAATGACAACCACAAACTGGTTAAATATATCTACAATTAACAAATGGATAGCTACTGTTAGGCTTTATTTATGTCAATCAATTTCAAGCAAATTTGATTTCCTGTTCGTCTGAATAAATCTAAGTCTTTATGTGTACTCATTATGTAATGAGTAATTTGTAGTATGTGCAATTGCATTAACCTGTGAACTTGTTGCAACGCTCTGAGCCTGCACTCAGTGAAGAGCACTATATAAGCTATATAAAAATGAACTGAAATAAATTAAATTAAACTTTGCTAAGCCTTACTTTTACCAGAGACATTTTTCTGTAAGTTGTTAGTTTCAATTAACCTTCCATACTGGTAAACGAGTGCAGTGCCTAAGTACTGCAGGGCATCTTTCACTTCATTTATGCTCCCAGGATAGTAAATATGTGGAAGTTACATGCCAATCGCTGTGAGTTGCTTTTTTCACTCGCCCACTAATGTTGTTGGGAGTGGCACTGTAATAATACTATACCATATGTTTTTATGAAGTATCAAGTTAGTAAATATGTGTGAGCTGTTTGGCATTTGCAGTGGGACACCCACTTGACTTTCTGATTTAAGTGAGCATCACTCATTATCATATCAACTAATCTCTTAGGCTCTAATCTTAATGGAGGATAGAAAGAAATCTCAAAACCAGCTATATAACTGTTATCTGTATCTCCTCTTACTAGCCTCTCAGTCCATATTATATCCTGTGCATTCAATCTTAGAGACCTTTACAAAACTGTTCTCTCATGCACTTAAGGGACAACAGTTAGATAATAAATGTACAATCCAGTAACAATCATAAAGACACTGATTTAAACTTTCACTTAAAAATTATATTTATTTACATCAAAACCATTATCATACATGCAAGCAATACAAAGAATTATACAACTTGTGTGGATTTATACAGCTTTCATTCAGTCCTAGATGACAATCGCCAGATGGTTTTTGTTTCTCAGCTGTAAACTATACAATATTTCATTAAGTTGAAAAATGAAAAGATTTCTGGCTGAACAGAGCTCCGTACCAGCAACAGGTAGAAAGCTTCACAAACGTGTCTGTTTCAGCTGAGACACTCCTTACAAGTGTCCATTTTTGCAACTGACCATAGCTCTTTACAAAAGTGTTAAAAAAATAGCAACTGAACTGAACAATCTCTTTTTTGTAAAATATGTTTAATAAGAAGGCATCCACACTCCTCCTTCATTCTCTGATGCACAAAACAACTGTCTTACTTATTTTCATGTCAATTAACAGAGTGCACCATGACACTTTTCAGCTTCTCAAAACACAAAAAAATCATTAAGCTTAAAGCTTTTTTTTCCCTTGGAAATCAAAAGCTGCATGTCCTTACTCAGGGGTGGGCAAACTACGGCCCGCGGGCCACATCCGGTCCGTTGGTCTTTTTAATCCGGCCCGCCGAAGATTGGTACAAAATTGCCCAAATCAATTATGACTGAATTCATTTGACCTTGTCCTGTAATGCCTGGTGTTCCACCAGGTGGCATATTAGGCACAGTGATACATTGACTTGATTTTGCAGAGCCCAGGTTACTCTCTGTTATTACTCTGCTACTGCTCTGAACTGATCTGCAACAATGAGTGGGCCAAAGAAAAGAAAAGTTGACAGTGAGTGCTGAGTGTTTAATAAGGAATGGACAACTAAATACTTTTTCACTGAAGTCCGGTCAAAGGCTGTATGTCTTATTTGCCAAGAAACCGTTGCAGTTTTAAAGGAATACAACATCAGCCGTCACTTTTCCACCAAGCATGCTAATTACGCTAACAACCAGTAAACGCAAGAATGGATGGCTACCGCTCAGAGGCTGGCAGCTGGTTTTCAGGCTCAGCAAAACACCTTTATCCGACAAACTGCCATCCAAGAATCAAGCACGAAGGCAAGTTATGTGCTGCCATTCAAATTAGCAAAGACCAGCAAGCCTTTCTCCAAAGGGGAGTTTCTCATAGAGTGCATGGTAGAGACAGCAGGTATCTTGTGTCCTGAGAGCAAGAACAAATTTGAAAAAATTAGCTTATCACGCAGGACAGTGACTCGCCGTGTTGAGCTAATTGACGAAGATTTAGTTAGCAAGTTAAACAAAAAAGCGGAGTCATTTACATTATATTCCTTGGCACTGGATGAAAGTAATGACATAATGGACACCACTCAGCTTTTAATTTTTATCAGAGGGATTAATGACAATTTTGAGATAACGGAGGAGTTTTTAGCCATGGAATTCCCTAAAGGGGAAAATGCGGGGAAAGGACTTGTATGACAGCGTGTCAGGGGTCATCAATAGGCACAAGCTACCTTGCAGTATATTCGCCAACGTTACCACATATGGATCACCAAATCTGACTGGAAAAAACATCGGGTTGTTCAAAAGAATCCAGGAGAGGGTGAAGGAGGACAACCCTGAGCAGGAGGTAATTTTCTTAACTGCCTAATCCACCAGGAAGCACTGTGTAAATCCGTATTGCAGCTTGACTACGTAGTGAAACCAGTTGTAAAACACGTTAACTTTATTCGAGCGAGGGGACTTCAGCATCGTCAGTTTATTAAGTTTCTTGAAGAAATTGATGCTGATCAACAGGACTTGCTTTACCACTCCAATGTCCGCTGGTTAAGTTTGGGGAAAGTATGTCGACGAGTGTGGGAACTCAAACAGGAGATTATCTCATTTTGGAGCTACTTGAGAAAGCTGATGATTTTCCTAAGCTGAGTGACACAGATTGGCTTTGTGATTTAGCTTTTGCTGTGGACATACTGACACACATGAATGAGCTGAACGTGAAGCTACAAGGGAAAGACCAGTTTGTGCATGAAATGTACACAAACATCAGAGCCTTCAAAACCAAGCTAGCTTTATTCTCAAAGCAAATGTCAAACAACTCATTCGTTCATTTCCCCACACTGGCTACGCTGAAAGAGGCCCCCGGACTTGCGAAAAAATACAGGAAATCACTGGACGACCTGCATGGAGAATTCTGCCGTCGGTTCTCTGATTTTGGAAAAATTTACAAGTCACTTCAGCTGGTGTCATGTCCCTTCACACAGGACCCTGAAACGGCACCACAGGAGTTGCAGTTGGAACTGATTGATCTCCAATGTGACACCGTCTTAAAGGAGAAGTTCAACTCTCTTAAACTGGATGAGTTTTATGCTTCATTAAGCGCAGACAAATTTCCAAACATCCAGAAGATGGCACAGAGGATGCTGGTGTTATTTGGCTCTACGTGTGTGTGTAAACAGACTTTTAGTGTGATGAACACCAACAAAGCACCCCACAGATCCCAGTTGAGCGATGAACACCTCAGATCTGTTTTGAGAATTTCCACAACAAAACTAACACCAGACTTCGATGCACTGGCAAAAAAGGGTGATCAACAACACTGTTCTCACTAAAAGTGAATGTAAATATTAACACTGTAATGCCTTTTTTATGTTTATGTTTGATATGTATGCATCAAGTGCTGGCCTGGCCAGTCTGTCAAATTTTAACTAAACACAATGCCATCAATGCTGCTTTATCTTTCAGCTTTCCCAGAACACACTGCAATCTTCTTCAGCTTAAAAAGACTTTCAGGCTTAAGCCTATCACCTGAAATCTGTAAACTGAATCTAATTCACTTATGCTCCCAAATCAGTAAAAAGAAATAGATTAAAACTAAGTAAATATACAATGTGGTGTGATAGGAAGAGAGGAATGGAATTGTAGTGAATATGAAGGAGATAGCTGGCAGAAATGGGGATTAAAAGCACTCACTTATGTTTTTCTATCTATTCATTGCAAATATTAGTCTTTGCATGTGCATGCTTTACAAAAATCACATTGTTAATTGGTGTAGCCATTTTTGTATAAATCGCCAAGAAAGAAAGGATTGGTGACATTGCTAGTCTAGTACTGCACTAAAGAAAGAACCCAAATCCCAAGAATCAAAGCAGAGGTGTCAGCCCAACCCCTACCTGTAGAATTCATTCTTCTTTGTTTGATTTTTTTCTCCCAGCAAAATACTAGGCCAGGGATGTCACTAAGGTGATGTTTTTCTGGCCATTTATATGCAAATGGCTGCATAATTTCATGCTGTGATTTTTTTCAAAGCTCCTAAAAGAAACAGAACTTTTTTTTGGCAATAAAATATAGAAAATTGAGACTGTTCCCTATTAAGGCAACAACATACACTTTGTTGAACTGAGAAATTAATACTAAAAAAGTAACTTACAGTACTTATCACAGTGCTCATTTCGAAAGCTACAAACCACCAAATTCTAGCAGTACTTGCTACTGCCTGAGTATGCATTTCTTTCATAGTCTTTACCAATTAAAATCAACTTACAAATGACCAATTAAAGTGCAGGTCCTTTCAGATAAATGCATATCAAGAGTGAACATCACCCCATTATAGTTACTGGCAAAGAAGTAAGTATACCACAGCTAAAAAAATGCATTCTTACTAATTAAAGAAAACACTATTACGAAGAAATGCTGTCAGTAGATTCAGAATTGTATTAGGAGAAAAGTAAAGCAAATACCTTGTGATGTGTTGCAATATTCATAGTCAAAACATGCAGTGGTGGATTTATCTGCAAGAGAAATTAATACATTTTGAAAAATATGTACAGTATATAATATAACATATTCATATGTAATAATAAAATATACTATAAACATACAGTGAAACTAACATTATTTGTTGGGATATGACATTGTATTTTCAGACTTCTTGTCATACAGTTATGTTTAATTTTCCATTACCCCAAGCATGCTTAAAAAGTTGAGATGAGAAACATCAGCTTAGTACAGGTCATCATTGTTGCTCCACAGGGGACTGGTCCCACTTTTCATTTGTCATGCTGTACGTTTGTTTTTGTTTGCTTGTATTTTATTTCCACCATAATCTTTAAAATCTTACTCAAAACATATGAACTTATCAAATAAATCAAAGTTTAGATATGAAATGTATCTAGAATTACTTTCTAATTTAGTTAGTTTGCATTTGCATTTGCACTACACATTTGTAGATGCTGTTGTATAAATCCAAACACTTGCATGTGTAACTAATGCTGCATGACCATGACCTTTTACTGTAAAATTGTGAAAAGCTAACAGCCTGATATGATCTTAGGATGTAGTGCATAATATCAGTAATGTAGAAAGGCAGTTTTTATAGGAAAAGGGGGTTGGTACGTTTAACAGAGACAGTACTGCTGCAATAAATTATTTCATTCATGGTTGTGCGCTTCCCAGGAAGCATCTAGTGTTACAGGGTTTCTGTACTTTTTTTTGTTAGGAAAGAAATGACTTTATATGGATTGTTTAAGGAATTTACAGGAATTGCCCAGGTATAATGGGTTACGGTAAGAAAACACATATGTATGTAAGTGTTTGTTAAATGGTATTATCATTGATGGTTGAAATGCTTCAGTCACATCATTTCCCCACCCTACCCCTCTGATAACAAGCTTCCTGAGAATTAAAATTAGCAATAATATATGATAGAACAATTTCAAAATGCTTTTGTTACTGTCTCATAAAATTGGTTTTGGAACTCTTTCTTGTCGGGTTATCTTGTGTTGTACACTTTAATGACACACAAAATAAGAACTTATAAACTCAGTAAGTGTTTCCACTTACATAGGCATGGAGGCAAAAGTGAGGTTACATTGAAGCAGAGAGCAAAGTAGAGAGAAAACATACTTTAGTGAGACTGTGATACTGGGGTGTGTATTATGGGAACAACAAAGAAATGTCATAACGTTTAAGGAAAAATATGGTGAGTTCAATAAGCAATGGTTTATTTTCCTGCTAGTTTGCTGAACTTGGCAAAATGCACTGAAGTTAATGGGGACGGAGGAGCTGAACTACTTTTGAGCGAATTACAATAGAGCAATGTTCTTGAGGTCTATAAAAGCATGTATGTGACGTGAGTTGTGAGGCAGCAATACTAACCACTGTGCTACCACTTCTCAAGCAACAAAAGACACTGACAGAATAATAGACACAACCAAAATACAAGAAATGGTCACAAATTAGCAATAAGTAAAAAAATATAGCATTGTGCTCACAAAGATCCAATTTTCAGAGCAATGATTAGCTGTACGCATAAGCATTTTTTGATGTTGCCTTCGTTCAGCACACATAATTAGCTATGTGGCATCATGGAGTCCATGCAGCTGGCATATCTTTTTTGTTTCCAAGGTATTTATACAGATGTTATGCATCTTTTTCTTCATCAAGAAGATAGAATTGCCTTTTAAGTAGTAATACATCTTTTGTTGTTATTATTATTTTACAGGGTCTCAGGTTTTCTAATTCCAGGAGGGGGTCTCTTGGTTTATTTTGACCACCATCACTTTTGCAGATGTCCAAAGACGGCAATGGCATCTTGTGAACTTCTGGTTGCCTTTGTTATCACTAAATATAGGGTGTGGGCAGCACATGGCACAAAGAAAGCTCAGGGCTTTTTTCTGCAGCAGTCTGGCCTGCCCACCTTTATCCTTGCCAGTCATGTTGGCACCATTGTCATATGATTGCCCTCTACAATCATCAAAAGGAATATGTAGTTCCTCAAGTCTATCCGGGGCAAGAGAGGACAAAATTTCTCCTGTTGTCTCTGTTGCTGGAAGGAATCCTATAAAAATACCCTTTAATCCTGGGTACATCCTCCAGTTTGACAATTGTTATAATTAGTGTTGTTTGCTGTTCATGGCTAACATAAGGTGTACAATTCAAAATAATGAAACAATTTTTAGACTGCTTACCATGTGCTTAATTACAATATTTACAATAATTACAATTATCTCACTGTAAACTTGCACTACAACTCTAACATTGTACAACCTGAGACACTTTATGAACCATTTGCACTATCTGCACATGTTTATTGTACTTATGCTTTCATATTGTATATTGTTCATTGTTGTTATCATATTATTATTGTTATTTTATCATTTTATAGGAAAATAAGTTTATGGAGGATTTACATAATGAATCTCACTGTACCATATAATGACAATAACGGAATTAAATTCAATTCAATAGAAGAGAGTGCGTATTTACAGATGAAGATGACCGGTTTCTGTGTCGATTTAGATTTCCAATAGCTATCCTCTTGGAGCTGTGTGCTGTTAGAATAAAATGATGTATACCTGATAAAATCTTTTTATGATGAAATCTATTGAAGTATGTATATTAAATTTTACAGATAAATTGTTAACCTTATTTAAATAATTTATACACTTAATAATTAAATGCGTGGGGTTACAGTGGCACAGCGGTAGTGATGAGCTGGCGACCCATCCTGGGATTGTTCCTGCCTAATGCTTGATGCTTGCTGGGAGTGGTACAACTGTGGATGGATGGAATAATCATACATATATAATGAAGATTTGTCAATGTTCCATAAAAGTTTTGAAGAATCGGCTTTCTAAGCTTAAAGGTGGTTTTACATTTATTACAGAGCTCCTTGTGTGGCAATTAGTTATGTGGAGAAAGAAAATCGAAGGACAGCAATTGGGGGTTGGTACATTTAACAGAGACAGTACTGCTGCAATAAATTATTTCATTCATGGAAGTGCGCTTCCCAGGAAGCATCTAGTGGAAGGCAAAAACAATCCCTGGACGGGGCACCGGTATTGCTATTGCTACCGCTGTGCCACTATGCCCCCGTATGTTTAATACATGCTTTAATGCATTTCATCATGAATTAGTATTCTAAAATGTTCAGAGAGCTGTAATGTCATGAATTTAATGTATACTGTGTGGTGATTATTGTCTGCATCTTCCTCTCTACGAAAGAGAAAGCCCATTTAAGAAGCATGTAATGATTCACACACATAGAATACAAAGCATTTAACGTGCTACTGTAGTTGCGATGGGATTTGTGAAACTCTAGTAAATTAAACATCGATTTTAAGATGAAGTCTACAACACTCTAATGTGAAAATAAACTATGAGATTAAAGTGGAAATTTTAAGATTAAAGTTTACATTTTGACTTCTTCACTGTCTCTATTTTTTTTCTTTTCTCTGACATTCAGATGGTGGGCTATGACTTGCCTTTTCACCTCGAACCATTTCTTTTTTATTTCGGGCATTGTGCTACTTTCTGAAATTGAACTTCTTTTTTTTTTTTTTTATTAATTTTATTGCAATCCATACAAAGCAATCAAGTTTTTACAAAAAGAAAAATTAAGTTAAGAACAGATCGATCCCCATCCCTGAGAGAGACAGCAAGCCAAACGGCGTGAAATTTAAGGCTTGTAAACATACCTAAATTAATAAATTCTCTGTGCTTTATGAGCTTATTTTAAAATATTACTGATTAGATTCTGCCATGTTTTGAAAAAAGTCTGTACGGATCCTCTAACTGAGTATTTGATTTTTTCCAATTTCAAATAGTATAACACATCGGTATCCCACTGACTTGAAAGAGGAGAGTTTGGGTTCTTCCAGTTTATCAGAATAAGTCTGCGTGCCAAAAGTGTAGTGAATGCAATCACAATTTGTTTGTCTTTCTCCACTTTAAGCCCCTCTGGAAGAACCCCAAACACAGCTGTTAATGGGTTAGGAGGGATTGTGAGTCCAAGGCTGTCTGAAAGGTAATTAAAATTTTTTGTCCAGAATAATGTTAATTTGGTGCAGGCCCAGAACATGTGACCCAGTGAGGCTGGGACTTGGTTGCAACGTTCGCAGGTTGGATCATGCCCTGGAAACATTTTGGAGAGTTTTAGTCGAGACAGATGTGCTCGATATATAATTTTGAGTTGTATAATTGTATGCTTTGCGCATATGGAGCTCGAGTGAATTCTCTGCACTGCTACTTTCCACTCCTTTTCTGATATATTAATTGAAAGATGTTTTTCCCAGTGTCCTCTTGGATCTTTGAAAGGGAGGGATTGTAAAATGATTTTATATATTGTAGAGATGGAGTCTAAGTCCTTGAGATTGAGCAATATTTTTTCCAGCATGGATGAGGGTGCAAGATGAGAAAAATCTGGAAGGTTCTGTTTAACAAAGTTCCTGATTTGAAGATAGTGAAAGAAATGTGTAGCTGGAATGTTAAATTTGGAATGTAATTGTTCATAGGATGCAAAGATGTTGTCTATATAAAGATCTCTAAGCAAGTTAATTCCAAATTTTTTCCAGATATTAAAAACTGCATATGTTTGTGAAGGTTGAAAGAGGTGGTTCTCTTGCAGAGGTGCCACAGATAGAAGCTTCTCCGTCTTAAAATGCTTTCTACATTGGTTCCAGATTCTAAGTGAGTGGAGCACAATTGGGTTATTTGTATATTGCCGATAACGTATGTTTATTGGAGCACAGAGCAAGGAATACAAAGAAGTACTGCAGGATTTTACTTCTATTGCAGACCAAGCCTGTGTATGTTCTTCTATTTGTGTCCAGATTCTTATTGCCTGTATATTTGCTGCCCAGTAATAAAACTGGAAGTTAGGTAGAGCCATGCCGCCTCCTGCCTTTTGTCTTTGTAGGGTCGCTCTTTTGATGTGTGGATGTTTTGAATTCCAAATAAATGAGGTTATTGTTGAATCTAATTGCCTAAAGAATGATTTATTAATGTATATTGGAATGTTTTGAAATAGAAAAAGGAGCTTAGGAAGAATATTCAACTTAATAGTGTTAATTCTTCCAGCTAGTGTGAGATGAAGGGTTGACCATCTATGCAAGTCTTGTTTAATTTTTTTTTCTGTTCCAGTCCTTCTCTGCTAATCCCCTTTATCTGATCAGTATTTCGACAATGTATTGCCAGTGGTTCAATGGCAATCGCAATCAGCAGCGGTGACAAGGGGCATCCTTGTCTAGTACCACGTTCTAGTTTAAAGTAGTCTGAGCAAATGTTGATGCAAACTGAAGCTTCTGGGTTAGTATACAGTAATTTAATCCATGCACAAATGTTCGGGCCAAACCAAACTTTTCCAATGTAGTAAAAAGGTATTTCCATTCAATCATGTTGAATGATTTTTCTGCATCCAATGATAATATTATTTCTGGGGTGTTTGATTTAGTTGGTGAGTATATTACATTAAACAGGCGTCGAAGATTTGAAGCTGAAATTGAACTTCTGAGTGTTACTCCATCAGTTTCCTTTTCTTGCTAATACCACTGCCTACCACTGAAAAGCTGGGGTGGGGCTGTAGGCATTCATTGGGATTTATAAAGGGGAAGTGCGTGGAACTTGCCATATGCACAGTTTTATGCATCTGGAGTTTTTGTGCATATGCACATTTCCAGTTTTGTCTGTATGCCATGTGTTAATGTGAATTCTATGCATGACGTTATACATGAGGCACCTTCTGGTTTTTAAGGCAATTAAACTTGATTTATCTGTTATCTGTGACAGTCAATTTCTGTGTCTAACTACTGCGTTTCTGATCCTCATCCTTTCCCATTTGTTTGTGTTTCTGCACAAGAGCTTGTACAGCCCCCCATGAAATGTCTCTTTGCCATGGAATTTCTGCTGGGGAGACAATCTGATGACAGCCTTGTGCCGTGTTGCTATGTATACTGTTGCCATAGTGTAAGATTTGCAGGTTAAACCACCATATTTACCACAACCTTACCTTTTCAGTACGATTGTCCCTTGCCCAGTTTAATTCCAAATACACAGCAGTTTTGTGGCATTTGTTTTCTAGCAATACATTAATCCCAAGCATAAAGCCAAGGCTGTGCAGGGATAACTTAATAACAACCATGTTAAGGTCCTGGAATGGCCCAGTCAGACTCCAGATCTAAATCCAATTGAGAATGTTTGGCTGAATTTGAAAAAGGCTGTTTGCTCTTGATATCCATGCAAGCTGATAGAAAGCTGTGCACATAGACTCAAGTCTGCCTTGGCTGCAAAAGGTGCATGTGCTTGTGAGACTTACCCGGACACCACCAGTTGGAAACCACATCTTTATCAAAGTCACACGTTTATTTTCCATAAACAAATACAGGTTTCAGTCCCAAACACTATACAAAGCACACAGCAATAATCTCCCACAATGAACTCTTCTTTAACTCAGTCCTTAGCCACCTCTGTTCTCCTCCTGGGAGCTTTGTCCTACTCCCACTCCCAACTCTGGCTCCTCGACTGTAAGGAGGCGGCACCTTATATTTTCGCCCGGATGTGCTCCAGGTGGTTTGTGACGATCTTCTGGCAGCACTTCCTGGTGTGGAGGAAGTGCTGTCCTTTGCACCTGAAGCACTCCGGGCATCTCTAGCTGGTTCACCTGCCATCTTGCTTGGTGTGGCGGACGTGACAGTTCCCCAGGTCCAAAGAGGCTTAAGGCGCCCCCTGGCAGTGGCCACGGTTCCCAACAGGCCAGAACCTCTTTGTCCCTTTCCCGTGGTCCTCTCTTTGTCCAGGGCGGTTGCTCCCTCGTGACCCAGAAGCTATTAATATCCCTTCCCGGTCCCTCCAGGCATCCCAGGCAGGTAATGACCCCGGCAATCTGCCACAGCTAAATAATGACTTGAAAGGATTGAATACTCAGTTGATAAATTATTTTTGTGATTTATACTTGACATTAACATAGAACATTTTGCAGAGATTTGTTTTCACTTTGAGATTAAGGAGTCTTTTTTCTTTTGATCATTGTCAAAAAAAGTCAAATTAAATACACTGTGATTCATCGTGATAGAACTATAAAATGTGAAAACTTCCAAGGAATAAATACTTTTATCGGCACTGTATTAGAAAAACAACAAAAAAGTTTAGTAAATCAAAAATAAATAAAAACACCTCAACCCCTAAACCAGGGAAGGAATCCTGGCTGAACCATGACATTAGGATTTTGAAATGTGCAGAATTATTTTTAGTCTTCATATAATTTTGGAGTTGTTTTTTTACAATGCTATATATTTTAATGTCTTTTCTTTATTTTCCTTTTAGTGGGTACCTCCTTGGTCACCACTGATAACCATTAGAGAAGTGTGATGTGTGGTGTCAATAACATGACTGCGTAAGGGTCGATCCCAAATGTCATCCAGGATTGGATTGAAAATAATACTCTGTTCATTTGTTGTGTGTTTCATAGTAAATTGTGGTTAAAAATTTGCAATAGTTATATTGACAAAAGATTTTTAGGGTTACAATTTAAATTTTAATGAAAAATAGAACAGATTTGTGGCTTCTGAATCAGAGTACTTAGTTGAATTCTATCCTTAGGTCTCTCTTCTGCCTTTCTACAGTACTGATATTATGTACTACATCTTAAGATCATATTAGACTGTTAGCTTTCCACGATTTTGCAGTAAAAGGTCATGGTCATGCATTATTAGTTTCTAACAAAATCACTCTTGCTGTGATCCTGCAACTTCCACATGTACTAAACTATTACCTTTTTATGTATCATTCAAAATGTTGTGTCATTGAATATGGAAAGGTATTACACAGAGTAAAATAAAACTCTAACAATCAGAAACATAATTGCTACAATTATCTAACTTGTAACTTTTAAGTAAATTCCTGTGAAGAGGTGGTCTATGAAGGGTGTTACGAAGAATAAACATAAGAAAAAAGCAATATTAAGACTTGTTATGCTTATTCTGGACACATCTTTAACACCATCACCCGGGTTTATTATCTGGGTGTATCATCTTAATGCACTAAAATTGCTGAAAACTATATATATTTTTTAAGTGCAAAATTCTTTTTTTCTTTTTTTTTTTTCTTTTTTAAAGACTATATTGGTAATAGATATCTCTATCTTTTAACTCTAAAACGCTGCTGCTTTGGGGCTTGTTTTGCTTTGGACGTGCTCTGTCTCTGGGTATGTCAGAGGACTGGGACTGTGTGAAGTGGGTTTTAACCTCACTTGGGGAGGCAAAAAGGGAGAGTGGGGGGTTAAGGGGGGGAGAGAAAGAGAGCAGGCTTGATCTATACCTAATCTATCCTATTAATCTTTATAATTATAACTACCAACGTAATAATAAGCTGCATGGCAACAACTCTAGGGGAAATAGGAAATTAAGGCCGAAGCTCTCTCACTTCCAGTTAAGACTATAAAATGACATCAAAAACTTAGAATCAGTGTCTCCATGATGGGACTGTTAACTTCGTAAGCTGGAATGTTAAAGGCCTGAATCACGAATTAAAGAGAAAGAAAGTACTCTCTCACCTAACAGGTCTAAATGCTAAAATAGTATTTTTACAGGAGACCCACTTACTAAGCAAGGATCAGTTCCGGCTGCAAAAAGACTGGACTGGCCAAATGCTCCATTCTAGTTTTACGAAGAAAACTAGAGGTGTGGGAATTCTCATACATAGAACAGTACCATTTGTAGCATCAGATGTAGTATTGGATCCTGAAGGGAGATATGTAATGGTCATGAGAGACTTGTCTAACTGTAAAATGATTTTGATAAATGTTTATGCACCTAATGTTGATGATAAGGTATTTATATAAAATCTATTTGCATCCATTCCCAATCTGAACACTCATAAAGTTATAATGGCTAGGGACTGTAATTGTGTTCTAAATCCACTTTTAGATAGGACTTCCTCCACAGGGGGAACGGCATCTAACACCGCAAAGATAATTACAAAGTTTATAACTGATCACTACTTATCAAACCCCTGGACGTTTTTAAACCCAAATTCAAGAACATATTCTTTCTACTCACCAGTACATCATTGCTACTCAAGGATTGATTACTTCTTTATAGACAATAATTTCTTGCCTATGATTAAATCTTGCAAATACGATGCTATTGCTATTTCTGACCATGCACCTATGATCTTGGAGCTAAAATTACTAAGCCCCATACACTCACCCCGCAGATGGCGCCTCAACCCGCTTCTATTAGCTGACGAGAATTGTACGGAATTTATATCCAAACAAATCAAATTCTTTCTAGAGACAAATACATCACCCGAGATCTCTGCAGGAATACTCTGGGAAACTCTTAAGGCCTTCTTAAGAGGACAGATTATCTCATCTTTCCCACAGAAATAAATCTGAAGCCAAGAAAGTAGCAGAGATAAAAAGCGAAATTACTAAAATAGACACGCCAGACTACCAAGCGAGACTCTACATAGGAGGAGGCAGGCTCTACATTCGGAATTAAACCTCTTGACAACTAAAGAAACTGAACAACTAATCTACAAATCCAGACATCATTATTATGAACATGAAGAGAAAGCTAATAAGCTTTTAGCTCAACAAATTCACAAGCAAGAAGTGCGCAACGCAATCTCGGTAATCACCAACACGAACGGAGATAAAATCGTCGAACACAAAAATATAATGCACACGTTCAGAGACTACTATAAATCCCTATTAACTACTGAGTTTAAAGAAGACAATACACAATCTAATGCATTTCTCGATACATTACAGATACCACAAATAGACGCTTTTAGTGCGGAGGAACTTGATAAACCTCTGGCGTTATCAGAATTACTAGATGCTATAAAGTCACTCCAAGGCGGGAAAGCAGCAGGCCCTGATGGCTACCCTGCAGAATTTTACAAGAAATTCTCTGCTCAGCTAGCTCCCCTCCTATTAGCAACATTTACAGAACCCAGAGATAATCAATCTCTTCCTCAAACCTTTCGCCAAGCACTAATCACTGTTTTTCCAAAACAAAATAAGGACTTATCACAATGTGCATCATACAGACCAATTTCATTTCTGAATAACGACGTTAAAATACTCTCTAAAATCATAGCTAGAAGGATGGAGAAAGTGCTCCCCTCGGTAATATCACAAGACTAAACTGGATTTATTAGGGGCCAACACTTATCTTCAAATCTTCGATGCCTGCTTAATGTAATATACTCACCAACTAAATCAAGCACCCCAGAAATATTATTATCATTGGATGCAGAAAAAGCATTCGACATGATTGAATGGAAATACCTTTTTACTACATTGGAGAAGTTTGGGTTTGGCCCAAACATTTGTGCATGGATTAAATTACTGTATACTAACCCAAAAGCTTCAGTTTGCATCAACAACATTTGCTCAGACTACTTTAAACTAGAACGTGGCACTAGACAAGGATGCCCCTTGTCACCGCTGCTGTTTGCGATTGCCACTGAACCACTGGCAATACATTGTCAAAATACTGATCAGATAAAGGGGATTAGCAGAGAAGGACTGGAACAGAAAATCTCATTATATGCAGATGATATGGTATTGTATATATCAGACCCAGAACAGCACTCACAGAATTTCAAAAGATATCTGGTCTCAGAATTAATCTGAATAAAAGTGTACTCTTTCCAGTGAATTCTCAAGCATATAATATTAGATTAGATACCCTACCTTTTATCATTGCAGAACAGTTTAAATACCTAGGGGTAAACATCACAAGTAAACATAAAGCTCTATATCAACAAAACGTCGCCGTCTGCATGGAAAAAATTAAACAAGACTTGCATAGATGGTCATCCCTTCATCTCACACTAGCTGGAAGAATTAACACTGTTAAGATGAATATTCTTCCTAAGCTCCTTTTTCTATTTCAAAACATTCCAATATCTATAATAATAAAAGGCAAAGCCCTCACTGACTGACTGACTGACTGATTGACTGACTGACTGACTCATCACTAATTCTCCAACTTCCCATGTAGGTAGAAAGCTGAAATTTGGCAGGCTCATTCCTTACAGCTTACTTACAAAAGTTAAGCAGGTTTCATTTCGAAATTCTACACGTAACGGTCATAACGGTCGATAACGGTCGACAACGTCCGCCATATTGAACTTTCTTATTTATGGCCCCATCTTCACGAAATTTGGTAGGCGGCTTCCCTGCGCTAACCGAAACCGATGTATGTACTTATTTCGATGGTATGACGCCACTGTCGGCCGCCATATTGAACTTTCCAACGTCACCAATTTTCAAACTTCCCGTGTAGGTAGAAGGCTGACCCCATCTTCACGAAATTTGGTAGGTGACTTCCCTGCACTAACCGAAACCGATGTACGTACTTATTTCGATGGTATGACGCCACTGTCGGCCGCCATATTGAATTTTCCAAATGTCACTAATTCTCCAACTTCCCGTGTAGGTAGAAGGCTGAAATTGGGTAAGCCCATTCCTTACAGCTTACTTACAAAAGTTAAGCAGGTTTCATTTCGAAATTCTATGCGTAATGGTCATAACGATCAACAACGCCCGCCATATTGAACTTTCTTATTCATGGCCCCATCTTCACGAAATTTGGTAGGCAGCTTCCCTGCGCTAACCGAAACCAATGTACATACTTATTTCGGTGGTATGACGCCACTGTCAGCCGCCATATTGAACTTTCCAACGTCAATAATTCTCAAACTTCCCATGTAGGTAGAAGGCTGAAATTTGGCAGGCCCATTCCTTACAGCTTACTTACAAAAGTTAAGCGGGTTTCATTTCGAAATTCAACGCATAACGGTCATAACAGTCAACAACATCCGCCATGTTGAACTTTCTTATTTATGGCCCCATCTTCTCGAAATTTGGTAGGCGGCTTCCCTGCACTAACCGAAACCAATGTACGTACTTATTTCGGTGGTATGATGCCACTGTCGGCCGCCATATTGAACTTTTCAACAGTCTTTGTTACTTATGGGCCCATCTTCAAGAAATTTGGTACACGGGTTCCCAACGCTAACTGAATCCTACTTACGTACATATATACGTCCATAGCCTGCAGCTTGGTCACCATGTGAGGCGGCGTTGGGTCCCCCATCCCAACGCCTCCCACGTTGTTGGCTGCCTGCCGATATAAGGCCGTCCGTCGCTCCCGTCTCTACATTCCTTCCTTGCTTCGCCACGGGATTCACGTCTCCCTGCTAATAACTACAGCCTTTTTGTTTAATCCACGGCTTCTCCGCTGTTTTATTGTTTGTTTATTACAATTATGGTTATTGTATAGGTATTTTACACTTACTTTACATTACTCAGGTACCCATTTCCTTCATCATTCCAACCCCCATTACCATGTCTATCGAGGTAATCACCATCGATCAAAGAACTGTCACTTACCGAGTGGTTTCCATGCCCGGAGATGGCACCTACCTTTTCCATTCTCTGTGTTACATATTGCACGGCCATATCAGGCTCACTCTTGATATCCGGAAGAACATTGTGTCTTATGTATTGAATGACTGGGACAGGTTCAAGGTGTGGACTGATGACGGTACAGGAGATAATTATACTACACAGGAGCACTAAAAGAGTGAAATGCTTAAGCCCTTCACCTATGGTTCTGCATGTGAGTTGATGGCTGCCACTGAATTGTTCGGTTGGTGCTTTCAAGTGTACCGAAATGGCCAAATATTTTACACCTTTTGACAACCGCCAATGCCTCTTAAACATCTTACATTCACAGGTGACGATTTCAGTAGTGGACACTTTGATGTTTATGAATGTTTAAACTCTCAAAAACTGGATGTGAAGTTATCGATGAAACCGGTTGTAAGCTTACAACACTTGACAGATGCCGAATATCACTTCAACACAAGTCCTGCAAATACTGTTGTAATTGAAACAAACCATGAACCTCAAACTGATTATGACAGCAGCAATCCAAGCTGTGAGATTTGAGACAAGATTACTGTTCACATGGCCAACTGTAAGTTGCATGCTCAAGAGTAAGCTCAGCGCACAGCTTGGTCATGTTACAACCGGAGGGCCGAACTGACAACGTGGTATACAAAGAGATCCTTAACAAATAATTATTGGCATATTTTCCCTCAGTTTAAAAAGGTTAAATTTTCTTCTTAATAAAAATTTTAATGCAGTACTTCGCCGCTGCGAAGCGCGGGTATTTTGCTAGTACATTAATAAATCATTCTTTAGGCAATTAGATTCAACAATAACCTAATTTATTTGGAATTCAAAACATCCACACATCAAAAGAGCGACCCTACAAAGACAAAAGGCAGAAGGCGGCATGGCTCTACCTAACTTCCAGTTTTATTACTGGGCAGCAA
>JANRMT010062835.1:56923279-56943120 GCA_026402145.1 Polypterus bichir lapradei | reverse complement strand
TTTTTACGCCGTTTGGCTTGCTCTCTCTCTCAAGGGTGGGGATCGATCTGTTCTTAACTCAATTTTTCTTTTTGTAAAAACTTGATTGCTTTGTATGGATTGCAATAAAATTAATAAAAAAAAAAAAAAAGAAAAAAAGAAAAAAGCAATATTAATTAGACACCAAGGAGCTTTTATTTATCAATACACTTCTTGTGTTATCAAGCAGAAAATGGACAATTACAGTTTTTGTAATGTGTTGTTTTTCTCTGCTTTTAAATTTCCTATGTATGTATGTATGATGTCCAGTTCTGAGTTGATGGAATCATCTGAATACTTTCCCTCGCTATGTGAAGTGTCTTTATTAAAATGTATCCATATACAATGTGTAAGTGCAACTTGCGTACAATCAGAGAAATTCACCATGATTCAACTGAATGAATTTTTAAATTCAGTGATATACTCTCACTCCCTATATCCTTACTATTAAAGAAGTATCAGATTTAAATACTGCACTACTATGTTTTCAGACATCAAAAAATGTTGCACAAATTTGGAACCATTGTTTTATATGTATTACAAATGTTGCATACAGATTCTTTCTGGAGGTGTCACTTTGCTTCTGTGTTTATTTTGTGTCTCCTAATGATGCTTTACTCTTCCTATGTTAAAACTAATTGTTTGATCAGTATTATTTGACCAATAGTAAAAATCACAGAGGAGGTTATTTTATATTGTGCTTGTGTCCAAGGGTATCCTAAAATATGTATTATAAGTTAACACTCCTTTATTTAAAATAACTAGCTGAAATACCCAGCATTGCCTGGAGGAAAATAAAGGTTTTTTTTTAATTGTATTAAATTGTTAATTTAATTTAAAGGTTTTTTTTTTATTTTTAACTTTAAAAATAAAAATAAATTAACAAACAATAAACCTGGGTTCGCTTCCCAGGTCCTCCCTGCGTGGAGTTTGCATGTTCTCCCCGCGTCTGCATGGGTTTTCTGTGGTGGGATAGTGTCCTGCCCGGGGTTTGATTCCTGCTTTGCGCCCAGTGTTGGCTGGCATTGGCTCCAGCAGACCCCCGTGACCCTGCAGTTAGGATAGAGCAGGTTGGATAATGGATGGATGGATAAAGAATCACTAATGTGCTTGTCTTGCGGTATTGTATGTATGTTATCATCTAGTTGATGCTCGGAACTGGCCAACTCTATTTAATTTGAGAAGCAACAGGGGCTCGGTGCTGCTCAAAAATGCAGAATGCTGGCAGTCGCTTGGTATATACTAACTGTGTGAGCCCGTGCTGTTAAAAGCATGGGATCCTAGAAAGTATTTAAATCCTCAGAACTACTCTGGGCATCTCTCTGCTAGAAGGATTCATGTTGCCAAAGTGTTCGCTTGTGCATTAGCAGCTAAGCAACTATCTTTCTTAAGAGGTTTCCTTTTGCCGATGTACTGGCCCCGCTTGCGTATCCTTGGAGCTGGAGCCCTCACCCCGACTCTACGTCTCACTTCCGGGCCGGACAGACACACACACTTCCACGCGTAGAAATCTATTTAATTTCAAAAGCAACAGGGGCGTGGTGGTGCTTAAACATAAAGAATGCTGGCAGTTGCCTCCAGTTCGCCCTCTGGTGGTCGTTCCAAGTGTCAACTGGATGATAACATGCATACAAGACCACAAGATCACCCCCACCCTACCTAGAAGGGGGTGGGTTACAACTGATTTCACCCTACAGTATTTTTAGTCGACCAATGAGGAACATGTGTACCAAGTTTCATGAAAATCGCTCCAGCCATTTGGACATGATGCTGGAACATACATACATGCACACATTGACTTTTATATATATATATATATATATATATATTGTGATGTATGGCCAGCTATTGATCCCGGCCAATACCCCCACGCCGCCAGGTGGAGCCCTCCCTGCAGTATGGAGGTGCCCCGAAGACCAGCAGGGCATTATGGACATTGGAGTCTTTATTCACAGCCCTGCTGGATACCATGGGGGCCGCCAGGAGTCGCTGCAGGGAGGCCCAGAGACTATTTGCCTTACGCCCAGGAAGTACGTCATAGTCACATGGACAAAGAGAACGATGTGCTTCCTGGGTGAAGAAAAAAGAATTTTTTATCTGACCCGGAAGTATTCCAGGTCATATGGACAGAGAGGGTGAAACGCCTCCGGGTCGAGGAGTATAAAGGACTGTGGGAGATCCCAGACAGACGAGCTGAGTTGGGAGGCAGGGTGGCTAAGCGTCTGGGAGTTTGGAGGATTGGATTATTGTGTATTTAATTATTGGAATATTTGGGAGTGGAGGGTGCTTTGTGCACTTATTATTATAATAAATCAATTATTTGGACTTTTATCTGGTGTCTGACGTGTGGTCTGAGGGTACAAGGGTGCGAGAAAACCCTAATCTGTCACTATATATATATATATATATATATATATATATATATATATATATATATAGTGGCAGGTGGCTGGGTGTGGTCACCAATCAGCCACCTACTTAAGGAGCCGCCGCCCGGCAATCAAGGCTGGAGTCGGGTAAGGAGGAGGAGGACAAGGTCGTGGCAGTGGAGGCGAGGAGAGGCCCGTGTGTTTTGTGTGAAGACAGTGGCTAGTGAGAGCCTGGACTGTGTGAAGGAACTGGCTATTGAGAGCCTAGACTTTGGGGGGGTTTGGTGGCGGTACACTTAGCTTCTATAAATAGTTGTAAATAGTGTAAATAAACGTGGGTGATGGCTAAACCAGTGTCTGCCTGTGTGTGTCCGGGCTGCAATACTTTACAATATATATATATATATATATGTCCCTTAGGTATCAGAATAGCCATTTAAACTATGTGGAAGAAAACCCTGCTAAATGCAGTGCTTTTTTTGCTTGTCTTCCTATCTTATGAGCACTTTTCTTGTTACAGTTGTGCATTAAACAGGCCTAACTAAGCACAAAGTTTATTGCTAATCCAAAAATTAGTATTCCACATAGTTTTTTTCATACTGAAAATAATTATAAATCACTTTTTAAAATAAAGAACAAGATCAAATAAGAAAAAAATGTGCTACATGAAAGCAAATAGAGGAGGACGAGTTAGAAATCTAAAGCTTGTACAGTACATAAAATGGGTAATAATAAACATTAAGCTGTATAACAAGTAACAAAATATATAAAGGAATGATTTTAAAGCAAGGTAAAAATTTTCAGTGCAGCCTTCACTTCATGCTCAGAAAATAAGCAGATACATGCATAGATTTAGGAAGAAAAAATTCATGCCTTACAAAAAATATTACCAGCTTTTCAAAAACAATCTCATTTTTTTCAGTCATATTACAGTTTTATACTTTAGGGTGTGAGAGTAAAGATAAATATAGGAATCAAGCCCTGTACCTGCCAATTTTAAAAAGTGGATGCTTTAAGCTAAAGTCATATTAGTGTTTGCTTAATATGAATAAAATATAATTTTCTTTCATAGCCATAGACTATGGCATAGCCTTTACCCCCATTAAATTAACATCAGATAGAACCTTCTTAGCTATATCTGTGATACAATGTTAATTAAGTCACTGTGTTTTGGAATTAGTCCCATTGCTAATAAGGACTGAAAGACCCATTTACAATATATACTGTAAATGGGATAAGCATACAGTTTTCTGACAATTTAGCAATAGTATTAGAAACAAACAAGATATATAAGCTTTAAATGGAACTTTTCTTAAACAAGAAGTACTCTTTACTTTGCAATCCCAACTTTTTCTCTATTTTTGTGTGAACTGTTTCACTTTGAATTTTTAATAAATCTTTTAAAAAGATGATACTTTGTCATTTCAACACATCAAGCTATTGCCGGAATCCTGTGAAGCAAACTAAATCTGCAGAACTTCAGTAATTTTAGATAAACACAGCTACAATTTTTCATCAGAAAACTGCCATCCAAAGGCGTTGAAGTGGAATTGGGTACTACCATCTGAGGACTTGTGCTCCAGAACTTGTCAATGAAAGAAAACAGAACTTGAAGAAAACTCTAAGATCTGGAACAAATTTAGTTGTACTACAGCAGCTTGACTTACTGATGCGAAGGGTGTTTCAGCAAGTCCACCTGATGAACAGTTTGTTAATCAATTCAAAGAGTTACAACTGCAAGATCAAAATTGCACAGAATCCAGAGTTACATAAACATCTCAAAGCACGCTCATGCAAAATCAAGCCGCAAGTCAGAAGGCAGTCACTGGAATTGCTAAAATGTTAGCCCAACAAAGAGATAAACAAAAATACCACACAGACAGGTCCCTTTATTTGCAGGTGACCGATTGGCCTATACAGACTTTATCAGGGCATTTGATTGCACCATAGAAGACGTATTAGAGAACCCAAGAGGCAAACTGGATTATTTTGCGCAATTTACTAAAGGTTCGCCACATGAAATTCTGAAAGGCTACAGAAAGGCCAGGAAGCAGCTTGAAAGCTATTCTGGAAACCAATTACTGACAGCTGATGCGTATTTACAGAAAGCGCTGAAATGGCTTCAAATCAAACCAGATGATCAAGCAGGCCTGAGAGATTATGCAGGCTTTCTTAATAGCTGTACGAACGTCATTAATAGTATGAGAGACGGACATTTATTTGATAACAAGGCAAACATTTGTTATATGCTTTCAAAGCTCTCCTACCAGTTGTGAAGCAAGTGGGTAGATATAGCTTGTGACATAGTTAACTTTTTAGACCAACAGGCTAAAAGACTTGCATCCTGCACACCATGTGGCCTATCAAAGCCATACACCCCAGTAGAAAAAAGAAAAGACCAACAAGGGAAAGCTTCCCCTGAAGTGTGGCCAAAGAGGGAATACTTTTGTTACAAGCATAACCAATGCTGCTGAAAAGAGGGTTTCAGACACCTTGGTCAAGAGGTTTACAACAGCTGTTTGTGCATTTAAAAAACCCTGTGTATTTTGCAATGACCAGTACATTCTTGCAACAAAATCAAAGAACTGTTGCATAAAGATAGAATTAACTTTCTGAAATCTAAAGGTTTATGTTTTCATTGTCTCAAACAGTGGTAAGAATTGTAAAGTATGAAAAAAATGTCAGATATGTTCTTTGTAGCACTCAGACATCTTGCACATTAAAAAAGAGGATGGAGCACCCACTAAAACTACATCCAGTGAGGCAACATCAACTTAAGGGGAAACCAAGAAGGGGACTTGTACCCTTACCGGGGCCGGAGAAGAATACCCTGTTAAGGTAAAATTTAAAAAGAGTGAAAAGTATGTAGAAACATATGCCCTTACAGACTCTGGTAGTACAGTAATAGTTTGTACTGAAAATCTTCACAGACGGTTAAACCTTCTTGGAAGAAGAACTCAAATATTCCTGAAAACTGTAAATAATCATAATAATGATTAAAAAATACCAGCCAAATGTTCTATCTTATCAGATTTCCAAGTCTGTGGTCTCAATGATAATGAATATACTGATTTGCCGAAAGTTTATGCGCAGGTCTCTATTCCAGCGGGAAGAGTAAATATTCCATGACAAGAAGTCATTGAGAAGTGGACATATCTTGAGGATGTACGTCTACCATTCTTAGATTCTGAAGTTGATATTTTAATAGGTGTCAACATACACAAAGCCTTCAAGCCATGGCAAATCATACATAGCAAACCAGGTGGACCTCACATTGTGAAGACTGCACTTGGATGGATGATCGGTGAGCCACACAAAGAAATAAACAACTTTGCAATGCATGGTGGTAAATTCCCTAAACATTCAACCAATCGTGTGTCAATAGTAGAAAATGAAGATATGTTGCTTCAGCAGTATAACAAAGACTTTCCAGAGCGCAGCTGTGAAGAGAAAGAGGAAATATCGCAGGAGGACATCAAGTTCATGCACATAGTCTCAGAATCTGGCCACTATTGCTTAAATTTGCCTTTGAAGGATGAAACATTTAAAATGCCAAACAATTGCTGTATTGCTGAACAGTGTGCTATTGGGCTCAAAAGAAAACTGAGCAAAAATTCAGGTTTCCACGAAGATTATAAAGCCTTCATGAAAGACATTATTGAGAATGGTTACACTGTTAAGGTACCCAAAGAAAGCCTGAATTGCAATGAAGGCAGGGTGTGGTACATTCCACTGTGTGTATCATTAAAGAAAAATAACATCTGAGTAGTCTTTGATTGCACCGAAACCTATCAGGGGACTTCACTTAATGAACAACTGTTAAAATGTCTCAACTTAACTAACACATTCACTGGCATCCTCATAAGATTCAGAGAGAAGCCAGTGGCATTAATGGCAGACATTAAATCAATGTTCTGCCAAGTTAATGTGTCAGAAAAAGACACTAATCTCTTACGCTTTTTGTGGTGGCCTGAAGGTAATCTAAGTAAAGACTTGGAGGAATTTAAAATGACAGTACATCTTTTTGGTACTACTTCTTTACCCAGTTGTGCTTCTTATGGTTTGTGTAGAACTGCCGAAGATACCAGAGATACATTTCCTGTGGAAGCTGTTAACACTGTGCTCCATAATTTCTATGTGCCTAAAGTCAGTTGCAACTGAAGAGCAAGCAATAAAGCTGGAAAAGGACCTTCAAGCTCTATACCTCAGAGGGGGATTCCACCTGACCAAGTGGGTGAGTAACAGCAGTTTTATTGACTATTCCTGAAGAAGACAGGGCTCTTGAACAAAAGGATTTAGAATTGACCACAGTCTGCTTCCAACAGAATGTGCCCTGGGCGTCCAATTGTGCACAGAAATGGACAGTTTCAAATTTCAGATAAAGTTACAAAACAAGCTTGCTACCAGGTGTGGCATTCTGTCTGTTAGCTCAGTTTATGAACCATTTGGAATTCTGGCTCCTTTTATACTGCCAGCAAAGCTCATTTTAAAGGACTTGTGCAAAGAGAAATGTGGGTGGGATAAAGAAGTGGAAGTCAAACACATTCAGAAATGGAAAAAAATGGATGAATGGCTTACAGTTACTAAAAGACTACAATGTGAACAGGTGCATCAAACCCACAAAGTTTGGAACTATAAAGTCAGCAGAAATGCACCATTTTGCAGATGCCAATGAAGAGGGATACGTCACTGCCAAATATCTTTTCCTGTCCAATGAAAGAGGTGAAAAATATTGTTTATTTTTAATGGGGAAATCATGTCATGCCTTTGTGGCAGTCAAAATGGACAAAATACTAAAAGGTGAACTTGTAGGTGCTCCTACAAGAGTCTATGTTTTGGACTGACAGTACCACAATGTTAAAATACATTTCAAATAAAAGCACTAGATTCAAGACCTTTGTTGCCAACAGAATCTCAGTGATCAGTGATCATTCATGACCCTCACATTGGCAGTAAATCAGTCTGCTCAAAACCCAGCAGATCAAGCATCCAGAGGGCTAAGCATAGAAAGCTTCATCAGAAGCACCACTTGGTCACAAAGACCAAGTTTCTTACTGAAGCCAGAACTTTAGTGGCCAAAAAGTCCAGATCAATTGAATGATTCACTTTTTGAGGATGATCCAGAAGTTAAAATCTGTGCAGTCAACATGACAAGAGTAGAAGAAGTTACAGAGTTCATCAATAAACTAATCATCCTACTTTCAGAATGGCTACGCTTAAAGAAAGCAGTGGCTTGGCTCCTCAAGTTTAAAGACATAATACTGCACTTAAAAAATGAAAGAAAAACATTTCAGTTAGCAGTCAGCCAATCTAAGGTAACCCAGAAGAACAAAAAACATTTACTGTAGAGCACATGAAAAAGTACAAACTGACTTTAAAACCAAGCCCAATTTCTTCAGAAGACTTGGCTAAAGCTGAAACATAGTTTATCTGTCTCAGTCAACTGCAAGACTTTAGAGAAGAATTAAAGGCTTTAAAGAAAAATGCTTCTGTAAAAAAGAAACCTTTAAACTCAAACTAGTCATACAAGATGGAATACTGAGAGCTGGAGGAAGGAACAAAGTTGCAGTGCCAGAAGAAGCTAAACATCCTGCAATTCTCCGCAAAAGCTTACATATTGCTTCTCTTATATTGCAGCACATTCATAAAGACATTGGACATTGTGGGCACAGTTACATGCTTGCACGGTTACAGCAGAAATATTGGATACCTCAAGCAAACTCAACTATCTAAAAAATCATTTCAAAGTGCACAACATGCAGAAGAAACAATGTGAAAGCAGGAGAGCAAAAAATGGCAGATTTTCCAGAAAAGATCATTTAGTACCTGACCAACCACTTTTCTCCAATGTTGGAGGTGATTATTTTGGTCCCTTTCAAGTCAAAAGAGGACAAAGTCTGGTCAACAAGTACAGAGTATTTTTTCACTTGTTTAACAATAAGAGTAGTGCACATAGAGATTGCACCCAGCTTGGACACCAATTCTTGTATCAATGCCATACGCCAATTAATTTGCAGAAGAGGACAAGTTAGAATCACGTGCTCGGATAATGGAACAAACTTTGTTGGAGCTGAAAGAGAGCTATGTGAAGCAATTGAAAATCTTGACCAAGAAAAAAATCAGCATTGCTACGATGAAGAAAGAAGTCAAATGTATTTTCAATCCACCATCAGCCTCTCATCAAATTGAAGTATGGGAAAGACAAATTAGAAGCATAACAAAGATTCTAAACTCAATACTTAACCAACAAACACTTGACGATGAAAGTCTCCAAACAGTGATGCATGAAGTGGAATCAATCATAAATAACAGACCCCTCACAAGGACATCAAATGACCCAAATGATTTGGAGGCACTCACACCCAATTACTTGCTGTTACTGAAGACACAAACGAACATGCATCCTGGACTCTTTTCTAAAAACAACCATTAAACTTAAAGATGCTGGAAGTAAGTTCAATACATGGATGATTTGCTTTGGAAAAGATGCTCTAAAGAGCATCTGCTAATACTTCAAGAACGTCAAAAATGTCTAGCACCAAGAAGAAATTTTGAAACAGGAGACATTGTTCTAACTGTAGATGATGCAGCACTCCACAATTCTTGGGTAATGGGTCAAGTCATCAAAACAATGCCAGATGCCAAAGGTGCAGTCAGAAGAGTTTGTGTGCAAGCCAAAACCAGCACACTGGACAGACTGTGAATAAACTGTGCCTGCTTCAAGAAACAGCCAATGTTTGAAATAAGAAATTTTTAAATGTTTGCAGTTTTATTGCTAGTGATTTGAAAACTGTAGTTAATGTAAATGTATAGTTTGTGGCTCTTCTAGAAGTAAAATATAGTAATTGTCTCTGCTCCTGCATAAAAAAGCCCCTCATCTTCTCTTAAGCAATGAGTGTTGTCTTAAAGTTGATCTAAAGGAAGCAGATATATCCTATAAGTACAAAGAAAAGGCAGTAATAACTTAAATATTAACATAAGCGGACATAACTTGCAAGAGTAAATATAAAAAAAAATCTTTCAGAAGAAATGCATTGTAATTGCCCAACTTATTGCTGTCAGTAGTCTCAAAGTACCTATTTGTGTAATGTCACATGCGTAGGAGACAAAGTTACGGTCTTGAATAAAAGTGATTACCCACCGAAACAGGGGTTGGCGCCGTACTCAAATCATCTCTCTCTTTCTCCCTCTGCAGACCAGCTGACTGAAGACTCTTCCACCGCTGATGCCAGGTCCTGTTTCCACTTTCCTGGACCCGGCCATTCTGGCCTACCCACCATAATAACCACCCCTCATCGTTCATTTCTTCTCTTTTATGAACTTGTATCAGTAAAGACTGTTTAATTTTCTTGCCAAACTTTAAGTATACAGGGTTGCCAAGGTGGTAACCCAACTCTTTCTTGGTGTTTTTGTCTCCCTTATTTACAGTGGAGTAGTGATCAGGATTTTGCTGTGAAATGACCGAACAGCAGGACCTTTACAATCATTATTACCTTGGTCACTGAGATCCAGTCCCTGTGGGACCAAATGGGGGAACAGCAGATGCAGCTCACCAAGAGTGAGGTGTGGAATCAAGCATGTGTGGCTCTCCGCCAGGACCAGACGCGGGGTCCATCCTAGGTAATTCTGCCATTACAAGATAATGATGAAATTGAAACACATTTTCTTATTTTCAAGCACACTGCCGCCCAACATTGCTGGGAGCTTTCTTGAAGGGTGAGACGCAGCTGACCTACTATGACCTCGATGAGCAGGTCACCACTGATTACGAGTGCCTAAAAGCTGAGATGTTGAAGAAGTATAGCATCTCCCCAGACCAGCAAGTGAGGGTATGCTGGAAATGGAAATTCAACCCAGAGTGGCTGTTGCACTCCCATCTGAGGAAAAGTAGTACATTAGCTAAGACTGGATGTAAATGACTCAGAAAAGGTAGAGACATCCTGGTTAACACCTTCCCCTAGTTCCTCACCTGGCTGGTCCAGTGGCAAGAATTAAAAAATATGGAAATACTTATTGAGACCCTCGAGCGGCACAGGGAAGCCTCGCAAACCAAGCGTCCAGAACAGTCCGCTCGCCAAACTGCCCAGACGGAACGTGTTACTAATCAAGAGCCTTCCCGACGCGACACAGAGCCTGCGACAAAGCCCAAACAGAAGCACACATCCTCCACCTCACTGTTTCAAGTATGTGGAGGTCTGGCTTACCATCCTCAACTGCCCTCTTCTTGACAAGCCACAGGAGTGCAGCTGGGCAAAAGGAGGAAGCTACTGTGCAGTTGTTAACCCTTATCTTTTCCTTGTACAGGAGTGGTGTTAGTAAATAGCCATAAAGTCACAGCACTGAAAGACTCCGGCAGCAGCACTTCCATTGTCGCTTACCGTTATGTACTCCCACAACAGTGGATTGCTAGGAGGACCAGTCTGACTTGTATACACAGGGAAACTTGTTGGTATAGGTTGGCCTCATGTCATCAATTATGGAGGCGCCATACGCGCGATCAGGGTTGAGGTCTTTCGAAATCCACCCTTTCTGTTGATATCGGAGTGAGACTGGTCAGACATTAAAAGTGGCATAGCACATTCCACTCCTTAGTGTTCTCTGGGCCATGTTATGGATTAGGGAAGCCTGTTCCAAACTGTCTCTATGCTGTGCTCACAGCCAGCTTCATCGAGAAGTCACGTGGCAACTCAGCATGACGTGGCAGACAATGTGACATGCCAGAGTGACATCTCTTCAGACAATGCTGGGCCTTCGTGGTCAGATGCCATGCCCAGTGATGTCAGTCCGGACTCTCTATCTATCTTGCATTTTCAATTTCTGCAAACTCTGGCTTCCTTTAAAAGGGAACAATGGAACGATGAATCTGAAAAGTTTGCAAAAAAAGCAGTAGTAACACACTGAAAATCCCATGCTATATTTGGTTACAAATAATCATTTGATATATTGTGTAGCAGAATATGTGGGTGATTTGAGGTCATTGTTACTAGTCCTGCGGACCTTCTGGTGGTTGGTTGTGAGTTAGGACATGCCCATCTAATAGGCACACATCAGGGAGTGGAGAAAACATTTGAGTGCATCATTTGATTCTGTTGGCGGTAAATCAATGAGAAGGTCTGACGCTTTTGCGCTTTCTGTCCAATGTGTCAATTGCAACAGATTCCTAGGAGGGACCACGCTCCTCTAGTCCCCATTCCCCAAGATGACATTCCCTTCGAGTACATATTGTAGGACCCTTTGAACCATTAGCTAGAGGACATAAATACCTATAAATATCCTCATATTAGTTGAGTATGCTTCCCGATATCCTGAGGTGATTCCATTGTGAATATTAAGTTCAAAAAATATCACACGGGAATTGGTAGTGGTCTTTGTGCAAGTCGGTATCCCTAAAAATGTCTTTACAGACCAAGGGATGTCATTCACCTTGAAAGATTTCAGAGAAGTTGCTAAATGCTTCAAAAGTTGGTCATTTCCGGTTTCTTTTCTTCTGGACCCGCCCCTTTCAGTATACCCACCATATAAATCACTACTCATCCTTCATCCTCAGTTGTAATCTTTTGTAAACTCATGTCTGTAAAGACTGTTTAATTTTCTCGCCAAATTCTATTGGGTTACCAAGGTGGTTTTTCTCTCCCTTATTTATAGTAACAAGAACAAAATTCAAAATGAATGCAATTTCCACTTGACATTAGGGCAAAGAAAAAAAAATTAGAAAGACTTCATTACTATAATTAAGTCTCAATCAACTCCTAATAATAAGACTAAAATTAAGCCTTAATAAACTATGACTTCAAGGCTTACTGTGAAATAATAAAGTAATGGATAAACACCAACAGATAACAGTATTGAAAAAAACAATAAATATAAAATGCATCCTCTATACAATATTCCTTTTAATATTTAAAATGATGTATACTGTTCATTAATATAAAATAAGTTTAAATTTAAAAATTACCGTTATCCACTGCATATATTAAATTGCTTATATAAGCAATAGCTATAAGTTTCTCAAAGGTTCACAAAATATTTTTAGTTGAAAAGCGACAATTACTGTTTTTTCAAATAATATTTTATGCTAACTGTTATACAATATACTGTTACTAAACTTAACATTGTCTACTTTATTGTTGCCTTTTCTAGAATGTTTGATGTGTCCAGGCTCTGCAAAGCATTTTGATGGAAAATATAATGAAATATTGGTATATTTTACCTTGAAGATTAGACTTCATAAATACCCAGCAAACATGTGGGTAGACCATGGGCAGTCTAGACTTGGGAAACCCCAATTAAATACCACACTGGCCTAATATGGCAGTTGCTACAAGTGACCCCTTAGCAAGTTCCCCTTTTGACCCATAATGGGTTAATTGCTGGCAGTACAAATTCAGTAAGTCCCATTGGCCAATGTAATCACTACTCCATAGTTTATCACTTTTTAATGTTGTTGCAGAGTAAGTAACACAGTGAATTAGTATTTTCGGTGGGTTTTAGATTTTGATTGTAAAAGTATAAATAATATGAATGACTTCAAAAAGTATTGTTATTATATTGGCTAAAATTGCACCTTTTTATATGTTATTGGTAATGTTCAGGTTTGTAACACTGCAAAAAAAGCTGGACTAACACCAATAAATGCAAAGGCATTTTGTATTCTGTAAGAAAAAATAGTATAAAGCACATTAGCATTTTGGTTTTTTTTATTTCTTTTCTTATTAATTAATAAACCAATACATTTAAATTTAAAAAAATGTAAGCAAAGGACCAGTAAGGTGTTGTGCAATGGTACTGATGTTGTCTCACAGTAATCAGACCTGGGTTCACATCCTGGGTGGAGTTTACATGTTTTCCCCATGTCCATGTTGGTTTCCTTCAGGTTCTTTGTTTTCCCACCACAGTGCAAAATCATGCAGGTAAGGTGGACTGGTGATTCTAAACTGGCCCTATGCTGTGTTTGTGTAAATGTGTTCACCCTGTGATGGACTGGTGCCCTGTCCTGGGGCGGTTCCTGTGCTCACTACCCACCAACCCTTCCCTGGATATGCAGGTATATAAAACGTATGGATGGACAAATAAGATATGGGCTTTTTTCAGATTCATGACCAAATTTGGACTTCCTGTCTGTTTGTCCACACTGGGTCAGTGCTCTGGGGGCCAATGTTGCCCCGATGAGTAAATCCCAATTGAGCCATTGTTGGCTACTAACACTGGGTCAATAATTTTGCCCACAGTGGGCCTACACTGACCAAATGTCAGTTCGTCCGCTGGCTATATTATACATTTACGCAATTCATGCAAAGCAAAACGCAGGTTTAATACTGAAAGTAAAAAAGACAAAAGGCGTCACTTTCCATTGATTTTACATAAACATCATTAGCTATATTATTTAATTTTTTAATATATTAACAATTACTATACGAAAACGAAAAATTACTAAGCGACAACACAACAAAATATCAAGTAATAACTCACCAGAAAGAGACGAGGAGATCTGATACAAGAGTTCTGTGCAAAAAAGACAAGAAAAGTACATTTACTTTATTTTAAAGGTGTCTGGGCTTTTACATATCCCATATCCCTTACTGGGAAAGTTAACCACAGTAGATCTGTTAAGTGCGATGCAAAAACAAGCGTCCAAATCATACATTGGCTATAACAAAATAAAATTAAAAAAAATCTCAGCTAAGGTTGGGAGAAGGCACTTTTTGCTGCTACCGACAACAATAAGGTTTACTGTGCTAAGTCTCCATTAATTCAAACATTAGCAGCGCTAACGGGACACACAAACTGCTAGGGCTGCCGCGTTGACTTTACACAGCCACTGTACATCTGCCTGTTTTAATCGGAATCTTATCTGTTTATAGTAAACTTGCAGTCTGATGCGGTAAGAGGCATTTCATTCAAGTCGTACTGATTTACCCAATTTCACGAGGAATAACCGCAGAAAGTTGCCGTTCATCATGCACCACTCCGATTAGCCAAGCACGTTGAGGAGTCTGAAGCTGACGAGCGCGCACACAGTCTGCCGAAAACGGAAAGGCGGCGTCACTCACAAGTCACGGAGGGACCCACGTAAATCGAGAAGGTGCGCCAGTCCGCGCCCGGCCAGCAGATCCCGTTGCGTCGGACCACTGGAAAGACGTGTAAGCATTAAGATCTGTGCCGGTTATACTCGTCAGTCAGTTTAAGGTAGCTGTGTCTGGGTCTCCGATTTGTTTCCACGGAGAAGATAAGAGTGAGGGTGTCTGGGTTGTGGGCGTTTTTCAAAATAAATGTTAAACAAATAACCAAATACATGCATAAATATAATGTAAAACCTCGCACAACATCCGTGGCATTGAATGGGGGATGGGAGGCGGTTGTAAAAACTTTGAGGTCAGGAAGGGAGAAAGAAGTAGTTGAAAATGTAATCTCACTTTGCCTTTTGCCGTTTTACATACTACTGTATTTAAAGCTTATGATGCATACTGGGCAAATGAGGAAGCTGGCTGTTGAGTTTAGTGCTGCTGACTCAACTCCAAGAACTTCAGTTTAACAGCCCACTTCCATGCAGAAGCATCCAGACTCTTCTCTTGGGTTTTGTGCAACCATAAAGCAACAATTGCATAGATCAGCAACAGCTGTAGTTGTTTTGGAGAAATCTTAAGTAAAAAACGGGAAGAGTCTTAAGAAAGGCAGTCAGAATTTATTACGCAACATAAGAAGCAATTGCAAAGCACATAAAGCCGTCTCAGTTCATGAAATGGGCCCAGTGGTTTGGGTGCAATTCATTTTTATTTAAGTTCTGTTCACAAAACATCCCCATTTTATACATACTCCTCTTCATACACTTTACCACATCCACTCTCCTTCCAAGAGAACCCTAAATACAAAGAGGACTGTTTCATTTATGTTAGGTAGAATGCCCAGAGGGGACTGGACGGTTCCGTGGCCTGGAACCCCTGCAGATTTTATTTTTTCTCTCCAGCTGTCTGGAGTTTTTTTTTTTGTTTTTTCTGCCCTCCCTGGCCATCTGACCTTACTCTTATTCTATGTTAATAAGTGTTATCTTATTCTAATTCTTACTTTGTCTTTTATTTCTCTTTTTCTTCATCATGTAAAGCACTTTGAGCTACATTATTTGTATGAAAATGTGCTATATAAATAAATGTAGTTGTTGTTTACATGTCATCTTTGTAATAATGACCTTGTGTTGTACTTGTTTTCATAACAATGACCTCGCCTCGTAAGCTCCTTTCCCCAAATAATCATCAATATTTTCATAACAATCATTAGGACTGGCCTGGAGATGACCATCTCCTGATCATGTTTTACCATCCTCACATTCCTAATATTGAGCTAATAAAAATGTGAAGCCTTTTAATTGATCAGTCATCATCATTAAGTTGGAACCAGTGTGACCCACATATGAGAAACTGACTTGCTCAATTAATAATTGCTTATTGCACCAGCATCCAGTAAGACTGATAAGGCCTAATCTGCTGGAGCTGAATGCAAACAGCTGTTTTGACAATCAACTCTTAAACTCTTGTATACGTAGCTCAATCCTAGCTAAAACATTGCAGCTTGCTTTTAATCTGGTCATCTAGAATATTCATAAGCCTTAAAATATAAAATTAAATGTCATTTAAAAAATGTCTATATGTTTAAAGTGTTTATGTGGTAGCGTGCAAGTTTGCTTAGTTTTCCTTAAGTTTAAGGGTCTTAAAGGTTTGCAGAAACTGGTTTGGTCTTTAGTCAACCAGAAGGCCCAGCAGAGCCAACATGTCCCTAAAAAAAGCTTGCTTGCTCGGTTCCCTCGAAAACACAGCGTTCTTGGTTCATAGAAAACAAGGCAAGTGAAAAGCAAGCAGACCACATTAAAAACAAAAGTAGCAGCCTGTAAAATAATGGTGCCTATCTAAGCCCCTTTAAAAGATGTCAAGCAACCCCTTTTAATAGTCAATAGGTCTCAAACTAATAACAAAGCATATTAATCCTTGATTTAAACCTCAACAAAGTCAAGTCAAGTAGCTTTTACTGTCATTTCAACCATATACAGTTAGCACAGTACATAATGAAACACAACAATGTTCGTCCAGAACCACAGTGGTACAGAGAACACAGGACTACAGGAAAAGCTACAAATTACAACGTAAAGTGCAAGCATGTGCAGACTTTGCAGGAGGTGTTACAGTGGTGCAGTGCTGACGAGTACACATTTGTGATATCTAAAGGTACAAAAAATTAGCAGGTTATGCCAAAATATGACAATATCTTAATAGAAGGAACAGATATAAACATGACACTGGAAGTAGGAAGAAATTATAACAGTATAATAATAAAGACATGATCTATTTGAGTGGAAAGGTGTGTATGTGTTATCAGTCTAATCCCTGAATGTTTAGGAGTCTTATGGCTTGAGGGAAGAAACTATTATATCTGGTAGTGAAGGCCTAAATGCTTCGCTACCTTTTTCCAGATGGCAGGAGGGTGAATAGATTACGTGAGGGTGCATCGGGTCCTCCATAATGCTGGTGGCTTTGTGGATGCAGCGTATACAATTTCTACATTAATAGTTACTTTACTTTACCCTCAACTAATTGTATAAAAGTCAATAAAAGCAGTTTCAGAAAACGGTTGGATGAATTTTTACTGCTGTGAAATCTTAAGTGCATTTTCTTTAAGTTCTATGGTTTGACGTATTTAGTCCTCATCAAACCCTTACATTTTACATATTTTTTTCTCAAGCAGCCAGTAACACATAACAGATTTTCCTTTATATTTTTTTATTAAATAAAAAGTACACCAATATTGACAAGTCAAGTGAAAAAGTGTACAATTCATAGCTTTGAAGCTTTCAGAAACACTCTTAGTCACAGTAACTTGACATTAACTGTTTTGCATATTTGTTTCAGTTTATTTCCATTCTACTGGACAAAATGTGGCACACTCCTGTCCTGATTATAATGTTTTGTTTCATTCATGTTTGAGGGTTTTATGTCACTTACTTTGCCATTCCAAAACTGAATTTTCTTGCTTTTCCACTATTTAGTTTGCTGGTGTTCTGTTGCATTATTCCGTTTCAGACAGACAGCTTTACCTTTTAGACAGATAGCCTAATATTTTCCTACAGAATACTGTGATACAGGGGAGTGTTCATGGAGGACTCAGTTATTGCAAGTTGTCCAGGTCTAGTAGCAGCAAATAAAACACCAAATAGTTTCACCACAGTAGTTGACAATTTTAATGAGGTTCTTCCGGTGATGGTCTGTGTTGGGTTTGCGTCAATGACCAAAAAACTCCTCTTTGATCTCCTCTGTCCTTAATGTAAACATTTCCAAAAGTGTTGTGGTTTTTACACGTGCAGCTTTAGAAACCTATGTCATACAGCCATATTCTTTTTGGACAAAAGGAGCTTTCTGCTGGTTGCCCTTTACATCGGGTGCAAAATATACCTTGGCAAGAGGTGTAAGAAGATTGAGGGTCCACCTCAGATTTCACTATTTAAAGCCATATTCAAAGATAGGCTTCATTGGTTAAACCCATGTGCATTTTTTCTTTATCTGGTCCATACTGATGCCATCTTAGTGTTTCTTATGGCTCTGGGATAATGTGACTGGCAAGTTGGAAGGGTTCTTAAAAGAATTCTTTAGGGTTGTCATCCTCCTGGCTGTAGAAAAAGACAGCAAACTGGATGTGCGATGTGAAAAGGAATACTTTATTGCTATTTATTGTAGTGGGCAAGTAGACAAGCCAGCTCACCAGACAGACAGAAATGCAATCTTGTATAGGAAGGCTTAGAAAGGCCACAGTGGTTTGCTTTTGACTTGTTTATTTTGTACTTTGTTTTCTTTTGTTGTTCATTCTTACATTTATCTTTGAGTAAAATAAACCTGTATTTTTGTCTGATGCCTCGTGATTCACTTGTACGAGAAAACCCCCACATATTATATACCATTCAGTTCATCTTGATGTCTAGTTATGTGAGACCTGGATTTTTGGCCCTCTAGACCAAACATCATTGTTAATACTTTTTTTGGACCATGTATTGTGCAGGAAATTGCATCCTCATGATAATTTGTCTTCAGCAAAAATGATCAGCAGGATTTGAAGTTGTATATGCCACATTAAATGACCCAAAGGGTTCACCTTCTTATAGGATACAAGGGGTCCTTTTCACAAAACTTTGAAAAAATGGAGATTGGTAATATAGGGTATGTGGAGTGCAGTTTTGTGCAATTTAAAGTTTAATGATCACAATTATTAGAATTTTTAAAAGTATTTGATTCTTTACTGATATTCCTATCCCTTTAAGAGCCATTTCAAGTCAAGTCAAATTGGGGAGCATGCACTGGTACAGTGCGTTGCCGCACCCACTACACAACAAAACAACTTGGGATCCCAGTTTGCAACCCCCCCAGGCAGACACGCGGTCCAGTCCCACCCTCTGGAAATGACACTCTGTCTGCCGCAGCCAGGTGTTACGTGGGTGACCCCTTGGCCTGGTCCAGCCACTTGGGTCCCCAACAATGAGGATCTTACGAGCCGGATCACCCTTGGGGAAATGCGCCACGTGGCTGTAGTGCCATAACTGACGCTCCCTCACAATGCAGGTATTGTGCCTCTTTCGGGACTCCATGAGCAACTGCTCATTCAACACAAAGTCAAACCAATGGTACCCAAGGATTTTCAGGAGAGACACAGTACCAAAGGAGTCCAGTCTTTGTCTCAGGTCACTGGCAAGACAGGAAGAACCAGGACTCTAAAGACTTGGACCTTCGTCCTTTTGCATAGATATCAGGAGCGCCACACACCCCTTTCCAGTGATCTCATGACCCCCATGCTCTCCCAATCCGTCTACTAACTTCATAGGAAGAGTCACCAGAGACATTAATGTCACTGCCAAGGTAAGTAAACCTCTCAACAAGGTCAACACTTTCTCCGCAAGCAGACACACTGCTGATGGCTGTGCCCAAGAGGTCATTAAAGGTCTGGGATCTTGGTTTTTATCCAGGACACTCGCAAGCCCAGACACTCAGACTCCTCGCTCAGTCTCTCGAGCACCCTGATCAGAGCCTCCACTGACTCCGTGAAGATCACAGCATCGTCAGCAAAGTCAAGATCTGTGAACCTTTCTTCACTAACAGATGCCCCACAGCTGCTGGACCCACAACCTTGCCCAACACCCAGTCCATGCAGGCATGGACTTGAACAGAGTAGGAGCAAGAAAACACCCATGACGAACCCCAGAATCAACTGGGGAAAACGCAGAGGTGCTGCCTCCACTCTGCACAGCACTCACAGTACCAGTGTACAAGAGCCATTCCCAGAAGGTTAAAACGACAAATTTCAAACATAAGCATAAGTGGTATTGTTTTAGACCAGGGGTGGCACACATTTTTGGCATGCAAGCTACTTTTAAAATGATCAGGTCGAAATGATCTACCTACATTAAAAAAAAAAAAATATATATAT
>JANRMT010062835.1:56896021-56917696 GCA_026402145.1 Polypterus bichir lapradei | reverse complement strand
TCTTTCTTTCTTTCTTTCTTTCTTTCTTTCTTTCTTTCTTTCTTTCTTTCTTTCTTATCTTCATAATCAATCACACTGAAGAAAATATCTCTTTCAAAATAAAACTAGCTGCAGCTTTAGAACAGAGATTATTCTAAACTTTTAAATAACTTAAAAATATTATTGATTTATTAATTTGTAATTATTAACACATTATTTATACACAATTAAGAATTTATTTGTATGATGTTATCCTGCAAATGGACTGGGAATTGTCATGACATGAATTTATGTGGTCTGTCTGGTGACCACTGCCTGTTGCTATGGTTGGTGCAAAACTTTAAGAAGGACTTAGCAGTTAACAAGTAGGTTGGGCAGCACGAGGTTTACAAAGGATCTAACATGCTACTTCAGTTATGATAAGTTTTCAGAAACACTTACAATTTAAAAGTTGACCTTAAGATGCAGTTTATGTTGTTCTTCAGTCCATTAGCAGTGCAGAACATTAGTTATAAATTTGGCTGATCTGAAGTGTCTTAAAAGATTAGGCTGCATTACAACTGTTTATTTATTTATTTTTAGTTGGAGCACAAGCAGCCCAAATCATTTGCTCAGTTGACACAGTAAGCTAAACTAGAAAACTTGTGGTATAAAGTTACATATACCATGCTGCCTGCAATAAAATTGGTTAGTTACAGTATATAGTATGTTTACATCACAAGCTAGGATTTAGTGGAAATTGTCCTTTTTTGCCAAAACAATCATGGATAATTCACCTTTAGTAGCTGTTCAACCCCAACCATAATTATTCTGCAGATTTTCCGTTGTGTTGGAGTGGATTGTGCAATTCAAGGGCATTCGTCATTTTATTCTTATTCTTATTTTATTTATGCTAGTCTACTAGTTTTATTTTATGCTAGTCTACTACTGCTTTGCAGGAGTGCTTACCATCACTGTCTTTTTGAAATGTAAACTACCGTAAGCATTCATACAGAGGACAGAAGTTTTCTTGGCTACAATAATTTCTTCCTATTTTGTGCCATTCAGTTTGACTTCTATCTTGTCAAGTGCTAATATGTTATTTGAAGAGAATCACAATTTGAAATGTATTGATTTGTCACCAGACATTACTGTGGATTAAAAATGTATTTAGACCTATTCACTTTCTGCACACATTATTGCATTATAGACTTAATTTTAAATTGATAAATTTACCATTTTTTGCTAATCAATTTACACTTAATAGCCCATAATGACAAAGTAAAAACATGTTTTCTGAAAGGTTTGCAATTCTACTAAAAATCAAAACTGAAATCTCTCAAGCATGTAAGACTTTTAATTCAGTACTTTTCAGTAACCCCTTTGGTAGCAATTACAGCTTTGAGTCTTCTTGGGTAAATCTCTACAAGCTTTGCACATCTGGATTTGGGCAGTTTATCCGATATTTTTGTGGCAGATCCTCTCAAGCTCCATTAGATTGGATGGAAAATATCTGTAAATTGCCATCTTCAGGTCTCTCCACACATGTTCTGTGAGGTTTAAGTCTGGGTTTTTGCTGGGCCACTCAAGGACACTCAGAGATTTGTCCTGAAACCTCTCCAATGTTGTCTTGGCTATATACTTCAGGTCATTGTCATGCTTAAAAGTGAATAGTCGTCCCTTTCTCATGCACTCTAGAGTAGGTTTTTTTAAGACTCTCTGTGCATTTGACTGCCTTTATTCTTCCCTCAATTCTGACCAATTTCCCTAACCCTGCCACGGAGAAGCGTCCAAATAGCATGATGCTGCCAGCGCCATACTTCACCATAGGAATGGTATTGGGTAGGTTATGAACAGTTTCTGGTCTTCACCAGATATAGTGATTGGAGTTCTGTCCAAAGAATTTAAGTTTTGTCTCATCAGACCAGTGATTTTTTTCCCTCATGCTTTCAGAGTCCAAGCAGGCTGTCATATACCTTCTAATCATTACTGACCTCTGTCTTGCCACTTTATCATAAGTGCCTGACTGATAATGTGCTGCTGAAATAGTTGTTGTTTTGACAGGTTCTCCCATCTCAACACATGACTTCCAAAGCTCTGTTACAGTGAACATTACGTTTTTGTTCACCTCCCTGACCAAGGCCCTTCTTGTGTGTTTACTTTTTTGGCTGAATGGTTAATCTAGGAAGAGTCCTGATGGTTCCAAATGTATTCTCTTTCATAATTATTGAGGCCATTGTACTCCTGGAAACACTCAAAGCTTTAGAAATGGTTTTATACCCTTTCCCTGATTTATGTTTCATGAAAATTTTTATTGCAAAGATCTACAGAGAGTTTCTTAAACATTGTGGCTGTTTTTTTGTCCGGTGTGAATTGTGGGACCTTAGATACACAGGTACATGTGTGCCTTTCTAAATGACGTCCAGTCAATTCAATTTGCTATAAGTAGACTTTAATCAAGTTCTAGACACACCTTAAGGATAATTAAAGCAGTGAGAATGTAGCTGAGCACAATATGGCATGTCACAGCAGAGTCTGAATACTCATATAAATGAGAGAGTTCAGATTTTGATTTTTAATAAATTTGCAAACCTTTCTGAAAATGTTTTCACTTTGTCATTAAGGGTTATTGATGATAGATTCATGGGCAAAAATGGCACATTTAACCATTTCAAATAAAATCTATAAGTCACTGTAAAGTTTGCAGAAAGTAATTGGATCTGAATCCACTGTACGTCTCCACCAACTTTTTTTTTTTTACATACCACAAGTTGATGATTACTGAGAGGTAGCTTACATCTTATCTTCATTTAAAGCCCAGCATGTGAGTTTGTGAATCAAAGTGACTATTATAGATTTTTTTTCTCTACAAGATTGCCTATAATAGAGGAGTTACTATGAAAACTTGTTGGTAATCAAGAATGCTTCATCTGAACATGCCATGTTGCGTCATTTTCTAACTTGCTTAATCCAGACCAGGGTCACTGGAGGTGCTTGTGCCTATCCCAGTAATAATAGGGCGCAAGGCAAGAACTAACCCTTAGTGCCAGTCCATCGCAGCGTGACCATACACCCACAAACCAAGCACATGCTAGGTCAATTTAGTGTCGCAAATACACCTAAGCTGCATGTTTTTGAGCAACAGGAGGAAACTGGACCACCTGGAGGAAACCCATATAGACAAGGGGGGAACATGCAAACGCCACACAGGGAGGATCTGAGACACTAACTCTGGTCTCCTTACTGTAAGGCATATTACCACTCTGCCACTGTGCTGCCATCTGAACTTGTGTGGTACAAATATATTAATTTCATATGTTCACTTGCTCAATCAGATCACTTATTACAATATTGAACATTTTTTGAATGGTTGAGGACAGCTGCAGCAAGAAAGTTAGCATTGTTTTACATAGTGCTTCTTTAAAAAGGACATCTAAGTTCTAAAACAGCAGACCTTGTGAAAAAGTATTAAAAAACACATTGTCTGTGTTAAGGAAACCTTATCTTTTTGTCACCTACATTTAGCAGATTACCATTGAGATAAAGTTCTCAGAATATTTCTGGGGACTTTTTCTTCCTGTCAGATTCGTTCTTACTCATTTCTGTTAAAGAACAGAATGATTGATAAGGTAACATTTTATATCACAGTGTCATGTCACATTCTTTATTTTGAAACTATGTGGGAAAAAAGCTAAGAATATTTATGTTGTGTCAGTTAAACCCATGAAACTGCTTGAATGATATCCTATCAAAGACAAACACAATAATAAACACTAGTTAAACTTCACTTAAAATGTTCAACCTGATTATACTTTGTGATGCAGACGTTTTAAAGAAAAACATTCTGAATAATTTAAGGTATTACTTAATTTGTCATGTTGTGTCTACAGCACTACTGTATACGTTTTACTTTGTAAAATCAGGGAAACTTTACCATCATGGTAGTAGTATGATAGTTTATAGCACGTGAACCTGAAGCTCAATTTCAGTCTGGAGTACCCTGTCTCTGGACTCTCTTTGCCTCTATGTGTTATTGTAGGTCTTGTCCTTGATCTCAGATTTACTTTCATAAATCAAAGATATAGTGTCAAATATATACTGGAGACTCATAACTTAGGCCACTGTGCCACTGCGTGTGGATTTGCCTGTGATGGACTGGTGTCCCATTCAGAGTTAATACTGCTTTTTAATTGTAACAACCATAATAGCCTCTGGTTTTCCATTATACCCATCCAAAGGAGCAGGCTTAGAAAAAGGTTGGATCAATGCTGTCACTGGCAATAATTTATAATTTTCTAAATATGCTTATTCTAATACAGGGCAATAGAGGGCCCAAGCCAATCTTTGTAGCTTTAGACTCAAGGCGACAGCAAACTGTGAAGCATACAGTGGTCTCCTGGCACACTCCCTCACACATGACTGCATTCACTCCATACCTGGTCTGCATAGATAAAAAATAGATGTAACCTGCATGTATTTGGTGAGTAAGCCTGAAATACCTAGAAGAAAACAACATGGTCATAGAGAAAAAATGTAAACATCATACAGAATGTAATTGTGCCAGCATTTGAACCTGGCAGTCTACAGCTGTATGCCAGTAGCACTAGGTACTATACTGCCATAGTTAGAATAGTAAGGGAAAAAAAGAGCATTCATATCTCCTTAGTCTAATCAAATTTTACTGCTTACTTTAGTTTTATCTAGTCATCCATTTATTTTCAAACTAACTTATTTCAGTTCATTGTCACAGAGGTAAGTAGTCTACTGTATCTCAATAGCATTCAGCAGCAGCTAACTCCATATTCAGAATTTAGTTTCAGCCATTCATTGAACACCAACATTTCCATTACACCTTGAGCATGCACAAGTTTTTTATTATCATTTAATTTAATGTGTCAGTTTTGTTACCCACATACAGAACGTCTTTGTAATTAGTTAATGTATCATATAATTTGAACCCTGATAAAAAGCTGACAGTTATCATCTTTTAAAATTTTTTCTCTACCTCTACAGATGTCATCTTTTTGATCTTACAATGGGACACAAACATCCAACCTCCGAGCAAGGTAATACTCTATTGAGCTAAAGGAAGTTTCCTTCACTCGGAAAGCCAGTTTGTACTTTTGAGTACAGGCTGGACAGTGTTACTTCATTGTCTGAAGATGCCTTATGTTCCACCTGTGCCACACCATGTACAGATCAGTTGCATTCATCACTCCGAGTTTTCCATGATTTATCTCATTAAGTTACCCTGGTAGTCATTATACTAAATGAAGGATTCAGTGTAGCAAGGATTTTCCAAGAGCTGCCTAAATGGCAAAAAGTTGCAGAGGCTAGAACGCAACCATCCTGACATATTGGTGCCAGGGTAACTCATCAGGAAATCTCCACGTGAGACAACCACACTGGTTTTAGAAATAACGATGCTGCCTATGCCTGTTTAGAAGTTCAGGGGCATCTAAGGAGTGATAAGTCTTGTGTGTGTGTGTGTGTGTGTGTCTGCAGTGTCCTAAAAGGGTAGCAGGCTGGAGCAGCAGCATATATGAAAGAGAGAACCAATCTGAAGGGTGTTTCCAGCACTCTGTAGAGTTGCCCAACTTTATTTTGGTAGAAGGAGAGAAAGGGACAGCGTGGCCAAGGATGAACTACAACATACAGTGCCTATAGAAAGTATTCAATTATTCCATGTTTTATATTTGTAATTAATTTACATCACCTTGCAGAAATCTGTTTTCACAGACATTAAAGTATTTTTCAGTGTCAAAAAGGCCAAACTGTTTTCACTGAAATTAAATGTTGTATAACAGTATAATCCGAAAGTTTACAAAGGGGTGAATACTTTTTATAAAGCAGGTACTTTATAACAACGCATCCTGCCAGTGAAGGCCCCAGTGTCCCAGAAGAGGGCATATGGGAGTACAACGTTGAGAGGAGACTGGGGCAAAACCTCTGTGGGAGGAAGGGAGGCCAGCAGAGAGGAAGAGATAATGTAGAGTTGAGGGAGGTGAGAAAGGAAGTGTTTTGGTGTGGTACTGTGGTGGGTCCAGAGAGTTTTATGACATGCTATTTTAACTGTTTTTACTTTTGTGTATCATTCTGTATAGTTATTTTTCAAATAAAGGCACTGTTCTTATTTAATCTCTTTTCTCTTTAGCAAATTTCTGAGAGCAAAGAGATGACACATGAGGCCCCATCTTATAACAACAGGTTTGTAAAGAGACTTTCGGCTGAGTCAGTGGCTGAATTATCCTGAGTCCTCGTTGCTTACATACACTTTAAGACACACTCAAAAATGTATTTCTTACGGATCACATGCTGGGGAAAAAAATCTTTACAGAGTGTATTTTGTGCTTAATATCAAACACAAGTGCTTTACAACTGTATCACATTTTTCCCAAATACTCATACAGTATATACATTAAATAATTTGAGTGCAGGTGGTGAGAATAAACACTGTACCCTTGTGGCTGTAACCACTAAGCCACATTTCCCACTAAAGAGGTTATACTTGTTGGATCTCAGGTACAAATGTATGTGAATATATAGATAAAGTGATTCTACAATTGAATAATGAATTTGACTGGTTTCTGGTTTTTTAAGTATAAGTATAGACAGAAATATTGTAGCTATTTTACCACTTCCTATGAAAGCTGTAAAGATGAGCAACATTAGTTACACTACACTGAAGAAATCCGGTGTAAGCCCTTTTTTTGCATTGTCGTTTCTATGACATCTTCTGGTTCCTGTTTTACATTTGTTTATGCTGTGCCCTGAATGAAAACCCAGTCAACTGGTGGGCACACTTCTTTTAAATTACAGTTAATCTAACTTGATCTATTTTGAAACTATTAACATGCAAAAATAGGTTCACAGAACTATTGCGAAGCTTCATATTTTTATGTTTAAACTGCAGTTTGGTGTTTGTTTGTGCGGACTTTGCACTTGTTCTTCCCATGTTTGTAGTATTTCTCCGAATATCCTGGTTTCCTCTCATGCAAAAGGTGTGAAAGTGGGATTGAGTGGTGACTCTAATCTGGCCCATTGAGACCTCACTTCCATATACCATTCCAGATTTGGTTTCCACCTTGTAGTCGAAGATGCTGGGAAATGTTCTGGTCTCTCAGGAGCCTATCCTTTAGTAAGTGAGTTTGGAAAAAGAATTAAGGAATGAGGAAGATGCTACATATGATATGATTTCCACCAAAATATTTGTGTTCCATGATGTGATTTAGATTTTTCACATGGCTTAATTTTACTTTCTATATATTTAACATTTTTAGAAGTCACTAGATATTTTGGGGTTATTGCTAATGCTATTGGTATCTTCACATATTTCATTGGCATGCTTACCATCCAGATCACTACCCATGCCCATTTCTTCTTTGCTGTTGGTTTTTAACCTTTCAAAAGATGCTGTAAGTGCCACGCTTACATTATTTCCTGTACTGCTTCTTTTTTCTATTCTTACACTAGCTGTAGTAATTTTATCTCTCTCTCTGCTTGTGCTTATCATTTTTCCACAGGCCACCATGTTTTCCAAGGTAGTTTAATTAAGCCACATTCTGGAGTTTTAGCTTGCCGTCAGTTTTGAATTGTGAAACACCTCTTCCAATAATTGAGATTTTTTTCCGAGGGAAAATAAGAGTTTGGTGTGTCACTTTATTAAAATATTTAAATATGCACAGTATTCTATTATATTTTTATGCTTATGAGAAGAAGGATTGCAGATTGTGGAGTGAGAAAGGTCATAATACACATGCACTGCTTTGTTGCACATGATTGACTGAGCAGTGAGCTATGTGGGAAGCACAAGTGTGCCTAATGAAGTGGCTGCTCACTAAATATCTGTTAAGTACGGTCTGTTGATTTCTGTGAAACTTTTGCAGGAGAATGATTACATTCAAACAAAAACTGTCCTCTGTGTTATTAATAAAGGTTTCAGAAATATTCCTTACTATAGAGATATGCAGTCTCTGAATCAGTAATTATATAGTAACACCAAATGGAATATTTTATTTAAATGTGTTTACTAGGGAGATTAACTTCATTGCTAGATCTAATTTATAAGAACCCATAGGATGATGTCATTTTAACAGTTGTTTAATTTTTTGTCCATTTCCATCTCCAGTCTTTCCTTCAATTCAAATGCTACTAAGAATTTAGTTATCATCAGTGGCCCTCAGAAAAATAAACCAGTTTTAGTTCATGACTCCATTCATCTCATTCATTTACATCACTTACAGTTGTTGTGTTAATCAACTGCAAAGATCTTTTCTTTCATAGAGAGATTATACATTTTTCTCACCGCAAAATGAATCTGTACTTTGTCTAGTTGTTGATATTGTTTCACCATAAATGTACATTTCTTTGTAATCACATGCCCACATCTTCTTACAGTAAATTTTATCTTCTCTAACACCCAATATCTGAGACTTTTATAATATGCATTGGATAAAATCTACAGCCACACTCCTGGAGTCACAATGTGTATCACCTGCAGATTACATCTTTTCTTGCTAGGTACTGTAGCCTTAAAAGTCTTTGTATATATTTTTTTCATCAGTTCAAGGTGAAATACTACTTTTTCATCTTTCTTACATACAGTAGTTTGCTACAAATCAAAGACTCTTGATCAATGAAGGAGTGGGAGATGCAAATCTTCAATTAAAAAAACCCGTAATTTTGGGAGTTGTTTTCTGCTTATGATGTGCACTGTTTTTTCCTGAAGTAAACTAACAATGTTTTAGCAAACAAATGTACTCATTTTGCACACTTTGACTAGATAATGGACATGTGAAGTATGCAACATGAGTAATGTGAGAATTTTTGTCCTCATTTTTCTCATTTGCTGTTGCTCATCATTAGTTCTATTCATTCATCCATCCATCCATCTACCTATCAATTTTGTGTGCCCACTAAAGTCTCCCAAAGGAAACAGTTGTGATGTCAGTCAGGCAACACCTTTTAATAGGAACAAAGAGAAAAAGAGTTCAAGGGCACAAAAGTTAACAGGCCAGGTCAGCCTCTTAACACCAAATTATAGAAAACATGTCACACAGGAGCTGTGTCCTCTACCAGACACAGGTCTGAAGTGAGGCGACGCCTTCCAGGCACATCCCTTTTTATGGTGTCCTGACCAGAAGGTACATGGGCAAGATCAAATGCCCATACTGGGTGTCCTCTCGGAGCAGTGGGTAGAAAAGAAAGCACAGTTAATGAGAACACCTCCTCTCATTTCGAGATGGTATTGCTTACCATAAATAAGCCCTGAATTTGATCATTTGATCAGGCACACTTGCTTGAACAGTGCTTTATTCTGATCAGAGTCATAGGTGAGCTGGGGTCCATCCCAGCAAGCATAAGGCACAAGACAGGAACAATCCTTGGACAGGGTTCTCATCCATTGCTAGGCAAACACTACCAAAGCCAATGAAGCATCGCCAATCACCTAACAGGTATGTCTTGGTGCTGTGAGAGGAAACACACATAGACAGAGGGAGAAAATGCAAAATCCATGGCATTGATTCTATTATACTTTTTTTGTTGTACATTCTGCATGATAATATGAGATTAAAATTTTCCTTTGCCTTCAATGCAAATAATTTTTGGGTGGGTTTCTTTAAGATGTTCTCTTTGTCTTTCGTCTTCTGCTATTTCTCTTGTGGCAGAAAACTGATGCCAGTTTTCTTTTTCTGGTTGTATCTTCCTGGTAGAAGAAGATGCTGTTGGTGGAAATTCAAAACATACAGTATGTATAGCAATGTCAGCATTCAGTTTAGAATTAATGAGTTTAATGTCTGCCGTAAGGAGTGATATTCGACAGAGAATCTTTGGTCTTGTGGGACTTTAGCTGCTCCATTAATAACTCATACTGGACTACAATGGTAAAAGGCTATGCACCAAATTATACTTGTAGGTCAAAGTCATGTTAATTTTTTTTTACCATCTCATAGGTACTGGTGAAAACATACTGTTAAATACAGCAGTACTGATTTCAAGTGTCAACACAGGCATGTGTTTGCTCAAAACTGTCTAGCTTTTTTTCCCTTGTAATGAGGACCTTCCAAAACCACTGACATCTCTGTATTGATTCCATGGAGTGAGCAATTCCCTTAAGTACACTGGTGTATTATACATGGCTGGATCCTGCTTTGGGTCCAGAGCTACCAGAATAAGCTCCAACTTTTTTAAAGCTCAAATGGATGAAGGTTCAGAAAACGGATTGATGAGTGTTTACTGGGGACTATGGTTTTCTTTCACTAAGGATGAATACTTGATTTTCTCTTCCCTCTGTCACCTTTTGTTTTCTTTCTCTCAGTCCATCCCGTCCTCTTTGCTACTGTACTTTTATAGTATTTTAATATTGGAGCGTCAGGTGACAGCTGTAAATGTTTAATAGTGGGTGGATGCAGATGATTATGGCTGGGAGTAAATGAGAAGGTGTTTTTAGACTTCATACTATACTTGTGTTGTCAAATATGTGAATTTTAAAAATCACAAAAAGAAAATTTAGAAGCCAAGAGTTTCAGTTAATTTTTTAAAGGGTAACTGTCTCTGAATAGCTGGCATGTACTCATTTTAGGAAGAAATGTATGCAAGGTTATTTAAGCTGATTACTTGTGTCATTCAGGAAATTGAGTAGGCTATAATTATTAGAATCCCATTGTTTTGGCTACCACAAAGTTGAAGATCCAGTATTCCTTCCACATCTCCAACGATGCACAGGTTAGGTTAATTGGTGGTTCTAAATTGGCCCTGTGTGGGAAGGGGTATGTGTGAATGGGCTGTACGATGGACTAGTCTCCAGTTCAGGGCTGCTTCCTGCCTTGCACTCAGTGCCTCTTGGATACGTTTTGGCTCATGTGATCCTGAATTGGATTAATTAGGTTTGAAATTGATATGTTTCCAAGAAATTAGAAAACTAATTTAAGTTTGATGCTTTTGTAAAACAGTTCTCAAAAAATATTCTTGAGCAGCGGTTTAATGTGTGTGTATATCTTGGCAGTCATGTGTCTTATCAATCGTTACCTTTCTTATAATACACGTAAAACTTTCACACGCTCCGCAGGTACCCAGTGGCTCATTCCTATGGAAATGATTAACATTTATTCAGTAAATTGGCAAACAAATGGTAGGATGAAATATTTCATGTGCTTTTGTATATTAACAGAGTACAACTGATCCAAAATGCTTTAGTGTTCTGGAAATCACCAAGAACCATGACTGCTCTGTCAGAACTGAAAATTCTAGGCAGCCGCTTGTGTGGGAGTTTATTGTATCATCATTATTATCGTTGTCATTCCTGGTTTAAATGTAATTTTCCAGGTTTGCCCTCCAGTTCTTTCTACTTCTCTCTCCATAGTCCTGGACATCTCTGAGGTGAGATTTTTTTTTCTTTTCATATGATCTCACAGTACAACCACATGTTCTTTGGCCACATCCCTCCACTTTAATTTTGTTGCAACTCTTAACCCAATAATTCTCTGTTTTTTGCTCCACATGTCCCAACCATTTTTCCTCAGCACAATTCTTATCACCTTCACACCAAGCCTCTCTTCTAACTCGGTATTCATCTACCTCTCACTTTGTCACACTTCACACATCTGCCTGATCATTCTCATCTGTGTTCTTTTCAGCTTTGCTTCATGTTCTGCCTTCATTGGCCATCCCTCACTCCCATAGAGTTTACTGATCACACATCTTTTATAAACTTTACACTTTAATAGTCATAAAATTGGGACAGCTTCTGGAATTTCTTCCATGTACCGCTCATCCTGGTACTCTATCACCTCCATCTACAGTCAGTAAATCAGCTAAGCAGCAGAACTTTCATAATTTCTCCAAAACATCTAAATTGATAATGTCTGAATACAACTTAATTGCAACAGCATTCTGCACCCCCTCACACACTTTCCAAAATTCACCCGCACTGACTGCAGTCTACTGTTCACACCACTATGTCTTTTATGCACATACGTCCAACAACCTGTGCATTGAATTAAGTTTCTCTCAACATGCAAGATCTCCCATGGCAATTATTTACACAATTCCCTGATCACTATCACCAAAAGCAGTGAACTCAGAAGCAATCACTGATGCAGCCTCACCTTGTCCCTATAACTTTTAACATTCCTGTCTGCTGTCCTGACCACTGTTACTCATATTTTTCCATCATCACACACTCTAGCCACTCCTCTACAACTTACCTTGAGAATTTCCACCTCATCACCTTTCATACCAACAGATCAAATCCATTCTCCAGATCTATAAATGCATATTGCAGCTTCTTTCCCTTTGCCATATGCTTTTCCTGCATTTTCCCAACAACAAAGATTGCATCTGCTGCTCCTTTCCTAGGTATAACGTAACCAATATGCATTTTGCTGACTTTCACTTGATCCCATATTCTTTTCCCTATCTTGAATATTTCCTTTGCATACTAGGAGTTTATTGCATGTGCAGCATCATTTTTATTTTTTTTTTGCAATGACATTGATGTGGCAATTGTTTCATTTTAGGCGATAGCAACCTTTTTGAATCCATACGTACTAGTTCTGTATACCTAATGTAGTGACCTTGAATTTAGCTGAAAATACTAGCAAGAGCAAAATTCTATTTAGCTAGAGCTCTGGTTTTGACCTTTTCCCATTTAGGTCTGATGCTACATTTAGTTTTTCCCTTTTGGCATCTTTTCAGTTTTTTTTTAATTCTGTTACCCTTAGATTTGTCTGGCCATAAGATGCAAAGACATTGCCAATCTCTATCTACATCTGAAGCAAAAATGTTAAGATTAATATAAATATGTTTTCCTTTGCTTGAGGTACATGACCACTAAGTTGCCATGTTTGCATTGTCTTCCTGTTAATTTGCTGAATTCTTCTTAATTCGCTTTTTCTTACTTGTAGCACTCTCCAATAAAGTCAAGCTACCCTGTTTACCACTTATAAGGTTCTGACTTTCCATGATACTTTGCTGCTCTGTCAGTGTGCAAAAGTCAATCATCAGCTAAAAGCTGACACTGACCTCAATTTGCAAGTTTTTGTTTTCTTTTCTCATATCTTGTGCTTGTTTTTGCTCCTAAAACTTCGTTTCTGGTCACAACTAAGGGGCCTTGCAAAGCATTTTTCATTTTTAGCAGATTTTTTTTGCTGCACAGGAACACACTGAATGTGTGAAAAACAGTAACTACAAGTGCTTTTAATAGCTGGTTAGCTAAACATGTTGTAGACAGGGTGGGGAGATGAGAAGGATGAGGCAGAAGTGGTGACAGCAGCTGAAAAGATTTTCAGTTTTGTGTATCTTCACATAAAGTAACACTTGTTATTCTACTAATTCCATTTACAATTTTGAACGCTATTATGTCATTGCCTACATTTCATTTGCCTCAACTGAAACCTTAACTTCAACTTAATCTTTCCACAGATCAAAACCTACAGTATATATTTAATACTATTGCAGTGCAGGAACACTCAATAGCTTCAATTGTAAGAAGAGTGCCATATATAAATAAACCACAATTAAACTGAAATTACTGTTGCCAAGGATCATAATATAAAGGGATTTTAATGGTAATTTACTGCATTATTTTAACAAATGGCATCCCTTGACCTTGATGCTGCTGAGATAAGCCTCTGTATGCCTCCCCCCATGAGTCTGTAGTATAATAAGCAGAATAATTTGATGGATTAGTTATTTTTATCTCATATATTCTTAAAACAGGGCGTGGCAATGTAGCCCAGTGGTTAGTTCTGCAACTTTGTATATCCAGCATCCTGGGTTCTGTGCTTGGTTGTTGTCCATGTGAAGCCTGCAGATTCTCCCCATAACTACTGTACATGGGTTTTCCTTTTGGTACTCCACTCTATATCCTACAACACCAAAGATGTGCATTTTAACTTAACTGATGACTCTGTAGTAGCCTGAGTTTGGATGTGTGTGTTTGTGGTTCCTGCCGTGAACCGGTGCTCAGTCTGGGCTGTTTCCTGCCATTGGCCTTGGGTTGATAGGATATGCTCCAACCTTTGCAACCCAGGGATGTGTATTTCTAAAATAGCCTGAGACTACAAATAACATACTACCTGACTGAATATTCTTGTTTCAGTGATGCTGTATTCCACGGTTTATTGGTCCCTTATTCATGGAACTTGATTTAAGCAGGTTTTGACGGTGGATAGATATATACCATGCTGGGCAGTACCATTGCAAAACTGAACATAAACATCCATTATTCACTTATGTTACTCATTTAACTTTGAAAACTGCACAGCAATTAAAGAAGAAACAGGTAAAAAAATATGACAATGTCCGTATTTTTCGAAGTCTACATGGGATTTTTTCCATGTATTTTATTTTACTTCAAAAGACATAAGTGAGGTTAATTGGTGAGTCTCAATTGGCCATCTCTGAGTATGGGTATTTGCATAAGTGGCCCTTTAATGCACTGGCCAGTGTTGATGGGATAGGCTGTGGGCCCTGTGACCTTAAATTGGTTCAGGCAGGTTTGGGAATGTTTTTTATGGACTCAAATTATACTGTCTATAGTAAAGAGGAAGTCAGCTGGAAGACACCCTGGCAGTGATGCCAATCTGGAGATATTCAGAAATTTCTCCAAATAGAAAGGAATTGATGAACAGTGGTTGGTACTAGGGAGAGTAGTTTGGGGGGTTGAGTGTGTTGGGATTTCAGTACTTGGTGTAGTGAATTATCCATACCAGTAGAAGGATTGTGTTGTTCAAACCTCCTAAAGGGTATCCTTGTCATTAAATAATGAGTGTGTTTTTAAGCTTGCACAAATATCTGGGGCTGCCAGTAAGTATTAGAGATACTGCCATTGGAGTTTAATTGGGTCAGGGTTGGCCAGGAGGTGTTTCAAAGAAACTCAGACTGACCGCAGAAGTAATCCCACCACCAGATTTAAAAGGTACTGCAAAGCCTTGGAGCCAGAAAAAGTGTCATGGCAGAGTGGAAAGGTGGCCAGAGTGGTTATGGAAGGAAGAAAGGAAGGTTCAAGGAATTGATGAGTGATATGCTAGTGGGAAAGTGAACCATCCTTGGAGCTAAAGAGAAATGGTCCTGTGTCTAGGCAGGCCCACAGTAGGTCTTGTCTGTGTAGTTTTTTGTGTTAGTATATGCAATTTTGCTCACCTTCTCATATGGGTATTTGTGTTTATTTTTTGTTAAAGTAAGGTCACAACTATTATTTTAGTTGAATGGAGAGTTAAGAATGAAATTGTTTTATGTTGAGTGTAGTGTGTCCATCCAGACTCACGGTATAATGTATGAGTATTTTCAGTATTTTTAAATGTATAAGAATAAATCTCTGTACAATATTTATTTGGTAAGCAAGCTGTTCACATTCCTATCCTGATGTTATTTTGTTTGCTTTGAATTTTAATGCAAATAAGTAATATGTTTTACTTGAAAAGGCTGAAAAGCAGCTTCCTTCTCCCCACCGCTAGATTGTACTTATTTAACATGTTTTCTTGTTATCATTTAAGAGATCAAAGATTCTTTCATCTTTAAGTTCTGGGTAAAATTTCCCCAGCAGTAACTACTTTGAAGAATCATTCAGCTACTATTCACATTGAGCTAATTGCATCATGGAAAGCAAAAAAGATAGACTAAACAGCAATTTGTTTTTAAGAAAACACTTAGACAGCACAGTGATTAATAAACGTTGACTTTATTTTCTACTATGTAGTTTTAATTTCTTCTTTTTTCTGTTTTGAGGGGTATCTGTGGAGGTAGAGCATTATTTATTTATTTGTTAGTTTATTGAGCAACCAAGTTAAAGGTCATCATTTATATATTTTTCAATGGCTTAGGGTTTTGCAAAGAATGAATAGAATAACTATTCTTAATCTATAAAACTACTTCTCTCCCTATATGCCTCAGTATGCAAATAACCATTTCTCACTGATATATTACAAGACAAAGGACACTAGTGCCCTCAAGTGGACAAACCGTGGTAGCACAAATTGTTAAAAGTTGCCACAGGCTTTTTTGTTTTCCTTTTCCATTTCATGATTATAAGTTTATATGGTCATTATAGTCGTGTACAAAGAACAGTGGTATTTTTAATTGCTTGTAAGACGAATAAATAATTTAAAAATGATTATATTTTATTTATAATTGTTTGAGCTATTCTAAATCTGTTACACATAAACATCCAGCCAAAGCAATTGTAAAAAGAAATTACAATTTAAAAAAAATAGCATATTTCTATTAGATATTGTACAATCATTTGTTAGCATAATTAACGCAGTGATTCGTAATAATCATAAGGAACAGATTATTATTGGAAGTGACACAGTAAGCCAGTGGTGAGACAGGTAAGGTTTAGCTGCTCCAAGCTTTTGATGTAAGCATTTCTTATTTTTCTTTTCTATGACTTTCAAACTTTAAGACTTAGCAGATTACAGCAGGTTCATAATTCTGCTGCCTTAGGGATAACTCTGATCAAAAGCTGTGACAATGTCACCCTTGAATGACTCCACCACAGTGGCCTACTCTTTGACACCAAATTATCTTTAAAACTCTTCAGATGAGTTCAGCTGATTCATACCAGACTGGCAGGCACCTGACATATTTTGACACTAGCCTTCTAGCAGACTCAGTGACTTGTTTATGTAGTTTGAGCTGATGAGTGACCAATATCCCTGGGGTTCAGAGGCTTCTAAGCTACTTGGCCATTTACCATCTAATTTGACTGTGTTGTCTAAACTGAATGCACACATTCAGTTAATTTCTGTATAGTGCTCTTTACTGAACACAGGATCAGAGTGCCCATTTCATTTTCTTGGATTTCTAATACTGTTTATTCACAGTCGTCAAAGGCTATTGCATGTTTAAGTGCAAAACTTTTTCACTTTATGTTTTCTGAAAATTGTTAAATGTTTTTGTCTTTTCACAGTTAGTTGACTTGAAGCAGGAGGCAGACAGAGCAATTTATAGCTCAAGCATCAGATGTCCTTTTCTCTCATCTTAACAAGTAAGTATAGTTATCAGCTCATCACTTAAAAAATGTAACCAAATGAGATCATTTACTTGGATAGTGTTACTGTTTGACAGTTAAAAGAATAATGGTTTTAGAGAATAAACATAATATATTTAAAATTGTATTATTTAGAGTTAAAACATTATAAACTGCACATATAATGGTTTTAAATGTAATTATTACTTGCAAAAAGTAGTCACTTAGTAGTTTTAATTCTCTTATACGCCTCTGAAGTTCTTTCATGCTGGAATGACCAACAGATGTCTGCTAACATAGACTCACTCTGCTCCCCCATTTTTGAGTGATGTCCTGGTAGAATCTCTTCCTATGTTCATCAGAGACCACTCCCATTTTGTTATAGGAAGAAAATCCAAATGAGTGTGCAGGAAATGAATTTTTAAATACATGTTGCACCTAACTGCTAAGTAAGAAGAGAGAAGGTCCTTGGCTACTTCTTCATAGTTTTCCACCTTTGTATTCCCAAGAAATTTGTGGCAAACACTATTTTTTTTTCTTCATTAAAGGTAGGCTGTGTATTCTTTCACTGTTTGCTTATGTGTAACCAGGTCAAGACAATGTATGGATCAACCCCAACCGTGCATATTTCTGTAAATACCATTTTAAAAATCAGCTTCTCACTTCTAGACAATAAAAATTCATTTTTCTAACCTAGACATAAATTCATGACCATTTTGAAGGAATAAGAATAGAAATAAAATACTGATTGAGAATAAAAAAATGTGTAGCACATACTTGATTTTGGGTGGTTTTCATGTCATCTAACTTTAGGAATGAGGAAGACTACATTTCTCAGCTCAAAATATACTACAAATAATATTCTGAGCATGAAAATACATATGCTTATGCCATAAAAGAAACATATCTTATTTGTAAAAAAATTAGCAATCTTGAATCTGATATCTTGTGGAAAAAGATTGCGATAGAGAAATTCTGAATTCAGAAATGAAATGAATGCATTTATGGGATTCTTTCCCCTGCTTAAATCCATTGGTTTGGGTAAATTACCACCACTAAATTTTGGGAAGGATCCTGGTTTGGATCAGCTAGTGGAGTTGGGGAAAATGAGTGCAGAGGGTGTTGCCTCAGACCACAAGTGAGCAGTGTGAGGCAGTAATAGTGATCTAAATGTGCCGGCAGTGGACTTGGAAGAGAAAAGATCATTGTAGCCACATGGAATTTCCCAGTGGCAGCAGTGACATCGTAGTGTATCTGAGGAAAAAGATGGCCACTATTAAACCTAATGTGAGACAGTGAGGGAGGGATGTTTTGTTTCATCATGTATTGGTTTACCAGCATCAATTGTGATATAATGTTAGCCAAATAATAGCTTAAAAATATTTTGTCACATAATACAACCACCAGAGGTCAATATTAAAAGATATCTCAACATAAACAAAGTACTCAACATTGATTGCAGAAACTCGAATGAATATTCATAAATTTCCAGTTGTTGTTCAATAGACTGTTATGTTAGCAAACTGACTAGTTTGGGGAAATGACCGGGAAAATAAATGAGTAAAAAAAGGGTAAAAACTGGAAGACCAAAGACACAAGGGTATAGGACAAAAAAATTCAGAACCTGGAAAAATACAAAATTCCTTAGAAAGAGAGAATTGAAAAATGATTTTGTATCCGCAAATAGGTAAGGATATAAATTCCGAGATGAACTTTTATCCAGCTGTACTGTTACCTGAAGGTTGTGACCTTTGAAAACACGGTCCTAGCAACATATGAAGTGGTTCCTGACGAGAACCAAACATAGAAACAATAATGAGAAATACAAAAGGGTACATGAAATAGTCCAAAAATTGAGATAACTTATATGCAATTGGAATTTCCAAAATTAAACATAACCATTATAAGTAAATTTAAAAATCCCTGAAACAATTTTTAATCTTAAAAATCCATGTGAAAGAAATATAAAAATAAACACAAAAACCAAGACCCTAATATAGGCAACATACATTATTGTATTGTCCATAAGTTATGTACAGTAGTTACAAATGTAATCCAGATAGGCTTGTGGTGGCTCAATAGCTTTTTCAGACCATGCTGGTGTCCAGTGCTGGAATATTTCTGATAAATTATAGTGTCATAGAAATAATGAATTATTATATTGGGAATTGCATCCATAATGTTGTTTTTAGTGTAAAGTAAATACAAAAGGAATATCTATTCAGTTTATGCTTACAGAACAATGCTTACATTAATCCCTTCTTACATTTTTTAAAATTTTATGGATAACTTGCCAAAAGCAGATGGTGTGAGATGGTAGGGAGCTCGTATACAAGCAGCTTGCATGTGTGTACCTCTCCTGATGTTTGTCTAACAATAGAGAGTGTGCTGTCTGGAATGGCTGATTGGATCCTTGTAACCCCACAATGAAGAAACAGAGTTCAGAAAGCATGTGGAATATTTGAGAGCCTCCTGCTGAATTTATGCTGAGGCAAACAGTGCTCCATTTTATTATTTAATTTTCATGAATATGTAAATTGATTTGTCAAAATTTGTTGCCGTCTTCATTTTCCCTGTTTCTATCACCTTTGCTCAAAATTTTTAAATATTAAGTTATATTGTCTTATTAATGTAAAAAAATCTAACTTTAGTGGCAGAAATGCACTAATTAAAGCCAAGTTCAGGTAGCTGACACCCTAAATGTCTTTCACCAGACCACGTGGGAGCGACCGCCCTGGTGGCTTTGGGGACCATGGGAACTGAGCTTGGAAGCTCAACCCTATAGGGGCCCATGGTCACCACCAGGGAGCGCCCCAATGCCTTTGGAGCCCGGGTGTGGCGGAAGTGCTGGGGGGAAGAAGACCAGGGACACCCGGAGAGCTTCTGGGTGCGCGGCTGGTACTTCCACCACACTGGGGAGTGCCGGGGGAAGCTAATCAGGAGGCACCTGGAGCACGTCCGGGTGGGGATAAAAGGGGCCGCCTCCCTCCATTCGAGGGCTGGAGTCGGGAGGACGAGAGACAAGGTCTTGGTGGACAGGAGTAGAGGTGGCCTGAAGCAAAAAGAGGTGTTGGTTGAGAGCCTGGACTTTTTTGGAGTTGTTTGGGGTTGTGTGGCACTTTTGTAAATATTATGTATATTAAACGTGTATTGGGTGAACCGTCGCTGTCCGCCTGTCTGTGTCCGGGCCATATCCCACAATATATATACAGTGGAACCTCGGGTCATGACCATAATTTGTTCCAAAACTCTGGTCGTAACCCGATTTGGTTGTGACCTGAAGTAATTTCCCCCATAAGTTTGTATGTAAATACTATTAATCCGTTCCAGATTGTACAAACTGTATGTAAATATATTTTTTTTTAAAGATTTTTAGGGACAAAAATAGTTAATTATACCATAGAATGCACAGCGTAATAGTAAACTAAATGTAAAAACATTGAATAACACTGAGAAAACCTTGAACAGAGAAAAGTAACATTGCAAGAATTCATGCTATAGCCTGACGAACTGCTCGCTGTAAACACTTTTTTTTAATGAGTTTTAAGCACAGGGAAAAAAATGAACATTTGAAAAATCCGTAATTTAATAAACAACCAAGAAAAGTAACATTGCAACAATTCACGCTGTGAACCGAAAAATGAACATTTGAAAAATCCGTAATACAAAAACTAACCATAAACTAACCTTGGATGAGTTGAGTTCTGGCATGAATGAAGTGAGGAGAAACTAGGTGGAGAGGAGATTACAGTTTTGAGATAAAGTCTGTGATGATGCGGGTTTGCTGCATGCTCCCGTCTCACTTCTGGGATCCCTTAAACCCATCACCATCGGTAATGTTACCGATGAGCACAACAGTCAGGCACTACAATGGAGGAATCGGATGGTGCAAAAAGTGCCAAGTGCTTTTATTAAAATCAACAAAACAACAATCAAAAACAATGTCCAAATTAAATAAAGTGCAGTGCTTTCAGAATCCTTCAATAAATAAATAATCCCATAAAAACAGAAGTGAAGTGGAGGTTAAAATCCAATAGAAAAAAGTCTTCATTAAATACAATGAGGTTAAAACAATGCTCGAAGCAGTCTCTTTAAAAACAAGCCCGGTGCGTTCTTTAACTGCCTTCTCGGCCTTATGTAGCCAACCGTTCTTCTTCTGGTCACTCCAGCTCCTTGATTTCTCAGCTGGAGAGACCGCTTCCTTCTGCCCCACCGAGTGTCAGCCAAAACACCCCTGCTTGGGTTCACTGCCCAGCTGCCTGCCTGCGAGCATGCGCTTGCTCGCTCACACCGGTTCTTTCCACACTGCTTCCTGCTTACTTCCTCACTCCGCAACCTCCGTCTTTCTTTTCTTTTTCCTCCCTTTAGCTGCCTCGCGCTGTAGCAATCAACCACCACGCCCCTTCGCTTAGCTGCAACCGCGGCGATTATTTATTTAAAACTGGCCTCTTCACGTGAGCTGTGGACCCGCTATACCACAAAGTCCCTCTGCACGATGCACATCTTACCGAGAAAAATGTATTGCACAGGGAGAGACTGAACATGTGCAGAAATCATCAGCACGTACGAACCAGAAGGGAAACTGGCTTGTTCATCACCCGAGTGTGTGGTCGTGAACAGATGCAAAAACTTGGCGAACTTTTTGGTTGTAACCCGATTTGTACGTGGTCCGTAATGTTCGTGACCCCGAGGTTCCACTGTATATATATATATACTAGCAGAATACCCGCGCTTCGCAGCGGAGA
>JANRMT010062835.1:56833983-56891021 GCA_026402145.1 Polypterus bichir lapradei | reverse complement strand
TAAACGAACGCCATATAAGTCCGTTCTTTCTCCTTGCTTTGCGGTTCCCTACTGTTTTATTGTTTGTTTATTACGATTGTTACAGTTATTGTGTAGCTATTTTAGACTTACTTTACTTTTCAGATACCCATTTTATTTATTTAATCCGCGGGCTCTCCGCTATTTTTTTGTTCCTTTATTACGATTATATTTATTTATTGCTTCTCTTCTTTGGCTGACTGCCTGCCCATATAAGCCGCTTCGCAGGTTCTCCGCTGTTTTATAAACAAACACCATATAAGGCCGTCGTTTTTCCTTGCTTCGCCAACTAAGCAGCCTTTTTATTTAATCCACGGGTTCTCAGCTGTTTTATTGTTCGTTTATTACGATTGTTATAGTTATTGTGTATGTATTTTATACTTTGTTTACTGATCAAGTACCCATTCCCTTTATTCTTCCAACTGTACCCCTATTAAAATGTCTATCGACGTGATCACCATCAATCAAAGAACTATCACTTACTGAGTGGTGTCCATGCCCGGAGATGGAGCCTGCCTTTTCCATTCTCTGTGTTACATATTGCATGGACATATCAGGCTCACTTTTGATATCCGCAAGGACATTGTGTCTTATGTATTAAATGACTGGGAGAGGTTCAAAGTGTGGACTGATGATGGTACAGGAGATAATTATAGTACACAGGAGCACTATAAGACTGAAATGCTTAAGCCCTTCACCTATGGTTCTGCATGTGAGTTGATGGCTGCCGCTGAATTCTTTGGTTGTCGCTTTCAAGTGTACCGAAATGGGCAAATATTTTACACCTTTGGAGAAACGTCAATGCCTCTTAAACATCTTAGATTCACAGGTGACAATCTGAGTAGTGGACACTTTGATGTTTATGAATATTTCAACTCTCAAAAGCTGGATGCGAAGTTATTGATGAAGCCGGTTGTATGCTTACATCGATTGACACTTGCTGAATGTCACTTCAACACAAATCCAGCTGATTATGACAGCAGCAATCCAAGCTGTGAGAACACAGTAAAAAGCTGTATTTTCTGATACAGCTAGACGGAATCAACTTCGTGCAGCTGCCGCCAAATACTCGCATAAAAATCCACAAATTAATAGGGACGCTGTCGCTAAATACTCGCAAGCACATCCAGAAGTTAATAGGGACGCTGTTGCTAAATACTCGCAAGCATATCCACAAGTTCATAGGGACGCTGTCGCTAAATACTCGCAAGCACATCCACAAGTTCATAGGGACGCTGTCGCTAAATACTCGCAAGCACATCCACAACTTAATAGGGACGCTGTCGCTAAATACTCGCAAGTGCATCCACAAGTTAATAGGGACGCTGTCGCTAAATACTCACAACATCCACAAGTTAATAGGGACGCTGTCGCTAAATACTCACAACAACATCCACAAGTTAATAGGGACGCTGTCGCTAAATACTCGCAAGTGAATCCACAAGTTCATAGAGACGCTGTCACTAAATACACGGAGGCAAATCCACAAGTTAATGGAGCTTCTGTTTCTAGATATGATCCCAATAATGAAAAGTGGCTCATACAAAAACAACAGGTTTGGCTCAAAAAAGCCAATTGTGGATTTGCGTACGACCCAAACATACATTATGAGTCTGACAAAACAGTACACATTGGATCCATGGATGTTCACTGTGACTATTGTCAAGCAAAGAAGTGGAAATGCGAGTCTCCTGGTTTGTGCTGTAACGGTGGTAAAGTCTCTGTCACTCCTTTACGTAAGCTTCCTGACCTTCTTGAGGGCCTGTTAAATGGCGAACATCCTCAAAGTGAGCATTTCTTAAACAACATTCGAAAGTACAACAGCACATTTCAAATGACATCATTTGGTGCTAACCAAATCGTTGAGGGAAATTTTATGCCTTCATTTAAAGTTCAGGGACAAGTGTATCACTTGATTGGCAGTCTTTTACCTATGCCAAGTGAGAAACACAAATTTTTGCAAATTTATTTCGTTGGGGACGATGAAAAGGAAGCACAAATCTGCTGCGCTAATTTTTCTGGACTTAACATGCCCCTGGTCAAGCAATTACAAAAAATGCTCCATGACTGTAACACTTACATCCAGGACTTCCACTCCACAATGGACAGTATTTCAGATGATGACAAAGACTTCAAAGTTGTCATTCACGCAGACAAAAAACCATTACATGCACACAAAGGCAGATTTAATAAACCCACAGTTCATCAAGTTGGTGTTGTCATCGTTGGGCAAACGTTCAACAATAGAGATATTGTCTTGAAAACCAGAGACAATAAACTGCAACGCATTAAAGAAACCCACAGATCCTATGATGCACTTTAGTATCCTCTCATCTTCTGCTATAGTGAAGACGGCTATTCTGTGTCTATACCTCAAGTTCATGCTGCCAGTAAGTTACCTATGAACAAAACCGTCTCTGCAGCAAACTTCTATTCATACCGGCTTATGATCAGACAACATCATGCTAATAATATCCTTTTCTTCCGAACTTTATTAAATCAGTTTTTAGTTGATATGTACGCAAAAATTGAATCCGAAAGACTAAATTATATCAGACTAAATAAAAAAAGCTACGGGCTGAAAATTACGTTCACTTAAAAGATGCTATTGACAAAAACGACACTGATTTAACAGAACTTGGTCAAGCTGTAATATTACCATCTTCCTTCACTGGAGGACCTCGCTATATGCACGAGCGTACACAAGACTCAATGACATATGTTCGTCGTTATGGCCGCCCTGACTTATTCATCACATTTACTTGCAATCCTAAATGGCCTGAGATCACTGAAATTCTCCTTCCATGTCAAAAACCTCACGATCGCCACAACCTTATCAGTCGTGTTTTTCATCTCAAGATTCGCAAAATGATAGACTTGCTCACGAAGAGTAACATTTTCGGCTGTACAAATTGCTACATGTACACCATAGAGTGGCAAAAGCGAGGTATTCCCCATGCACACATTCTATTGTGGCTAAAGGATAGGATTAAACCAGCTCTCATCGATCAACTCATCCGTGCAGAAATTCCTGATCCACAGACTGACCCTGCCCTACACAAAATAGTAAAATCCAACATGATTCACGGCCCATGTGGACCTCATAATATCAAATCACCCTGAATGATCAACAGAATATGCACTAAGAAGTACCCGCGTCTGTTCATCTCACAAACTCAGACCGGAGAAGATGGTTACCCTCAGAACTGCCGGCGCGCACCTGCTGATGGAGGTCATACAATTAACATCAAAGGAGTAGATATTGTGGCAGTAGGGGGCGCTAGTTCTCCCTTGAACCCTCACGTACAACTCCAGACACCAGGTAAAAGTCCAATACTTTTTATTTTCATTTTCCACAGTGCACCAAGCACCCTCCACACTACTCATAAATCGATACTATAACTAACACACAATAAACTCTCCTCCTCGCCCAGACACTTGCTCCTCTACCTCCCAGCTCAGCTCAGCGTCTGGACTGAGCCTTCGTCCTTTTATAGCCCCTGACCCAGAGGTGTTCCTGTCCCAGCAGTCCACAGTTCCTTATTCCTTCCGGGTCAGGGCAATCAATCCACCACTTCAACCCGGGAGCACGACATTTCATCCCGTCACGTGACCGTGACGTACTCCCGGGTCATACGGCATCACAGAGCCCATAAGCCCCCCCACAGCGACTCCTGGTGGTCCCCAAGGTATACAGCAGGGCTGTGTATAAACACTACAAAGTCCATAAGGCCCTGCTGGACCTCGGGGCACGATCCTGCTGTCGGGAGAGCTCCTCCTGGCGGCCTGGGGGTGAGGACCGACATGGGAAGCCGGCAGTCCTCCACAATATCAACAACAGATGGGTGGTCCCTTATAGTCCTGTGCTGTCCAGATTCTTCAATGCTCACATCAATGTCGAATTTTGCAATTCAGTAAAATCGATCAAATACATCTGCAAGTATATTAACAAGGGAAGTGACCAGGCATTATTTACAATACAAAATCAAAATGACGAAGTATCTCGATACGAAGCTGGTTGTTGCATTAGTAGCTCTGAAGCAGCCTGGTGCATTTTCTGTTTTCCCATTCACGAACGTTTTCCTCCGGTCATTAATCTTGCTGTGCATCTTGAGAATGGACAAAGAATTTATTTCACAGAAGGCAATGTTGCCGATAAAGTACACCATCCACCACAAACGACCCTTTTAGCGTTCTTTGACCTTTGCAAACACGATGATTTTGCTAAACAACTTCATTATAATGAAATTCCATCATATTATGTGTGGACAAACAACATGTTTCGTCGAAGGAAACAGGGCAACCCTGTACCAGGATATTCGGGAGTGAAAAAGGATAATGTTCTGGGACGGGTCTACACTGTACACCCGAATAACTCTGAATGCTACCATCTTCGACTGCTGCTCAACAAAATCACAGGTCCCACATCTTTCAAATCTCTCAGAACAGTTGATGGTGTCCTACATCCGACCTATAAGTCAGCCTGCAGGGCACTCGGTTTATTACATGACGATATCAACTGGGACGAGACTCTACAGGAAGCTGCTCTATCTCGCTCACCTCAAAAGATCCGTGAACTATTTGCTGTCATGTTGGTGTTCTGCCAAATGGAAAACCCCTTAAACCTATGGGAAAAACATAAAGACAGCATAACAGAAGATGTTAGGAGACAGACTGAAAGAGATCATATATGAACAGAAGTCCACCAGTGGTTAAATTTGATCTATAACAAGTGTCTACAGTTGCTTGAAAACTACGTCATTGCTATTGGAGGTCAATATCTTCATCATTACGGTTTGCCTTCACCTTTAACAGAACTGGCACAACTTGCGTCAAATCCCGAGTACTTGAAAGAGACATCTTACAACACCTCACAATTGGCCAATATAGTCACAAATAACGAGCGGTTGCTAAATAGTGACCAAAAGTCAGTTTATGAGCAGCGTTGCGTCTGCCACTGCCACGGTGTTTTTCCTTGATGCTCCAGGAGGAACTGGTAAGACATTCCTAATAAACCTTCTCCTTGCAAAAATCCGAGCAAAACGTAACATTGCCATAGCTGTGGCTTCTTCTGGCATTGCTGCAACTCTTCTAGAGGGTGGCAGAACTGTTCATTCAGCTTTCAAGCTGCCTCTGAACCTCAACCATACTGAATCCCCCATGTGTAACATATCAAAGCAGAGCAACATGGCTGAAGTGCTGAGACATTGTCAGCTTATTGTCTGGGATGAATGCACTATGGCACACAGAGCAGGTATTGAGGCTTTAGACAGGACCCTCCAAGACATCCGAAACACCAACAAACTTATGGGAGGCTTGACAGTGTTGCTGGCTGGAGACTTCCGCCAAACCCTACCAGTTGTGCCCAGAGGAACACGCGCTGATGAAGTTAAAGCATCTCTGAAATCTTCATACCTATGGCCACAAATCCATGTTGTTACTTTAAAAAAAAACATGAGAGTTCATTTGAAAGACGACAAAAAAGCCGAAGAGTTCTCTGCTCTTCTGATGAGTATAGGTGATGGCACCTTCATACAAGAAAACTGTAAAATAAATATTCCTACAAATCTCTATCTCATCGTGAATACCTTACAAAGCCTTCTTCAAAATGTTTACCCCGATCTACGAAATCTACACCAAAATGACGTCTCATGGTTAAGAGAGAGAGCTATCCTGACACCAAAAAATGACATGACTACGACTATAAACCACATTTTACTTCAAGAACTACCTTCACAAACAAAAACATATCAATCTGTTGATTCAGTTGTAGAAATAGAAGACGCAGTTCATTATCCAGTAGAGTTTCTGAACACTCTAAATCATCCAGGCACTCCTGAGAATAATCTCATCCTGAAGGTTGGGGCACCAATAATGTTACTGAGAAACTTACAGCCACCAAAACTTTGTAACGGCACGAGACTTCAGGTCACATCTCTACAAAACAACCTAATTGAAGCAACTATTTTTACTGGCAGTGCCTCAGGTGACAGAGTTTTTATTCCTCGCATCCCCGTTATACCATCTAATCTCCCATTTCAGTTCAAACGCATTCAATTTCCAGTAAGACTCTGCTTCGCAATGACAATTAATAAGTCTCAGGGACAAAAACTACAAAAGGTTGGCATTGATTTGAGGCAGGATTGCTTTTCACATGGCCAACTGTATGTTGCATGCTCAAGAGTAAGGTTAGTACACAGCTTAGTCATATTACAACCAGAGGGCCGAACTGACAACGTGGTATACAGAGAGATCCTTAACAAATAATTTTTATATATTTTCCCTCAGTCTAAAAATGTTTACTTTTTTCTTAATAAAAATATTCAGGCAGTATTTCACCGCTGCGAAGCGCGGGTATTTTGCTAGTATATATATATATATATATATACACACTAGGGCCTTTGCCCCCTCCCAACCCTGGCCTGTGCTACGTGCTAGCAACTTCGCATCTCTGCCACTCGCATTGTGAAGAGGGGGGCTGGACACACCCCAAAGAGACGTGGTCACTCCTCCGAAACCGCCTCTTAAACGGTGATACAATGGAAAACAAATACAACAAATACAGTTTGTTTTTTTTTTTTTACCCCCTGTTTGCTTGATCAGCTGCTGGCTTGCTTCTGTTGCCATGCCGCATGATCTGCATCTCGTGCGGCACTTTGAACATTTAAAACCCTGTACAGCAGCTGTCCTTTTGTCTCACTGCCTTGTCTCTCTTCTCCCCCAGTCATCCTCTGCTCCTATTGGGGGTCCTGCTACCGAGGCACACCCCCTATGAAGAGGAAGATTTTCTATTCTTTTAATTAAGAGACAGAACTGTCCCCTCCTGGCAACACAAATTAGACAATCTACAAGTTTCCAACTTAACGTTTAAATCCGAACAATATATTCAACACCCCTATGAAGAGGAAGATTTTCTATTCTTTTAATTAAGAGACAGAACTGTCCCCTCCTGGCAACACAAATTAGACAATCTACAAGTTTCCAACTTAACGTTTAAATCCGAACAATATATTCAATCTCTTTTCCCTATTCTACTATTTCACCAAGTAATAATTTCCGTTTGTTTGCGCTAGTGCAATCTTTACTATAATTTTTTTGAGACTTTCGAATTGTAGTAGTTTCATTATCTCTAACCTGCTCTGCATGTGTATTGCACCAACGTTTTTGAATTCTTTACAATATTCTACTTTGTCATCTACTCTTTCTTTTTCCAGCCCCGGGTGTGGTTAAATCTCTTGGCACAAAGTCTCGTTTCACGGGATGTGAAAGTATCTTTCTGAAAAAGTCACGTCTCTCTGTTCTCTCTTAACAGGTCTTGTCTTGTCCTAAGATTTTTTTTACATAATAGAGAAATATATACTGTATAAATATATATATATATAACATGTCACACAAATGTGAAATAGTGACATATTCAGGGATTGTATATTAATGGTAGTTACACTTGGATGTTGGCGCTATCATTCACATTCTTTTACCTTTGTTGCCCTCAAAACAGAAGATCAATGGCACAGGGAGCTATGACATAACTTCCGCTTTTGCACCAACTAAAATGATGCCATCTCTGGCAGACCTCAGTCATAGTTAAACTTGTGAATGGAGAAGATGTTTCTCTGAAAAACTAGTTGCTGTTTGCAGTCACTATTTCTTTTTTTGTTTATTAAATCTGCCAGGTACATGGGGTTCACCATCCGGTGCCTCAACTCTTTGTCGTTCTTTGTATTTCTTACTGTATGTGTGTGTGTGTGTGTGTGTGTATTGTGTGGTTGTTGGAAGGAACTCCAGGTCCACAAGTTGAAATGTTCGGCCAACTCTGTAGTCCCCGTGTAGCTGAAACAATAGTCCAAACAAAACGTGTTCTCGATGGCAATAGACAAATGAAAATGAAGTTCCTAGCACAAGGAACCTTTCTGAGCTGGTAAAGCCTCTGCAGTGCATTCTTGTAATGAGTGACGCCTCCTTCCAGTAACTGTGTGATATTTAGCTGCAGGATTGGAAGGGGTGGCGTCATTTGCCCTCACTGGGCGTCTTTTCAGCACTGTGGAGGGAAAAATAGTGAATAAGGTTAGCACCAGCATCATCTTTTTGGTGAGGCTGAAAGAAATCTCTTGTTCTGTAATTGCAATATATTTGAATTTATTTGTTTGGCAGATGCTTTTATCCAAAGCAACTTACAAAACAGGTAAACATAATGGAGTAGCATTAGCCTTGGACCTCTGTTCAGCAAGTGTAGCAGGACAGGTCACAAACATTGATTGACACAAGTGAAAAACATGTAATAACTAATAAATACACAATCATGGATTACAATCAATAAAGCAATTAAACTTAGTCTAGCAAGAAATTAACCAACAATATAAAATATCACAGAGCAAAGTTTTTTTTTTTCCATCAATTATTGTCTCAATAGGTGCTGACGGTAATTTCTGACGGGTAAAATAGCATTGCTTCCACCTGTAATCTGAAATCGTCACACTATTGAAATTTTGCTGCAATATGTTGAGCTGACCACCTGGATTCAAACCTGATTGCTGCACCTCTATCAGAATAACTGGGGTAAAGATTACATCTGGGAAGATGATTTGTGCTTTCTGTTAAATATAATGAATCTGCATATTTTATTCAATTCTTTTTCATCATGGCACTGAAGTGTGGTGACATGCTACATGTTGGTCAGAAATTCAAGTGAGAATTTCATGATATTCCATACTTGCAATAATACATCTACTACTACTACAAACTGTTTTTATGACTGGTGGATGCATTATTGAGGAATTGCTTGTGTGCTTTAGTGGCCTTCCTAAGGCCCTCAAAATCACCATTACCAGGTTTGGTGTGGGCATCATCTTTTTATTTTATGCCTGATTTATGGCCCTCTTTCTTATGTGTTGCCATCCTCATCTTTCTTTCTAATCTTTATGAAAACTGACCACCAATTTTAATAGTAACTACTTTTTATCCCATAAAACATTTTTTGTTCGAGGTTGGGCTACTTAAGAATCTCCTCACTGTTTAAACCTAAAATACTGAGCTATGAAAAATCAGGATAATTAAGATCAACATACAGTACATGTTTAAGGATGCACTCTCTCCTCTCCAAATCAGTTTTAACTATTACCACCATTCAGGAAAAAGGAAGCTTACTTTCATTCAGTGGGATAATGAAAGTGCTTCTTATCCACAGATTGGGTAGCACTGTCAAAGAATACCTGAATGTAAATCTCATCAGCTACATACACTTACACGATTCCCTAGACTTATCCTATTTCACCATATATACACCTGAAATTGAACACATTTGTTTATTCAGTTATGAATAATAACCAATGAACCCATAAGCACAGAGTCATTGAAAATTTATGGAAGTTCAAAATGTTACATTTGTTTAAAATACAGAACAAAATGCAAAGAAAATCTAAACCTCTTGCATCACAGCTTAATAGGCTTAAAAGTAACCACTTCTTGCACTTCTAATTTTACAGACAGTGGTGTAGCTTGAACACTAGTTTCAATGTCTGAAAGCTACCTCATTGAAGTAGAAAAAGCAGCAGGTGAGACCATATGTAGCAAGCTGCCACATCTCCAAAGTTTGTTTTTCTTCTTTTTTTTTTGGCACAGAAATATGAGACCTTTTTCCTAGACAGAAGTTGAAGAAGGATGCATAGCCTGCTGAACATCCATATGGCTCAATAAATGCTTTACCCATACACTCCTTTACACCCTACTGTGCTTTTCTGAGAATAGGAATCTGGTTGCCAGTGGGCTGGCAGCTCTTTCTTGGCAGTAAAATTTAGGACCAATCACTTCCTCTAATTGCTCAGCACCACTGCTGACTTCAAATAGTATTACAAGAAGATGTAGCAGTAGTCTAGAGAAATTACAAATAGTAAACTATGTTTTAATAAATAATAAAATAATGTACAATACTAATAATATTATAATGCATAAACACACATAACTGATTACTTATTTTTTACCATGTTCTCCAAATACAATATGTAAAGAGAAAATATTTTTTAATATTCAGATTTTTTTTGATGACCTCACATTTTCATACAGGTATTTGCTTTTTCAGCAGTCAGCATTTCTATTTTTGTATGTATTTACTGTATTAACATCATGAAGCTCAAAGTGCTTTACAAAATGACAAAGAAAAAGTTACAAGAAAACAACAACAACAACAACATTTATTTATATAGCACATTTTCATACAAAAGAATGTAGCTCAAAGTGCTTTACAAAACGAAGAACAGAAAAATAGAAGACACAATAAAAAATAAACATAAGTTAACATTAATTAACATAGAATAAGTAAGGTCCGATGGCCAGGGTGGACAGAAAAAACAAAAAAAAAACTCCAGAGGCTGGAGAAAAAAAAATTAAATCTGCAGGGATTCCAGACCAAGAGACCGCCCAGTCCCCTCTGGGCAATCTACCTAACATAAATCAAAAAGTCCTCTTTGTATTTAGGGTTTTCATGGAAGGACTTGATGATGATGGTCACGTAGACTTCTGGCTTTCAGTCCATCAATGTTGGAGCTTCATGAAGCTTTGAGTAGGTGGTGGTGGCGCAGGCCGCCACCACAAAGAAACCGGAAAAAGAAACAGAAGAGAGAGTAGGGTTCAGTACGAAAAGAAAAACAAAATATATCAGTAATATTAAAGAATAAGTAACCAGAAAACAAGATAAGGTCAAATGGCCAGTGGGGCAAAAAAAGCAAAAAAAACTTCAATTAGGCTGGCAAAAAAAAAATCTGAAGAGGTTTCAAGGCCAAAAGACCGCCCAGCCCCCACTGGGCATTTGACCTAACATAAATGTTCCTAAATCAATCCTCTTGGTTTTCATGCTTCACATGATAGGATTTGATGAATTCGTCTTGTGGACAGTTGAGATAACTGCCTTCATTTCATCATCTCAGGGGGCTGCATGGTGCTTTCATCAGGCACAGATTTCCTCCACAGAAAAAACGGAAAGGACAGCAGAGAATAGTGGGGATTAGTACAGATTGAGGATCCCTGAATAAAATGATAATTTTATCATCATATAGTCTTATTACAAGTACAACTAAAATGTAGCTGCAAAAAAAAAAAAAAACATTAAAATAATGGGTGTTTAACAGGCTTTTAAAATGTTCCACAGTATTAGCTTGGCAAATTTCTATAGGTAAGGCATTCCAGATTTTAGGTTCAAAAAGTCACCACTTCTTTTCAGGCTGTGTGGACAGTAGAGAGCGCTGACGCACCGCAAACCTTGGACACCACCATGCAAACACAAGTCCTAGTGTCAAAAGAAGTGATTTATTTACAGAACTTCTTCACAAGGATCTTCCAATGCACAAACAATACCTCTCTTCATCTTTTCCTCTCCTCCACATTCCAGGTGAGTCTTGTCCTCCTTCCTCCCAAGTCTGACTCGCCCGAATGTGGCAGAGCGGTTCCTTTTATCTCGGACCCAGGAGTACTTCTGGTGCCAGGGCATAACCCGATATAAGCACTACCAGCTCATTCGGAAGCCCCAAAGACCACGGAGCACACCTCCTAATAGCACCCCCTGGTGGCCTGGTGGCACCAGGGATTCTCACAGAGTTGCTCTACAGTACTCCCAGCATGCCCTACAATAGTCCATGGCTGTACCTGGCCCCAGGGATGCTGCCATCTAGCAGCTTCAGGGAATATGTAATAATCCCGCTCCCTTGTCCTTCCTTTAAGCTGGCCTCCCAGCCGGGTAATATTTCTCCAATGATTCCTGCCAGGATGCCTGCATACTCATTCCTTACATGGCATCTTATACCCCGATCTCAATGTAAGCAGGGGACCTCTGGCCTGTTTTCAGGTCCATTTTCTTTCTGTGCCTCTCAGGCATGGGAAGGGAGTCCAATGCCTGCCATGCCTTACACGTGGCTCTTGGAATTATAAGCAGACCTCCATTTGAAGATCTAAGGTTATGACTTGGAGTGCAGGGGAACAGGCATTCCAATATATAGGTTGAAGCAAGATTATTTAATGCGTTATTAATTATTAGTAATATTTTAAAGTCAATTCTGAACAACACAGGTAACCAATGTGATGATGCTAAAACAGGTGAGATGTGTTCAAATTTTCTTTTCTTGTTAAGATTCTTGCCGATGTATGCTGCACTAATTGTAACTGACTGATGTGTTCCTTAGGTAGTCCTGTTAGGAGTGCATTACAGTAATCTGGTCGACTAAAAACAAAAGCATGAATTAATTTTACAGTGTCTTGTAAAGTTATAAGAGGTCTAACTTTTGCTATATTCCTTAAGTGAAAAAGTGCAGTCTTTGTAATCTGTTTAATAAGCAATTTAAAGTGTAGGTCAGAGTCAATGGTAACCCCTAAATTCTTTACCGCCACTGTGATTTTTAAACCTAAAGGATCAAGTTTATTTCTAATGCCCACACTATATCCATGTTTACCAGTTGCTAAGGTTTGTTTTTTCCTTATTGTTATCCTTTTGTAGTTTAAGAAAGTTACTACTCATCCAATCGGAAATACTGCTAAGACACTGGATCAGAGAGCCAAGGGCATTAGGGTCATCAGGAGCTATTGATAAATAAAGATGTGTGTTGTAGCTGACCTTGTGCTTTGAGATAATCCAATCTACATGCTTCCATTAGGTCAAAAAGAGCAGAGGCACCAGAATAGATCCTTGTGGTACACCATATACAAAATCATGTATCTCCAAAGTACAATCACCACACCTAACAGACAATTTTCTACCTGTTAAATTAGACTGAACCCAATTTAAGATGCTGTCGGAGGAGCCCACCCATTGTCTAAGGCGATTTATAAGAATACTGTGGTTTATGGTGTCAAATGCTGCAGTCCAGTCTAAGAGAACAAGAACAGATGTACGGTTTCTGTCTGCTTTAACCCACAAATCATTTATTACTTTAGCCAGCGCAGTTTCTATACCTTGGTTTGTTCTAAAACCTGATTGAAACTTTTCAAGAATAGAATACTGTATTTAATCATTTAGCTGCTTAAAACTGCCTTTTCTAGAATTTTACTTAAGAAAGGCAGGTTAGATATTAGTCTAAAATTGTCAAAGACAGAGGAGTTGAGATTATTTTTCTTAAGCAGGGGTTTAACAATGCAGTCTTTAGACAATCTGGGAAGACCCCCGTATCTAATGGTGAACTTACTATGTCAAGTACACTATCAATAAAAGTGACAAAAAAATTTGGATGCTTAATTCAAATATGTCTTTATCCAAATCAGTGCAAAGTCAAGAAATGGGTGTAAACTTCAGGCTTTTTTTAACTGATACCTTTGGAAGAATTTTTTTGTCTTTTATTTTAATGGTCCTCCTAAGGGTAGGAGAAAGGGTAAGTGGTTCATGTGTTTATTACAAAATGTAATTCCTTTTTAAAAGTTATAAGCACATAGTCAAGATCTCATAAAAAAGAAATTGCAAGCAAACTGGGATGAACAGTGGAGATGTTTGACAAGACAAAAGCCCAGGGAGATTAAGAGATACGATTACAAAGCACCTTAAGTATAAAAGTTAATTACAAAAGATTAATAATGGTGATTAATAAACATTAGATACTAAATGAGGTACATCATTCTGCTTGAAAAGGCTAAATAATTGCAGTCTATTCGGTTAAGTGAACACAAAATGCTGGAGGCCAATGCAAGTTGAGCAGACATTAAATTGTGCCTTTTCTGTATTAAATTAAATTCTGTATGGTTCTGTTCTTCCAAATGGGGACATAGAAAGTGATACCTTTAGCTCAGTCTGTTTAACTGATCAGTTAATGTAACAATAGGTGAGAAACTTCTGCCCTTAGTGATGTAATTTGCATATCCTGAGTTTGCTGCCCAATTGTAATTAAGCAATAAAATGATCAGTGATAGATATATCTGTGTATGGTCTGTGTATTAAATGGCCTTAAAGGCATATACAGTATGTTTTATTATTATTATGTTTAGATATTTGTGTTTTGAGTACCATATGGAATGGATTGACTTGATGGTTTCTTACCAGGGAGGTGGGCCCTAACAAAAGGACAAAGATGAACTTGTGTTCTGACTGAGATGAGTGTTGGTTCCTTGCCGGGATGGGGGGCCATATTGGAAGGTCGAAGATGAAATGGTGTACTGGCTGGGATAGGTGCTGGTTCCCTACCGGGATGGGATGCCTGCTTGGAAAAACAGAAGTTGCTTGTGGACTGGGATTATGTGCCCCCCTCCTAGTACAAGTGGTGGCAGCATCCTGAGGGAACTACCATGCGAATGCCTGCAGGGCTGTTTGGGAATTGTAGTCTTGTAGGACAGCCTTGTTGGGGTCCTTAGGGGCTGCCAGGGGGAGGTGCTGGTGAGCCTTGCTTCTACTTTAAGGGACTACCTTGACCCAGTATTGCTTCCAAGGTGCTATACTGTGGCACCGGTAGCATTTCAGAGTCCAGCATAAAAGGAGTCTTCTCCTATATGGTGGTCAGTGTTGAAAGGAGAGTGGATGACTCTATGTGGGAGGTGTAGTAGGAGACAAGAAAACATATTGTATTATAATTTGATGGAAGTTGATTTGGAGGTACTGAAAAATAATAACATGTTGTGTTTGAACCCAGGACTACACCATGTAGTTACGTCTCTGGGTTAAGCAGTTTAGTGGCACCACATACTGGTCACAGTGTGTACATTTAAATTAATATTTAACTTGTACCACAAAAATATTTTACTTGGAGCTGAATGCTAAATAAGAATGATTTTAAATGTGATTTTTAAGATATAAGACAAGGTTCTTTTCACAGGTAAACATCCGGAGAGGCAGAATACAAGAAAGAGATTAAAAAAAAGACCAGCTACAAGAATCCTTTCTATTACATTTATTTAGGTATAATGTTCCAGCAGATATCATTTTCTGGAAAAAGCAGATTATAAAACCTAACATAGACTAGTGTATAGTAGCGATATTGTTTATTGGACCAATTTGTGTACTTGAGTAAAATATTAAAAAGGCTCGCTACAATCCCATGGCTGCCTGTCACAATTTTTTAATAACTAAATGCGGTGCATCCTTTGAACCTTTTCACTGAAGCATGTCACCTACATACAGCTGTAGAGGTAGGAATTCAGAAATAGACAAGGAACTTGTTCTGATGTTATGTGGTCTTCCTGTGTTAGGAAGTAGTGGGTATCATTCTGCATCATTCATGGTACTGTTTTGTTTTTATTTTAATTCTATCATTATTTTTCTTATGTCTTTGTAGCAACTTCTCCTTTGTTCCTATCATACCCAAGATTGTCACCTTTGGCTTAGCAGAATCATGGGGACATTGAGCATTGGGACTGAGGGTCATTAGAGCAGTAATGGGGGCAGACAGTGCAGGTGCACCATACAAAAAATTAAATTCATGTGGCAAAGTCAAAATTATTTTGGGAAGTCAATTGCTTTAAAAACAATATGAAAAAAGTTCACTTCACATAAATACTTCAATAAATAAGAGATGAAACATTTGTGAATAATAAAACATTCCTTAAAGCCAAGAAAAATGTTCATAATCAATGATGATAATAATAATAATAATAATGATGATAATAATAATAATATTTTACATATCCATAAAACAAGCCAAAGGCCAATACCTTTTGTATGAGCTCAAAGAGATCAGGCAATCTGAAAAGTCATTCTCTGTTTCTTTCTTTATGCAGGTCTGCCCCATCAAAATTGGACTAACAATTTAACTGTACGTAAGTGATGCTAAAACAGCTTGCCTTCACCGACTTCGCCTAGTCCACACTTGAACTGACTGGATCAGACCACCACCAAATCTGAACGTTCTTTTTGAGTGACTCTTTTAAGTAAAACATGAACTGATTAGTGAGGACAAACAAATTGATTCAATGGAGCTCAACAGGAGTGTTGCGTGTCCTTAGTGATGTCTTTAGCATCTTTCGTTTCTCTGGTAGATGCTCAAAGCGCATGTGTAGAACCACTTGAATCGTGAGCCTTGACTCATTTAATCAGCGAACAATTCACTTTCCAAGTCTGACGATTCTCGTTTATTTCATTAATGAGGGATCTCTACCATAGAATCAGTCTAACGATTCTTGTTCATTTGATTCGCAAAGAAATCATTATGAGTTGCACATTCTCATTCACCTGTGATTCTGTCAAAGAAGTCTCATTTTAATTAAGCATATGAATTATCATGTTAAATATATAATTATAAAGTGTACATAAAATAAATAAACAATATTGTACTGTAATGCACACTCACACCAGTCTCTGATGCAATATATTACTTTATTGAACAATCCTTCCATATATACGTAACAGTTAGAGTTCTAAATCTCACATTTCTGCGTTCACAAACAGTTTCGTAAAGTAATCATTTGTGCAAGATTAAACATAACATCAATGTCACCAACTCAACATGTAAATTCAATAAACATTGCTATACCGTCAAACTCACTGAACAAGGTTCCAATACTTTACTGTACAGTACAGTGCTAATAAGAAATTAGTAATGGTAACTAGCACTCTTCAATGAGTCTTTCAGGTTTAACAATCATTTGTTTTAGCCTTTCGACTCCAACTGACAGAGAGACTGAACGTTTTAGCTGTGAACTCTCAGCTTCAGAAGGAGTTTCCACTTGTTTATTTTCAGCACTGGGCTGGGTGCTTAATAAACCTGTGCCATAAGAGCTCTCGGGAATTCCCTAGGGGGATTTTTGGTACATGCCATCGATTAGTGTGTTGCCATACTCAGTAAGTACTTCATAGTATCTTGATGCTGTCTCTTTGACAAACTTTGGCTCCCATCTTCCATCATATCAGACTCGTACTAGGTCATGCTGCTCTAGTGGACTCAAAGGTTGTGTTGTTTTGTTATAAGAATGGTGGTATGTGTGCTGCCTCTGTGAGTGTTGTTCTGTATGTTGAAGAAGATGTTCACCTGATGGTAGTCTTGTCCTTAACTTTCTGTTCATGAGTAACTCAGCTGGTGATCAGCCACATTCTAATGGTGATGCTCTATCATTCAGGACAGCAAGATACAGATTCTCACCAGCCTCTGCTGCTTTCTTCAGTAGTTGTTTTGCAATCTGTGCCCCTTTTTCAGCTAGTCCATTGGACTGAGGGTATAATGGGCTAGAGGTTTCATGTTCAAACCCGTACTGTTTTGCAAAGTCTTTGAACATTTGGTTGCTGAACTGTGATCCATTATCACTCACTAGAGTAACTGGGATTAATGTATAATAAGATTAGAATGCAAAAGTATCTGCTTTGGAGTGGCTTCTGGCAACAATGCATATTCTGGGTCTTTTGAGTGGTAATCGATTATAATTAAATTGTTTTTCCCATTTAGCTGGAACAAATCTGCTCCCACCTTTTTCCATGGCTCATTTGATTTGTCATGAGCCAAAAGTGATTCTTTGGGCTGTCTGTACCTATGCTGTTGGAAAATGTCACATTGCTGTACGAGAGTCTCAATGTCTTTATTCACAAATGGCCAAAACATAACATCACGTGCGTGTCTTTTGCATTTCTCAATGCCTAAATGGCCTTCGTGTGCCAGCTTAGTCATTTGTGGTCTCATTGAGGTCTCATTGAGGTAGGTATAATTTCTTTGTTACCTTTCAAGAGAACTCTGTTAATTACAGACAGTTCATCTCAGAAGTGCTTGTAAGGGTTTGGCAGCTTCTCTTTACGCGATGAGCTAATTATCTGGTCATTTTGCAGCTCTGTCACTCTCTGTTGCCTTTGCAATCTGCATCCATTTCTCTACAGAGACAGGGAACTGGGCATTCACACAGTTTACATGAATTTGTACCTCTTGTTTGATTCTGCTTGATCCGGTATCGCACAAGCTTGCTCTGCATAAGGTATCTGCCACAATCAAGTGTTTGCCTGGAGTGAACTCAAAAGTCAGATTATACTTTTGAAGATGAAGTAAAAGGTGTTGAATGTGCAGTGGTGCATTTCCCAAAGCCTTCTTTGAAATGGCCATTAGCAGTTTATAGTCAGTCTCAAGTATAACTTCCCTGCCATAAACATATTCATGAAACCTTTCACTGCCAAAAACTGCACCCATTTCCTCTTTTTCTATTTTAGCTGCTGTCAAAGTACATGAAGCATAAACTACAGGGGACCACTCTGTGCCATGCTGTTGGAGTAATGCAGCTCCCAATCTGTCTTTAGGTGTGTCTGTTGTCAGTTTGACTGGCTTGTCTGTATCAAAAATTTTTGATTAGACTGTTTTTGTTTTAGCATATCCTATTCTTTGACATGTTCCTGTTTCCTGACATTTCTGTTTTTTTTTGCCAATAAGCTACACAAAGCCTTTTTATTGGCTGAAAGATTGGGAATAAACTATCTATATACAGTATATATAATTCACTAAGGGCACACAAGACAGTGAGTGCAAGACAGAGAGCCACGCCCGCCAACTCTAAGACCATGGGATACGCACGACTTTAACCCTCCTCTCGCGTCATGGGATGCACACGACTGAGCCCCGTCCGCCAACTCTAACTCTCCTGCCGTATCCACCCTCGCTCTCGAGGCATGCGTACTGCCTGCTCATGTACCCACACGGAACACCTCACCAAACACAGCCTCAGTCGCTTATACACAGTCCATATGAACCTCAGAGCCACATTGAATTTTCATTGTTCTTTTCAATACCGGCTGCTTTTCTCTATATATAATCGACCAAGTCGGTCGACCATGGGGTACGCACGACAGAGACCCGCCCGCCCACTCTAACCTTCCTCTCGTGTCATGGGGAATGCACGACAGAGCCCCACCCGCTATCTCTATTCCTCCTTTTGCGTCCACCGTCGCTCTTGAGGCTAAAGAGAAGGCTAAATCAAACAGCAATAATTAGCAAACAAACAAAGATAACTGGCAGTAACGGTGCAAAATTCACAATTGGTATGCCAGTGTGAAAAGATAAGTTTTGAGGGTAGTTTTAAAATGTGTTATTGAATCGAGCTGACGTATATGAGAGAGAAGAGAATTCCCGAGTTGAGGAGCACAATGAGAGATGCTCGAGCTCCCATAGCACAGAGTTTGATGTGTGGTACAGAAAGTACAGCTGCAGATGAGAATCAGAGTGAGCGAGAGGAGTGTCAGTCTGTAGGAGATCAGTGAGTTTGTGGAGAGCTTTAAATGTTTAGAGCGGTATTTAGTATTGTATTCTGTAGTTAACAGGGAGCCAGTGAAGTTGAGAGAGAATAGGTGTAGTATGTTCAGTGGATTTAGAACAGCAGATTATTATCCTGGCAGCAGAATTTTGAATAAGTTGTAAGCGATGGATACGTTTTTGTGGGATGACAGACAGAATACCATTACAGTAATCTATACGTGAGGTGACTCGGGCATTAACCAATACTTTAGTACTGTGTTGCGTAAGAACAGGACGAAGTCTAGAAATGTTTCAGAGATGGAAGTAAGCAGTCCGAGAAATGTTACTTATACAGGAGGAATTATTTAATAATGTATTATTTATATATTTATGTATATATTTAATAATGTGTAAGGTATTATTTTAATTAATAATAATAATTCTCACCGTTTTCCGTTCCTATTCTTACACCGCTGTATGCTACGACGGGCTTCGGCTAGTCCCATATAATTCACTAAACCTAAAGTCCTTTGCGATTCAGTTTTCTCATTTGATGCTGGCATTTCAACTGTTGCCCTCGTCTTCTCAGGATCAGGCTGTATACCTGCTACTGGCAATTTGTCTCCAAGGTAAGTCATCTCATTTTCACCAAATTCACATTTTTGCTTATTTAGTTTTAATCCCAAATGTTATTCTAGTACTCTACACAGCCTTTCATCATGCTTAATTTGGGTTTTTGCCCCTACTACTATGTCATCAAGAAAGACTGTTACACCTTCCATACCTTGAAACAGTTGTTGCACAGTTCTGTGAAATCCCTGTGGAGCTATGCTTATTATAATGGGTAAATGGAGGAAGCAATGTCTTCTGAATGGTGTGTTGAAGGTACAGAATTTGACATTATCTTCATCCTAGACAATTTTGTAGAAACATGATGTTTCATCTAGTTTTTAGAGAAAAAGCAAGCACCTGACATTGCATTTGTGATGCATGCCTTTGTTGGCAATCTCTGGTATTCTCTTTTAATCGATTTCTTCAGGTCTCTTGTAATCTATGCAGAGTTTCAAGTTCACATTTTTTCTCCGTTGTAACAAATGAATTTACCCACTCTGTTGGCTCCTCTATTTTCCTCACTATGCCTTTTTTAATTAAGGACTCTCATTCTGACTTAAGTCTTGCTTTGACAGCTACTGCCACATTTCTTGCTGGGTGAATTACTGAAACTGCATCACCCTTTAGTTGAGTTTTGTATTGACTATGTAAATGGCAGGTCAGGTTTAGTCAGGTTGGATTAGGGAGCATGCACTGGTACAGTGCATTGCCGCACCCACCGCATGACGAAATGGGTCGGAATTATGCTTAGCAAACCTCTAGGCAGACACATGGTTCAGTCCCACCCTCTGGAAATGACCATCTATCTGCTGCAGCCAGGTGTTATGTGTGCATCTCCTTGGCCTGGTCCAGTCAGTCAGGTCCTCAGCAATGAGGATCCTGTGAACCAGATTGCCCTTGGGGAATTGCACCACATGGTTGTACTGCCATAACTGATGCTCCCTTACAGTGCATGTAATGTGCCTCATTTGGGATTTGTGAGCAACCGCTCATTTAACACAAAGTCAAGCCAGCGGTACCCAAGGATTCTCCAAAGAGACACAGTACAGAAGGAGTCCAGGCTTCATCCCAGGTCATTGGATAGTATCCATGTCTCACAACCTTATAGCAAAACACAAAGCACCAGGACTCTAAAGACTTGGAGTCTAAAGACTTGTTGCTAGTGCTGTTGCTTTGTTCTACAACTTGCACTGTTCTCTTCAAGAAAAAACACTTTGAAATGTGAATTAATTTACATATTTTCAATAGTCTTTGCCATAAGCTAGACGTTTCTTTGGTGCATGCTTGGTCCACCAGCGGACACAATCCCTGTTGCTAACTTTTTGTTTAATTTTGTGTGACTTATCCTTACTAACCTCTTTTGCACAGTTTTGCACCGCATCCAATGCCTCGCACTCGCTGTCAGGGTCAAACATCTTTAGCTGCATTTTCATGCTTTCTGAGGCCTGGAAAATTTGAATTGCCTTTTCAAGACTCAGTTTGGTCACTCTGAGTAGCTGCATTTTTATTCGTTTGTCTAAAACACCAATGACAATCAGATCTCTGATCACTGAGTCACACAGTGTGTCAAAGTTACAGGACTGACTTTTTTAGCTCAAGTCTGTTATATATCGATTTATGGATTCTGCCTCTTTATTGAATTCTGTTGCAAAAGGCATACTGTTTGAAAGTTTCCTTTTTTCTTGGTGTGCAACGTTGCTCAAACTTTGCCAAAACAGCTGTGTACTTATCTATCTTTGGATTTTCCTCCTTGCAAAATTAAAACATGTTGTAGACATCCCTCGCTGCTAGACCTACCCGAAGCAGTGAAATCTTTTGCTGTTCATTTCTTTCATCCATGTATAGCTCAATACTTTGGCTGATGATTTCCAGTTTTCGTTAACATTTCCACTATACTTGAACTTGTTTGGCTGTCAGATGCTAGTTAAACTGATTTGTTTTTTTGTTTTTAACTCTTGGTACCATGTACTGTTATGCATGCTCACGCCAGTCCCTGATGCAATCAGGGATGGCCATCTCCAATACTGGAGAACTGCAGTGGCAGTCGGTTTTTGTTCCAACCAAGTTGCTTAATTAGAAGTGAATCCTCACCAATAACAGATCTTATTTAATTTGATGGTTTAGAGATAGATAGATACTTTATTAATCCCAAGGGGAAATTCACATACTCCAGCAGCAGCATACTAATAAAAAACAATATTAAATTAAAGAGTGATAAAAATGCAGGTAAAACAGACAATAACTTTGTATAATGTTAACGTCTAAAGGGTGGAATTGAAGAGACACATAGTGTGGGGGAGATACGATCTCCTCAGTCTGTCAGTAGAGCAGGACAGTGACACTAGTCTGTTGCTGAAGCTGCTCCTCTGTCTGAAGATGATCCTGTTCAGTGGATGCAGTGGATTCTCCATGTTTGTCAGGAGCCTGCTCAGCGCATGTCCAGCTCCATGCTTACAATAGAGCCTGCCTTCCTCACCAGTTAGTCCAGGCGTGAGGCGTCCTTTTTCTTTATGCTGCCTCCCCAGCACACCACCGCATAGAAGAGGGCACTCGCCACAACCGTCTGATAGAACATCTGCACATCTTATTGCAGATGTTGAAGGATGCCAGCCTTCTAAGGAAGTATAGTCGGCTCTGTCCTCTCATGCACAGAGCAACAGTATTGGCAGTCCAGTCCAATTTATCATCCAGCTGCACTCCCAGGTATTTATAGGTCTGTACCCTCTGCACACAGTTGCCTCTGATAATCACGGGGTCCAGGAGGGGCCTGGGTCTCCTAAAATCCACCACCAGCTCCTTGGTTTTGCTGGTGTTCAGGTGTAAGTGGTGTGAATCGCACCATTTAACAAAGTCCTTGATTAGGTTCCCATAGTCCTCCTCCTGCTCACTCCTGATGCAGCCCACGATAGCAGTGTCGTCAGCAAACTTTTGCACATGGCAGGACTCCGAGTTTGCTTGTTAGTGTTTTAAATATGTCATGTCAGTTCATTCTTAAATCATAGTTTTTTTTCCTCTTCTAATGATATATGTATCATAAAAGTGATTAGAAGCCTAAAATGTTCAGTTCTTCAGTTTCACTTTGGTTTTCTTCTGAGTACTTAATTAAACCAAATAGTGAACGATGAATACACATGGTTGGAAAGCTAGATATAGAAATGCTGATTCCTTTGTCATTTGCATGTTATTGCTCATAAGGAGCAGTTAAAACAATACAGCTGTGTAAGACTAACATAAGCAATTATGGATTTAAAATGTTAACAAGGGATACAACTAAAATGAAGCAGAAAAATGTCACTTGAGCAATAAGTGTTTCATCAGCAATTAATGATTTCTCATGAAGCAACTGGGTTGGGACAAAGACCTGAAGCCACTGTGGCCCTCCAGGACTGATGTTGCCCAATCCTGATTTAGAGTCTGAGTCTTAAATAGCAAATAAATTAATTAGCAAAAATAAGTCACTAAATAAGAATATGCTTAGAATGAAAACCTGTAGCATCTGTGGCTCTCCAGGATCAGAATTGGCCACCCCTGCATCACTTTATTTAAAACGTCCTTTCATACATAAATTAAGAGTGTCTACTGTTGTTTATCAGTGCAAATATTTACTTATTTTTTAATGTAGGAATTATTGAATTATATATTCACGATGTGATCGGAGGTCGAGACTCGAAATGAATCAAAAGAATCAAAGAAACAAAAATAAATGATTCACTTAAACCGGCAGTTTGAAAGTAAAGTGAATCGTAATGCCCGTGTCTCTCTGCACTGACGCGACCCTCTCACAGCTAACAGGTCTGAGCATCACCTGACCGGAGTCTACACCGCGTCTCTCTTGTCACGTGCCCAACCTGAACTTCATCTCTGAGAGTCACACCTATCAGACTCCTCGTATCCGTCACACCTGCAGGTCAGTCACCCTCACGCAGCGATGTACTTCATAAAACATCCCATACGGCCACAACGGAAGAATACCAGGAGGAGGTCAACAGACGGCAGACTAACATTTCCACTCGACACCTCATACATACACCCGTGACGCCGTCCTCTCTAAACCCGGCAATTAGCGACCCCTCCCCGTGTACAATGGGAGAACATACCGGTAAGTACAAGAGTGTAGTTTTCTTTCTTTTAAAATGACCGTGCCTTCCAATTTACTTAATGAAGATAAGCATGTTTAAGGTTCTCTTAAAATGTAAGTTTGTGAGGCTTATCCTCACAGTTACCACCCTTTCGGAAAGCACATCATTTCTTGGCTCTAATTTCGGTTCAACTCTTCTGCTAGATAATACTTTTGGCAAAGAAAATCAGAACATCTTGTTCCCTAAATCAGGAATAAAAGTTGAGCAAAGTGCTATTTTTTCCTATAATGTTTGAATGTTTTTTCCTTCTTTGCCTTTGATAATGTTGTGCATTTTTACTTGTGGGTATGAAACAAGAACAGTTTGTCAGGGAGTGTGGCCCTCTTATATGCAGTAAATATTTTAAACTATATTAAGTCACAACTTTACAAGTAATTAAAAAACAAAATAATCTTTGCCTGCCTGTATTCAATTTATAAAATAATGAGGGTTTACCCATAATAAACAAGTCACTTTTTATCAAGGGAAAAACTGTAGTTGCTGCTTTTATTGCATTATTTTACTTTAATTAAAAACTTTAGAATTTCATTTGTTGATTTTTACACAATGCTTTAACACAATACATTTATATGGTTTATGCATGAATTCTGGAAAAAAAAAACACAGTATGAACTGTAAAGAAAACAATGGTGGACTGTTTAAACGGCTACAGACAGGTGGCACTCGCTCGAAGTGGCATGAGGCGACTTCAGAGACTTGTTCTGGGACACATTGAATAGAAGATTCCAGATAGTCACAATCTCCGCCAGTTCACATGTCATCACAACTTGTCCACAGAGGATATAATACCCCTTGCATTTCATAACATTCTGGCACATCTGGTTAACAAAAACTGTTACGTCTGAATCCTGTTTATAAATTTTAGCTCAACATTTAAAACTTTTGTACTATCAAAGCTGACCACCAAACTCCTCAATGTAGGGCTCAACATCCTCTCCAACAGAATTTTAAACTTCCTAGCCAACAGACCTCAGAATTTAAGGATTGGCAGCATCACATCGTCCATGCTGACCCTCAGCACAAATACTTACTTGGGTAGTATGCTAAGCACCATTTTATACTCCTTGTTCTACTGTATGGCCAGAGGTGCCAAGCACAGCTCCATCTCCATCATTAAATTTGCTGATGACACCACCATCTTAGACCAGATCACCAGCAATAATGAGATGGCTTACAGAGAAGTTGTCCACCTGCTGACTCAGCAGTGCCAGGACAATAATCTCACTCTTAATGTCAGCAAAGCCAAGGAGTTGTTATTAGATTTCAGAAGGCAGACCAACCACACTGCCATCTTGTTGAAATAGTGAATAGATTTACATTTCTTGGAGTGACTATCACTGATGAACTGAAGTGGGCACAACACATTTTGTCTCTTGTCAAAAGGGCTCACCAGCTCCTCGCATTTCTCTGTTGGTTCTCACAAATTTCTACAGGTTCCCAGTAGAGTTGATCCTCACTGGCCTCTACATGCCCAGGCATGGTACCTGCATATCTCAACAACATAAAGCACTACAGATGGCAGTGAAGGTGGCAAAGAATATTACAGGCACTGAGCTGCCTTTTATTCAGAACATACTGTATGAAATACTCACCATTTTGTTAGAGCTGGTGCCTTGCTGTTTAAAGACATTGGGTTCAAAACAACTCATTAAGTGGATTCTGCGTATTTGTCCTGTGTCTGCATGATTTTCTCCATATACGACACCCCAATGTCCCAAAGACATACAGTATGTGTTAGGATTTTCTCTAAATTCCACCACATTGAATGTGCAAAACCATTTGACAGACTGGCATCTTACAAAGTTTTAATTCTTGGCTCATGACTGATAATAGTGGGGTTCAGGTACTGTTTAATTGAAAACACAGCTTCAGAATATTTCACAAAAAAACAGTTTTTCCTTTTATTTACATAAAATCATATAATCAAACTCACTAATTCGATTTAGAGTTTTGATGAGACCAATGGCCTATGCAAGACAGTACTCAGCCTTGGACAGACAACAGTCCACAACAGGGCCCAGTCATGCACACACCCACTCTTACAGGGCCAGTTTACAGATACTAATATACCAATAACGTAACCAAAATACTTTTGAGAATGTAGGAGGAAAAACCCTACACATTGTCCCTGAGGCATGAGGAGAATGTGTAAACTCAGCACAGGCAACAACCAAAATTGGTACTCAAGCCAGTGATGCTGCGTGCTTGAGGTAACATTGCTAATGACTGCACTACTGTAAAGAGAATGCAAAAGCAGCTATGATTATTATATATCTACTTTTAATGTTCTGTTCATATAATTGTCTTTCTTTTCAATAATATGCAGTACACTTTTACCCCACAGAGTGGAAGCAGTAAGCTGCTGGTATTAAAAATTGGAATGCTTATGTTATTATTCTCATGGCCCCTTAATTTTTTGTGTCACAATATGTGCTTTGGAGTTGGACAGCTAGCACTGAAGCTTTTCTGAATCTCACAATAACATGAATTTAGGAAATAGGTTGTCATGTTATTTTATCTACTAATTTATTCCTAAATGTCCACCCCTTTGCTGCATTTAAAACTGTCATTGGAGTCACTTAAGCATTATATTGTATTACTTTATATTCTCACACCCATCTCATCCAGTGCAAGCTCTAGGGGCCATAGTTAATCCTTTTCTTAAACAAAAAAGACACGTTTATGTTTCTCCCTTGCACAACCATAAATTGGTTTACTGCAAGTATTTGATTTATGCTTCAATTGAATTCAGTTTAGTTTTATGGAGTAAAAGAACAATTTCAGAGTGCATTCACCGATTTGCAAATATAAAATACTGAGCGCAAAATTCAACACAACATACTGAATATACTGTATGAACACATTAATCTATACTAACAAACTTCAATTTGGTCCCTCCAGGATTTCGCAGGCTTTTTTTGTGATTGTTGCAGCCTACAATGCCTGATTTTGCGGCAGCTTTTTCAAAAAGTTGCAGTGAAATTTGTGATCTTTTGAGGCTTTTTTTTTGTGGAACATTGCAAGAACAAATGAATTTACAAAAATAGTTGCAACAGTTTTAGTGTTCCATCTAACCTTTCCATAAAAAGGCACAGGATTTCAACAATATTAAGGATTAAAGTGCACAGAACATTGATACCAGCCGCCAATGACAACAAATCTGTTCAAGTAATTTCTTAAAATAATAGACTTAATATAAATAAAATAATGAAATGTTGAAAAACTCCATTAAGTAAAAAAGTGCAGAATCAAAAGTGCATATTATACATCCAAGTTCACAACTTCACATTACCTGTATACACAGTATGAGCAAAATACCACAGAACTTTCTCTTAACATTGTTTTTACAACACACCATATAAAGTGTAAATCAACAAAAATATCTCAGAAATTTGGTTTACATCTGTTCATAACACCAAAAATATTCTTTTGCAGTGCATCCGGAAAGTATTCACAGTGCATCACTTTTCCCACATTTTGTTATGTTACATCCTTATTCCAAAATGGATTAAATTCATTTTTTTCCCTCAGAATTCTACACACAACACCCCATAATGACAACGTGAAAAAAGTTTACTTGAGATTTTTGCAAATTTCTGAGAAATCACATGTACATAAGTATTCACAGCCTTTGCTCAATACTTTGTCGATGCACCTTTGGCAGCAATTACAGCCTCAAGTCTTTTTGAATATGATGCCACAAGCTTGGCACACCTATCCTTGGCCAGTTTCGCCCATTCCTCTTTGCAGCACCTCTCAAGCTCCATCAAGTTGGATGGGAAGTGTCGGTGCACAGCCATTTTAAGATCTCTCCAGAGATGTTCAATCGGATTCAAGTCTGGGCTCTGGCTGGGCCACTTAAGGACATTCACAGAGTTGTCCTGAAGCCACTCCTTTGATATCTTGGCTGTGTGCTTAGGGTCGTTGTCCTGCTGAAAGATGAACAGTCACCCCAGTCTGAGGTCAAGAGCGCTCTGAAGCAGGTTTTCATCCAGGATGTCTCTGTACATTGCTGCAGTCATCTTTCCCTTTATCCTGACTAGTCTCCCAGTTCCTGCCGCTGAAAAACATCCCCACAGCATGATGCTGCCACCACCATGCTTCACTGTAGGGATGGTATTGGCCTGGTGATGAGCGGTGCCTGGTTTCCTCCAAACGTGACGCCTGTCATTCACACCAAAGAGTTCAATCTTTGTCTCATCAGACCAGAGAATTTTGTTTCTCATGGTCTGAGAGTCCTTCAGGTGCCTTTTAGCAAACTCCAGGCGGGCTGCCATGTGCCTTTTACTAAGGAGTGGTTTCCGTCTGGCCACTCTACCATACAGGCCTGATTGGTGGATTGCTGCAGAGATGGTTGTCCTTCTGGAAGTTTCTCCTCTCTCCACAGAGGCCCTCTGGAGCTCTGACAGAGTGACCATCGGGTTCTTGGTCACCTCCTTGACTAAGGCTCTTCTCCCCCGATCACTCATTTTAGATGGCCGGACAGCTCTAGGAAGAGTCCTGGTGGTTTCGAACTTCTTCCACTTACGGATAATGGAGGCCACTGTGCTCATTGGGACCTTCAAAGCAACAGAAATTTTTCTGTAACCTTCCCCAGACTTGTGCCTCGTGACAATCCTGTCTCGGAAGTCTACAGACAATTCCTTTGACTTCATGCTTGGTTTGTGCTCTGACATGAACTGTCAACTGTTGGACCTTATATAGACTGGTGTGTGCCTTTCCAAATCATGTCCAATCAACTGAATTTACCACAGGTGGACTCCAATTAAACTGCAGAAACATCTCAAGGATGATCAGGGGAAACAGGATGCACCCAAGCTCAATTTTGAGCTTCATGGCAAAGGCTGTAAATACTTATGTACATGTGATTTCTCAGTTTTTTTGTTTTTAATAAATTTGCAAAAACCTCAAGTAAACTTTTTTCACGTTGTCATTATGGGGTGTTGTGTGTAGAATTCTGAGGAAAAAAATGAATTTAATCCATTTTGGAATAAGGCTGTAACATAAAAAAAATGTGGAAAAAGTGATGCGCTGTGAATACTTTCCGGATGCATTGTATACTGACATCCATAACAAAATGCTTTATTTATCTGAGAACTTATAACTCATGAAGCCATAATTCATAAAGTCAGAAATGATGAGAGTCGGTCCTGAAAGCTGCCTAAATGTTCCCCATGTCTTCCTCTGAGTCTTCCTCACAATCTCATCCCTTTTAAGAGCCCCACTGGTAAGGTGTTGGTTGTGGTACAAGAAGATCAAGGCTTTGAGGTTGTTGTTAGTGATTGATCTTCTTCGGCTGGGCAACACCAGCTTGTAAATGCTGTTGCTTCGTTCAGCATCTGCTGGGTATATGATGACGTCTTTGTATCTTTAGGCCAAATGATGAGCACAGGAAGTCTCTCCTGCAGCCCTAATCAAAACACATCTAGATCAGTCACTCCACACACTGAAGCTCTGAGTGCTGCTGGGCCCAGGCGGTTGAGGTAAGTCTGAAATTCATCTTGAGGGATAGCACTGAAGCCTGGGATGTGTTTGTAGCTAGAAGCACTGTTATTCATAAATTAATTGTGACAATTGTCAAACACCCTGACTTCTTGAACGAAGTTGAAGGCAGGTTGTCCATCTGACATGTATTTGGTGAGCTTTCACTCTGCATTGTTGTATGCTTGTTCCACTGTATTGAGGATATGTGTTTCAATGGCAAAGGAGACATCAAGCCCTTTGAACGTACTTGGCACAGGTTTCATACTGCATCTGTTTGTTTGCAGCGAAGTTCTTCTGTAGGTCCTCAAGATAGTCAAAAATCTTGGTGGTTATTGGGCTCTGGAAGATGTTCAGAAGCCACACAATAACTTTATACTTGTCTGCCATGAGTCTGTATTTTGTAGCATTTCATGGAGTCTCTCCATGGACTGTGGTGTGCTTTTGCCACACATCTATGGATAGAATAACAAGTTAAATTAGTCATGTGTTTCAATGCGGTTAACTAAAGTAAATCAAAAAAGCACTGATGTACATGGCATCTGTAAAAAATATGTTTTTAATGTGTGTATTTAGGTGCAATTTAGCATGAGTAGGGGTAGAGTAAAATGTTATGTTTACACATATTGAGTAATTAAGATACTTTGTTAAGACAGGAGGAAATGGTCTTTACCTGCATTTCCATCTCTATGAACTCCTTGTAGTGTATGAAGTGCTCTGCATGGTACAGAACTGCACTGAACCAGGATTTCCACCATGTAGAATATTGATTTGGAGCTGTGGTTGCCATCCTTCCAGCTGGGAGGTTTATTTGTTGTCATAAACTCCAAGTATCATCTTCTTCTTCAATCTTGGCAAATGTAGATAATAAAAACTGCTGTGCCAGAGTACTGTTTATAGAATACAGCCAGAACTTAACAAAGTTAGGTCACCAAGTTCCTAGACTTGCTGAACCCTTCTTTACTCCTGAACAGAACTCCAGATTTGCTCAGGACAAGTTCATTGTAAGTGGTCAGCACTGTTAAATTCCTTGGATTTATTATTACTTATGACCAAAATTAGACACATCTTATCTCAACAAGTGTCAAGAAGCCTCACCAATGCATCTACTGGCACTCCATCCATTCTCAGTAAGTTCTGGTGCACTTCCTTAACTTCCATAGGGCACTGAGTTGCCTAAGTATAGTGTGGGTTCCTCTACCTGCCATTTTAACAGTTCAACAGCCATCTTGTGGCTGTTGACCCACCTAAGTTGCACTGTGGTTCCCATCTCCTCTTAAAGTATATATCACACTGAGATTGCCACATTTTCCCATTTTCTAATCTCTTTCACACTTGCACAGCCTTGCCAGATCTTCACCCTGTCACCCAAGTAACCCAGCTGTCACCCTTTATTTTTTCTTCTCCTGCAGCCCTTGCTTTCATCTGTGCTTTTAGGAGAATTAACTAAAACAACAAACTTTGTTTTTTCTGTCACATCCTGTCTCACTGGCTTTATAACAATTCCAATGCTTGTCTAGCATGCAAAGGTCTTTTACCCTCCTTACACATGCTCCTCCCCACTCAACACAGAGTCTTCTGTGACCTTAATCCAAGGACAGCCTCTCTGCATTTGCTTGACAATAGAAATGTTTTGTTTTAATCATTGCTAAACAGTGGAAAAAACAAACTTAGCATGGGCAATTCAATTTCATAAGATACAGCTCAGTTAGCTTTACTGTTTGTGAACCAAGAATTGTGAAGAGGATGCTGCCTATAATAAGAAAGAAAACTGAACAGCATTATCAGCTGTGATAGACGGCCTGGGCCCTTACCTGGGTGAGAAGCTTTCTTGAAGGAAGGACTGGGTAGCAGATATGCACAGGGCACTTCCTCCCCCAGAGCGCTAGATGGCAGCCCCACTGGGTTACAGTGGTGCCTGGGATTCACACAGGGCTCCATGTGAGTTGGAGTTTGGCACAGTTCTTTTGGGTTTGGTGGGGGCCGCCAGGGGGAGCTGCAGAGCCCTACTTTGCTGGGCTTCCACCACACCTGGGAGTGTTTCTGGACCTCGCTAAGAAGCCACCAGGAGTACTCTCAGGTGCAGCCTGCCTCCATTTGGGGATCCAGAGTCGGGAGGGAGAGGACGACACTTGCCAGAGGAGGAGTGGAGGCGGAAAGACAAGGAGAATCCAAAAAAGACAAAGTGTTGTGCTTTATTGTACTGTGCAGAGCAGGTGGGAACAACTGAAAAGCATTCCTTACTAAATAAAGTCTGTGTGTTGCTGGATTTGTACCTGGGGTCTGTCTGTGTTGGGTTTGGTTAGCTAGTGCTTCCCCTGGTGGCCACACAACCTAAACCATCTTACTGTACAAATTTCTTAGACAACATCCTAATCTGAAAATTTATAAATATATTTGAAATACCTTAAATAAACAAAACTGAAGTGGTAATATTTAGCACGTTCAAGCTGTTAGATCAATGATGTCTCATGGCAAAAATATTTTTGTAGAACGATTTACTCCTCTTGGTCATAGCGGCACTGTTATCTCTGTTTGTGTCCTTTCACAGGGCTTTAACGACACTTTTCAAAGAAAAAACAGGAGCTATGTTCATTCTCAGCCTGGGATAACATATTTCTTCAGGTCTCAATGACTGATTAATCTTCTGGACTATGCTAATCTTACTCATACATATGCAATCACAATGCATGCTGAACTTCATTGGTTGGTAGAGCAGTCTCCCTCCTGATGCACAGAGGTACAGGCACCTGCACCTATGGTGCACTCCACTTGGCACTGAAATGTAGGGTTAGGGAAAGGCCAGCGTATGAGTGGGCAACCACTATTACCTGGTACATGTAATTAATGATTGCTGTTACAATGAATAGTACAGGTCATATGAAAAATTGAGGGTTCAGCCATTTGCTTTGCCAACAATCCAGCCACCACATATGCCACCATCATGTCTGTCAAAGCTACAGTGCTTTGCCTCAAAATAAATTAATCATGGGTTGACATAGGCCACTGAGCCATGATGTGTGTCAGTCTCATCTTGGTATCACAGATGTTAATGTTAATGAAATGCCACTGCTTACAGTTAACAAAAACATTGTTATTCTCACTAGGAGCCCCTATTGCAGTATGAGTGCAGTGAAGTTCTCCAATTACTTTAGGAAAACTGGACACTGATGCTAATGGTCCTTTTGTGTTGGATTTTTTTTTTTAAATTGGCAAAAACACTTTAGGCTTTATGTATGTACACCCACGCCATACGAAAACTGAATGTAGTGCCTCATTGTTCAATAAATGGCTTCCAACACAGCGGGCATGATGGAGTAAAGTTTGGCTGAGATATTCTTGACCTGTTGGCCTGTTCCTTGAGAAGTTAGTATACATAGCCAATATAAACTAAAACACAAAAAAAAAAACCCTCTGTGAAGATTTGCAGCTTTGGCCCTCTTAAAAGGGAACTAAAATAGAATCTGTATGTTATATTAATCACTTTTAGGTTTAATATGTTTGTCACATCAACACGCATTCTAATAATGGCTTTGTGATATGAATTATTATTCATGGGAGTTGTCATTTAACTGGTTTAGTTGCATTTCCGTATTTGATCATGGGTGTCGTCATTCCCCAGTTCCTCCGAAATGTTGCATATGGATGGGTTATAGTTCCTGTAAATGTACATAAGTTCTTCTGTCAAATTTTCTTTTATAAATTTCGACTTTGCATGGAAAGTTGTGTATGCACATTTTGGGCCTCTTTTTATGCTCATGCAAGTTTTATAAATGTGACCCCAGGACTGTGACCTTCTGACTTTGGCTTTTGACTTTGCATTGTAACAGACTGAGGACCTTTCTGAGGTTTGTTTTCTCCGATGTTTCTGCTCACTTCCTACTGCAGTCCAAAGGCATTTAGGTTAGGTGGTTTGGCGATACTATGGTTGGTGTTTGGATGTGTGTGTGTTTGCCCTGTGATGGACTGGTACCCTTGTCCAGGATTTGTTTCTGCCTTGTGGCCTTTGCTAGCTGGGATTGGCTCCAGCACCCCCTGTGACCCTGTTGAGGACAGAATGGTTTAGAAAATGACTGACTGAGATTTAGTTAGGCTTCATTTATTTTAATCAGTTTAAATTTGCTTTGTTTTACTGAGTATTTAACCTGTGTATTTTTTGTGTGTACACATTATATATTTTTTTAATTTGTATTTCATACCCTTAAACTTGTGCTCTGAGTCTTTGGTCAAAACAAAACAGACAAACTGATCTTGAGGCAAGAATCAGAATCGTAAACCAGAAAGTAAGTTAGAAAACTGAGAATGAGAATACTGAGAATTGCATGTTCAGTCTTTTAGTTTTATCCAAAATATGGATTTCTCAATGGTACATAACATCAGCTGCCAATAACAAGCACATGTTTTTGGATTTCTGGCAATGACCAACATGAAAGTCTTAAAATGGTGCTGCCTGTTCATATTTGAAAAGGAGCAATCATTAGGCAATCAAAAATAATAACTTAGTTGTGGACCAAAATAGAACAAAATAAATGCCTTAATCAAATTCAAAGGCCTTAGAAACCCCGTAATAGACACCAGGAACTCCCAAAAACTCCTTAGTAAAGTGTAAAAAAATGAATTGAGAACACCAGTCACAGTAGTTCCCAAAGACATGCTTATCAGGTTGGTGTCACCAGTGAGAAACTGCTAAAGGCCCCTCTCCATTTCACATACTCACAAAGAGAAGCTGGCCACAAACTCATGGACCCCAGCTTAGAAGCGAGTAGCTACCCAGCTTTGCTAAATGTAAGAAAGAGCAGGTGTGTTGTATTGAAGGATTTTACTTCATATGCTTACAGTGAACCTACTTCCTCACACACAAAATATAGACATGATTTTCAAACCGGCTTGTCAGCTTTCTTTTGTCACTGGGGAGCAGTTTTTACTGCTATGCTGTACTCTGACAGCTGCTTCACATTTCAGAAACAGATATTAAAGACTTATACTTACAGCCTTTTTCTCTGTATTTCTTAAAACTCCAGAGGGTGAACAACTAAACTGTCAAAAATTCAAAGCGTATTCTCTCAATGTAAAAACCCTAGAAGGCAATTAGCTACAGAGTTACTTAATTGCTAAAAGATGTAGGATCTTTTCTTCACACACACACACATATATACTAGATGATTAAAAGATGCTAAGATGATGGTATTGTGTCCTGTCATTGACTGGCATGCAGCCGTGAAAAATAGCTAGCACAAATGGGAGTCAACACTGAAAGATTATTGCAGATACTAAATAAGAGTTGATAACATTAAAATGTCTGCTGTAGATGAATGATGCATTTAAAAAAATCAGCTTAGACAAATAAAGAAATTGGAAAGCCATTCTATTGTGAATGCTAAAAAATAGTTTTTTTCAAGTGCACTGTCTCCAGCTGCTTTACGCTTGGCAGCAGGCAGCTCCAGTGTGCCATCATTATCGCCATCAAGAAAGGCCAGTGACCTTGGTGTGACAAGACATGTCAAAGAGTCATTGGCATTTTTTAGAATAATTTTATTGATTGTTTTAAAAGTTTTAAGTCCTTTTCCTGAGACCTAACAATCTTGCACAATAGTCAGTTACCATGTGGGCACTTGGTAATTGCTTATCACCAGCTGAACTGAGGTGGTTGTTTAAAATATAAGAGGGGAAAGGGTTAAAAAAAGAGAGAGAGAAACAGAAAAGAAAACGGAAAGTAAGTCAGTCAGGTTGAGCGAGAAAAAACTGTCAGGTCGCAAGTCGTGTGGCAAGTCTGCTGAACAGTGCAAAGAAGCAGAAAAGGCATGCAAATGAATAGAATTGCTGAATCCAGAGTTTGTGAAGTCTGCTTTGCAGTGGATCAGGTAGCAGCAGAGGCCGGATATAATTTTGGAGGGAGCGCTCCGTAAAGGTGTCCTGTGGCGATGTGGGGACGGAGTGGAGTGCGGAAGGGGGAATGGGGAGATCCGTGGGGCTTTATCAGGCTGTGGATGATGCAGTAACTAAACTGCTCATACTGGGTAGGTTACTGAGGGCTTTGCCTGAATTACCTGTGAGAATGCTGACTAGCAAATGACTTGTAAGACACATCTTTTTATTGATGTTCATTTATCAGAATGTTCTTGAGCACTTTTCTCCTTATTGAATAAACACTGACCTTTGCACCATACAATCATTGCTGCCTCTCCATTGAGACTAGTCTATATCGGTTCATAAACTACAAGTTGCCCCACTGGGGACATGTGCCCATTGCCACGGGTACAAGGCATCACACTTGACTAAAATAATAAATCACCCAACTTTATATTTTAGACAAGGCCTTTTGATTGGCACGATATTTTCACATTACCAGGTGTACTCCTTTGATCTCTAAATAATCTCCTTTTGCTCACTACTGTAATGAAAATTAATTGTATAAATGAAAACACAAAAGGCAAAACAAAGGCAAAGTCTGAAAATTGGCCTAGGTCAAAACCAGAAAGTCAAAAAGCCTGATTGTTAAAACACAATACGCTAAAGAAGTCAAAAGAAATTAAGCTAGAAACCTGCTTGCCTTACATGTTGATGTTACACTATGCAACTTTCAGGGGCCATGCAGCAGTAATGGAGATCCATTGCTAGAGTGGCTTCTGCCTGGCCACTCTGCTACAAAGCTCAAATCAAGGGAAAGTTGCAATGATGGCTATCCTCCTGTACCTTTTCCCCATCTTTACCCAGGTTCTTTGCGGCTCAGCCAGAGTGACCATCAGGTTCTTGATCATCTGGTTCACCTCTTTTACCCTGGCCCATCTCCCATGATTGCTCAGTGTGAGAGTCATGGTTGATCTAAGCATCTTCCGTTTAGAGATTATGGAGGCCACTGTGCTCTTATGAACCTTCAAACGGTACTTTTTTTTTTTTGTACACATTATTAATGGTGACTTACAAAGACAGGTGTGTGCATTTCCTAATCATGTTCATTCAATTCAACCGAATTAACTACAGGTTGATTTCAAACAAAGTGCACAGAAGATTGGGATGCACCTGAGACAGTTTTCAAGTGTCATAGAAAAGGCTTTGAATACTTGTGTCAATGTGATGTTTCTGTATTTTTACTTTTAATAAATTTACAGAAATCTCTAAAATCTGTTTTTTGCTATGATGCAATGAGTGATGTTTGAGAGGGAAAAATGATTTATAATGATTTTAAAAACAAGGCTGCAATGTAACATGTTAAAAAAGTGAAGGGGTTTGAAAACCTTCAGAATCTACTGTAGATAATGTGACCTGTAGAGGGCATTGCAGCACCCCAAACCCCGGACACAACCACAGTGACACAAGTCCCGAGTTTAAATGAAAGGTTTATTACAGTGCAGTACCCCAACAAAGGCTTCTTTGTAATAATATTCCCAACAGAAGCAGAACTCTCTTTTCTTTCTCTACTTTTGTTGTTCATGTCTCCTCTTCCTCCTCCCAGGCAAGCTTTGTCCTTCTTCCACCTGACTCAAACTCACCTTGATGAGATCCTGTTGATTTCAGACCAGGGAGTACTTCCGGTGCTAGGATATGGTCTGTTGGAAGCACTACCAGATCAAGTGGATGTCCCATAAAGTAGGGATTGTCCATCCCTGCAACAGAACTGTATTTCTGGACTCCAGTTCCCAGGAGGCCCAGTGGTTATCCGAATAGGATCCAAAGCACAGGGATACTGCCATCTGGCGTATCGAAGGAGAAAATATCCAAATGCCTTTGTCTCCTCTAATCCTCTCTCTGTACTGGCCTCCTAGCCAGGTAAGAATCCCTGTTACATCCTGGCCGGAATGCCAGACTTCGTGCCATCTATTATAATACAATGTAGATATGACAGATTTCCTGAGAAAAATGAGCACCAAATGTAGTGTAAAGTAGTTAAATCAAACAAGAACACACAATAATAAACTGTGCCTAAAATACTAATCAAAAATGAGGTGCAAAATGCACCTGGCACACGCTAATAAAGTACTGTATGTCAATGCTGCCTAAATAATTTCAAAAGGCAAAGCAATATGTTTCATCAAAGATCAAAGTTGCATTTTATATTTCATTTCCAATATTTTTTTAAGGAATGAAAGACCTCGGTGCGCATATGACACCATAGCTGTCTACTTATACTCAAGTGAAAGCACTGTGAACTTACACAAACTTTCTGAACTGTGGTGATAGCCAAGAGATTACATCACAACAGCATAGCCATTGTGAAAACAAGAAGTGGCGGCATGTCACATAACTGGTCAAAGTGGATTGGCCAAATCTATGCAAATATAACATACAACAAAAATGTGCTCAAGCAACCATCAGCTCTGACACCAGCTAATAGAACATATAGATTATTGTTTCAGGCAGGAGACCACCCACCTAAGTGGTCAAAGAATAGATTTTCTTTAGCATCCATTACACCATAAAGGTGACACCTCTATAATTTTCATATACTTTTAGGGAGGGCTATAATTAAAAAAAAAATCTCTACAATGGTAATGGGCTCAGTGTCATATGTAACTATGCCATTTGGAAGGCTTACATTTTTAAGAGATGAATGTTGTTTTGTCCTGATGTTAAACTGCATCCAGCCCTGCAGGTGGTCCTCTAACTTACAAGGAAGTCATGGGGGTTGGTGGCAGGATTGGCATTCCAGCCACCGTAAACAGGACTCCTTTCCGCTCTTTCTGCAGCTGCCCATAGGAAGGCTACTCGTATTATGAAGAGGATTGGGGAAAGCCCTCGGGAGCCCCATCCCCGGAAGAGTCAAAACCATTGGAGAGCCAATAGGGTCACGCCTGTTGGGGATCAGAACTGGTGAGGTGCTGAGGTGCCGCCTGCTGCACTGCAGCAATCGGGTCCTAATTTGAGGTGGCCCCTCTGGGTAGGCGTTTGGAACGTGTTGCCTCTCATGATGGCATGATGGTCATTTTCCTCTGCAGTTGGAGGAGCTTCATAAACTCTGCATTTCAGTGGCAGTACTCTCTGAGGCATGTAGACCTGGGACTGGCCAGATCTTTGTAGGTTGGTATACCTTTTATTGGTCTGGTTGCTCTGATGGCTATCATATTCTGAGAGTTGCTGTTGCTGTGGCGGATTGGCTCCTTCCGATGGTGTCCGATGTTGCTCCTTTCAATGAGTGTATTATGAGATTCAGATTAAGGCACTCTCTGGGTGTATCCTCCAGTAGCGGTCAGTGATGCCTCAGTGAGGGAGACATTCGTTCGGTGGTTGATGGGTGCCCACGAGGTGACACTCCTCTGGTTATGGGTGATTTCAGTGCAACCAGTAGCACTGACAGGGCTGGCTATAAGTATTGTGTCAGTCCCCATTGGTCTGGAACTGTGGTGAAAGTGTCCTCATGTTCCTTGACTTCGCAGAAGGTCAAGGGCTGTGGATCGCTGGATCCTGGTTCCAGTGCCCTGAACTGCATCGTTGGACTTGGTACTCAAATAATGTTGGTACGGTGAAGGAGATCGATCACTTTCTTGTGGGCAGACTTTGGATGCTCTTACAAAACTGCCGGGACTACAGAAGTGCCCAGTTTGTGAATTCTGACCACAGACTTGTTGTTACTCTGAAGAACCAGCTTTTGCCCAGCTGGCTACCACCTACTAAGAAAATGAGGCTGGACCTGGCCAGACTCAAAGATCAGGCTGTTTCTAAAGAGTTTGCATGCAGTTTGGGTGAGAAACTTATGGACTTGAGTGCGACTGCTAATGCTAATCCTAATGTGATGTGGGAAACCTTATGTAAAAAGAGTTACAAGTGTTCCCAGAAGGAGGTGTTTCATGTCACAGTCGCAGTGAGGGGGGTGATGGAACAGTCCTTACGGATGACGCTGCAGTTGTAACCTGCTGGGCTGGCTGCTTTGAGAAGCTGTTTGAAGCTGATTCTCCAGGTAGGACATTAAATATCACTGGGTCCATGGTTCTTGAGGCTGTTCTTCTAATTCGCTGTGAACCACCCAGTCTCACTGAGATTGCACAGGTGGTGAACCAGCTGAGGGTAGGGAAGGCTGCAGGGATCTGTGGTATCCAGGGTGAACTTCTCCAGGATGGTGGTAAGGGTGTCCTCCTGGCATTGCAGGCAATATTTGCTTCCTTTTGGGAGACAGGCATCAACCCAACTGTCTGGAAAATGGGACTTGTCGTCCCTATCTGGAAACGTAAGGGTGATCGCCTGGATTCCAGCCACTACAGGGGGATAACACTGCTCTTGGTGCCGGGTAAGGTCCTTGCTAGGGTCATCCTCAGAAGGATCCGTCATCACTTGCTAACCCACCAGCGACCGAAGCAGTCTGGCTTAATGCCTAAGAAGTCTACCATCGACCGCATCCTGGCACTGAGGGTTCTCATGGAGCGCAAAAGAGGTTATTGTCAGAGTTTCTTTGCAGCCTTTTGTCAATCTTTATAAAGCGTTGACTCAGTTGATCAAGCTGCCCTGTGGGATATCCTGAGACTTTGCAGGATCCCCTCAAAGTTGCTGGATATCATGGCTGGCCTGTACAGTGGTAATGTGATTGCTGTGCAGAGTGGGGGCAAAACCTCTGAGTTTTTCCTAGTTGATGCTGGGGTTCATCAGGGGTGTGTTCTTGCTTCTATTCTGTTCAATGCTTGCATGGACTGGGTGTTGGGCAAGGTCGTGCGGTCCATTGGCTGTGAGGCATCTGCTGGTGAAGAAAGATTCACTGATTTTGACTTTGCTGACGATGTTATGATATTCTCTGAGTCAATGAAGGCTCTGATTGGGGCTCTCGAGAGACTGAGCGAGGAGTCTGAGTGTCTGGGTTTGCGAGTGTCTTGGATGAAAACCAAGGTCCAGGCCTTTAATGACCTCTTGGGGATATCCATCAGCAGTGTGTCTGTCTGCGGAAAGAGTGTTGACCTTGTCGAGAGGTTTATATACCTCAGCAGTGACATTCATATCTCTTGTGACTTTTCCTGTGAAATCAGTAGACTGATTGGGAGAGCATGGTGGGTCACGATGTCACTGGAAAGGGGTGTGTGGCGCTCCCAATATCTATGCAAAAGGACGAAGGTCCAAATCTTTAGAGTCCTGGTGCTTCCTGTCTTGCTATATGATTGTAAGACATGGATGCTATCCAGTGACCTGAGACGAAGACTGGACTCCTTCGGTACTGTGTCTGGAGTATCCTTGGGTACATCTGGTTTCACTTTGTGTCGAATGAGTGGTTGCTCACGGAGTCCTGAATGACGCACATTACTTGCATTGTGAGGGAGCATCAGTTATGGCTCTATGGCCATGTTGTGCATTTCCCAGAGGGTGGTCTGGCTCGCAGGATCCTTATTCTTGAGGTCCCAAGCAGCTGGACCAGGCCAGGAGAATGCACATGTAACACTTGGCTGCGGCAGACAGGTGCTCATTTCCGGAGGGGAGGACAGGACAGAGTGTCTGCTTTGGGGAGTTGCCAACCAGGATCCAGAGGTGTTTTGTCATGTGGAGTATACCAGTGCATGCTCCCCAACCTGACATGACCTGACTTGAATGTTGTTTCAACAGTACACACTGGTTTAGGCCGTTGCAGTTTCATTTTTTTTTATATGTAAGTGATAAATATAACTACTTACTAATTTTAAGTAGGTACCCTTGAACAGAATGTAACTGTCAAAGCTAAGCACAACTGATGAATTGTATTTTACCCTGTCAGTGGTCTTCTATCCACTGTGTCATGAGTTTTTCTGACTCGCCTCCTTACAGTGGACTTGATTACAGGACTAGAATGACTTCTTTCTGTCCTGAGTGTTTATCATTGGGAATAGTCAGAAGTTCCAGCCTCTGTTCTGGGACATTTCCCAAGGGCGTGCTATTTCAATACGTCTTTTCTTTCTTGGGTAGTTACCCTGAAGGTGAACTCTCAGAGAAGCTGCTTCTATTTTGGTAATGTTGCTCAGTGGTTTAGCATTACTCCAAGGCATTCACATGACTTATTTTCACTTGTATTCACTGTATTTATCAGTTGTCAGACTACCTTTTTTCATTTTATTACGAATTTATACTGGTGGTCAATGATTTTATTTTTAGTATCTACCTCATGACATATGCAGATCAAACTATGAAAGTAACTTTTTGTCCCCTTTCACGGTGAACAGAGAGCCAGAGTTGTGGCTTATTTTGTTTCTGTTTGTTTACTTATAGTATGTCTCTATGAGCGATAGCTGAAGCTATTAGGGCCACCATAATCATTACCAAGTACAGGCTGTGTTTTGAATCTTTGAAAAAGGTGAGGATGTTATGATGCCCTGCCTTTTTGTCTTAACAATGAAGTTATGCAATCCACAGGAAACATGTGGTAAAAGACCTGGTCCGACATAGAACACGAAAGGGCAAACGTCTTATTAATTAAGGAAAGAGCTACTGTACCATCGGAGATGAATCACTGATGTTGCCAGTACACACTTAAATCATTTATATGCAGCTTTTTGCAGCAAACGTAATCTTAGTGTATCTGATAATGAGGTATGTGATGCATCATTTCAGTAATACTATTTTGCCCAAAACACTGATAAAGCTGTGTTAGTGTTGTGTTCTATTTTGACACCTATGCACTTACAGTAACACTTAAGTTTAAGGTACTACAAAAAGCCATCTATTACACATTTATTCTTATGTAACAAGATCTTAACAAAAGCCTATTTTGTTGACAGTAACTTGTACAACAGCAAAGTGGTTTCTCACGTGTGCAAAATGGCCTACTAAAAAAATTTCACTTTGGAACAGTCCAAAGTGGCTTATTTCTTTTGTATTGCATAGAATCATTAATATTGTGGAGACCAGCCTCAACACAGACAGGCAGACACCGATGGTTTAAACACCACAACATGTTTATTTTCCATATTTACACTATTTACAGTCCCGCACACAACCCAGTGCCCCTGCACCACACTCCCTCAAGTCCGGGCTCCTTCAAAAGTCCTCTCTTTGCCGCCTCCACTCTTCACCTCTGAGCTTCATCCTCTTCCACCCGACTCCAGTTACTGACTGAAGGGAGGCGGCCCCTTTTATGTCCACCCAGACGTGCTCCAGGTGCCCTCTGATGAGCTTCCTGCGGCATGCTGGTGTGGCGGAAGTACCTCACGAGCACCCGGAACCACTCCGGGTGACCCCGATAATCCTTCTGCCAACACCCCAGGTGTGGCGGAAGTGCTAACGTCCAGGGCTGCAAAGTCTTCAGGGCACCCCCAGCAGTGGCCACGGGCCCCTATAGGGTTGAGCTTCCATGCTCAATTCCTGTGGCCCCCACACAAAACCAGGGTGGCTGCCCTCTCATGGTCCGGGGGAAGCATAGTCCCTCTCCAGGTCCTTCTCTGCATCCCGGCTGAGTACAGCCTCCAGCGGCCCGCCACAATATTCATAAGTAGTTTTACCAGCAAATCAAATGTCACACTGTACAGTGATGAATAACCTCTTTACTGATGGTTTATAACCATAATTAAGAGTAAAAGAAGCCTTTGTTGCATAAGAGTAAATAAGTAATAGATGCATTTTTGCAGTACCTAAATTAAAGTGCTACCACGCTTTCATAATAACATTGAAGGATTTAGCCAAAGGAAACTGCAGCGTCAAACATTTTCATATGTTGTCACTAAGGAAACTGAGAAATTACGTTAACAATTTGTATAATGAATTCCATTTTTCTTTTCATTTACTGAACCTGTTAGATCCAGTTTTAGGGTTATGGAAATCTGGAAAACAAGTATGGAGAGGTGTTAGCCCAATGCACTTCACATTTATACACATACCCACATTGAGCCAGTTTAGATATGTCATTGAAAATACCACATCTTTTTAGATGGTGGAGAAAAACCAGAGTACCTGCCGTAAAACTCATGTGGAAACAAAAAGAATGTACAAATGCCCACAAGAACAGCGTCTAGGTCAGGATTTGAAATATAAAAATATATAGGATTTGAGGGCGGCACGGTGGCGCACTGGGTAGCACTGCTGCCTCACAGTTAGGGTACCTGGGTTCGCTTCCCGGGTCCTCCGTGCGTAGAGTTTGCTGTATCTGCGTGGGTTTCTTCTGGGTACACCGGTTTCCTCACACAGTCCAAAGACAGGCAGGTTAGGTGCATTGGTGATCCTAAATTGCCCCTAGTGTGTGCTTGATGTGTGTGTGTATGTGTGTTCCCTGCGGTGGGTTGGCACCCTGCCCAGGGTTTGTTTCCTGCCTTGCGCCCTGTGTTGGCTGGGATTGGCTCCAGACCCCCATGACCCTGTAGTTAGGATATAGCGGGTTGGATAATGGATGGATGGGTATAGGATATGAAATATAAATACAATGCAGTAACCCTTTAGCCATTATGCTTTCCCTGCCACAGCCTTTTTCATTTTTTTGTTATGCCCCTATTTGGCTCTCAACTGCAGTTACCTGAGGGAAATAAAATGACCACTTTGTGGCGTAGTCCTTTTCAGTGCCTGTTCTGATCTCATTATTATGTTGCAATAGATATTCAGGCAGCTAAACTCCTCCCTTTATCAACATAACGACTCGGAGACTGGCTTGACATGAGGCATACAACTCTTTTATTGATCATAATATTCTTAGAAATCGCCTTAGTCAATGGGTGGGCCTCTCTGGCAGTGTCTTAAATTGGTTTGAATCCTACCTGACAGGGAGAAAATTTTTTGTTAGTTGTGGTAATTACAACTCAAAGACACATGATATCCGATTTTGTGTTCCACAAGGCTCTATCCTGGGTCCGCTGTTATTCTCAATCTACATGCTTCCGTTAGGTCAGATTATCTCAGGGCACAACGTGAGCTACCACAGCTATGCTGATGACGCACAGCTGTATTTATCAATAGCACCTGATGTCCCCGATTCTATTGACTCACTAACACAATGTCTGACTTGTATCTCAGAATGGATGAATAGTAACTTTCTCAAGTTAAATAAAGAGAAAACTGAAATCTTAGTGATTGGCAATAATGGATACAATGAGGCTATTAGAAATAAACTGGATACATTAGGATTAAAAGTCAAGACGGAGGTAAAAAGCTTAGGGGTAATTGTTGACTGTAATCTGAATTTTAAATCGCATATTAATCAGATCACTAGGACAGCATTTTTTCACTTAAGAAACATAAGTACAGTTAGACCTCTTATATCACTGAAAGATGCTGAGAAATTAGTTCACGCGTTTGTTTTCAGTCGACTAGATTACTGTAACGCACTCCTCTTAGGACTACCCAAGAAAGACATAAATCGTTTGCAACTAGTGCAGAATGCAGCTGCTAGAATCCTAACTAGGAAAAGAAAATCCGAACACATTTCTCCAGTTCTGATGTCACTACACTGGTTACCTGTGTCATTCAGGATTGACTTTAAAATTCTGCTTATGGTTTATAAAGCCTTAAATAATCTCACCCCTTCTTATATATCGGAGTGTCTGACACCTTATATTCCAAATCGTAACCTCAGATCCTCAAATGAGTATCTCCTTAGAATTCCAAGAACAAAACTTAAAAGAAGTGGTGAGGCGGCCTTCTGCTGCTATGCACCTAAAATCTGGAATAGCCTGCCAATAGGAATTCGCCAGGCTAATACAGTGGAGCACTTTAAAACACTGCTGAAAACATATTACTTTAACATGGCCTTTCTATAACTTCAATTTAACTTAATTTAACTTAATCCTGATACTCTATATGTTCAATTTCCTCATAATAACTATTCAGGGTAGCTCTAAAATCCGTACTGATCCCTACTCTCTTTTCTGTTTCTTTTTCCGGTTTCTTTGTGGTGGTGGCCTGCGCCACCTCCACCTACTCAAAGCTTCATGATGCTCCAACAATGATGGATGGACTAAAAGGCAGAATTCTACGTGACCGTCATCATCAAGCCTTTCCGTGAGAACCCTAAATCCAAAGAGGACTGTTTCATTTATGTTAGGTAGCATGCCCAGAGGGGACTGGGCGGTCTTATGGTCTGGAATCCCTACAGATTTTTTTTTTTTTTCTCCAGCCGTCTGGAGTTTTTATTTTGTTTTTTCTGTCCCCCCTGGCCATTGGACCTTACTCTTATTCGATGTTAATTAATGCTGATTTATTTTGTTTTCATATTGTGTTTTTTATTTTTCTATTCTTTATTATGTAAAGCACTTTGAGCTACTGTTTGTATGAATATGTGCTATATAAATAAATGTTGTTGTTGTTGTTGTTCAGTTTATTAACAAAGTAGGTGTGAAACTACAAGTAAAGAAACATAGTATTCAGCACGCAAATAACAAACAGTTTGGTAACAGCTTTAAAGTATAAGTAGCAGTACAGAACGGTAACATTTTACAAATATAAACATACCGGCTATGCTACCATAGGCTTAAACAGGCAGGATGAACTTTGCTGCATGTATTTGTGGCAGATACATTACTTACATTGGGAGCGCCCACTGTAAGGTGGCTCAGGAAGGACAAATATCCAAAAGTAAGCATATTTGAACAAAACAACAGTTTAAAAAATTGAAATGGTTAATAATTAAGCATTTTTCCCATCTTAACAAACCTGACAGTGTCATTACCTTCATCCTCCTATCTCTTTGAATAGGGTCCTTGCTACTTTTCCTGTTCATTTTGGCTTCTTGGTTTTGACTCTCCCTTATTTCTTCGTAAAGTATCTCCTTTGGATTACTGTTTATGTGTAGTTCAGATTTAGAAAATATTTGAGCTTTGAAAACTTTTTTCCTTTTTTTTTAACTTTATCAGTTTTCTTTGTAGTATGCTTTTTGGGATTACATTTTTGTCTAAGTTAAATAAGAGAGTAGATTTCATTATTATTTTTATCTGTTTATTAGTGGATGTTGTCTTTGTTTATGTAGTTCTTAGCAATTGTTTTTTGATGCCTTCTTTTTTACATATTTATTTAATAAAAAGTTTAATAAAATTACTTTTTAATTATTATATAATATTTTTGTTTAATTGTTGTCTTTGAAATATGTTATTTAAATAGTTATCGGTAGTCTGTTTAAGATTTCTTTTTTATGGTTTTGATTTTCTCATGAAGGTTAATCATAAAAATATTCTTTGACATGCTTAAACGTATACCTTAAAACCACAATGGTTCTGACACTGTGCCTCTGGCTAGACCTGTTTGGCTCGGACAGATCTCAGACACTCCCATCACCATGCCCTTTTTGGGTTTGGTTTGTCACACATCCTACTAGTTCTTCTGTTTTTCAGTCATCATCTGAACTTTGTTTGCTCTCTGTTGAATTTGTTATATAAAATTGTTACTTTCATGATTCACATCTCCATTCATTACTGAGTCAACCATTAGTTCTGGTTTTGTTATTTTTTTTTCTGTCATCTTCAATATTTTGGAGTGCTACATTTATTTTCAGCTTCATATTTAGGACATTCTTCAAATTTCTGTGTTTAGGGGTTTCTCATTGTTTGGATTTTTCTTCTTATATTTTTGAATGCATTTTTCCCTGGCTCAGGTTCTGTTTTTTAATCCATTGGATTCTGGGCTTCAATCTGAAAATCCTGTTATTTCCTGCAGATAGTGACAACTACAAATCAAGCACTGTGCTTACCCATTCTGTACCTTCCAATGTGCCTCCCCTTTATATCAGGTTTAAGACATTCAGCAAGAGGTTGTAGTTCATAACTCATCTATTTTCCAGTTAGAACTGGTATCATTTTATGGTGCTGTGAATTTGAAAGAATCTGTCCTGGGGAACAAGGATTTAACCATTGGACTGGAAAATGGAGGAACTGAAAGACAAAACAGAGTTGATCTGCCTCTCCCCCTCATTCATCGATCAAGAATCTTGTCTTCAGTTCAGAAGCACGGTATTATGGAAATGTGTTTTGCTATGTACAATGTACACCGCTTTTTCCTGGAAGTAACTATTAATAATATTTTGAACATTCAGTCAGATAATGGACATGTGATGTGAGACCTTTTTTTTCTTTTTTCCATGGATGTTTTTAATATTGTTTGCTTTTGTACAGCATTGGTCAGCATTCTGTTCTATTAGTTCATAAATGTATTTCTCTTGTTCTGCATGAAAATATGAGATTAAAATTTATCTAGCCCATCACTACAAAGTACATGAGGTAAGTAGCACAGAAAAAAATATATTTGGGAGAACTATTTCTGTAATATATTATGAAAAATATTTCTCTGTTGTGATTGCTAAACTATAATGTATGAGTCTTTATTTATAGTGACTAGTTGTGTTCAAAGTTATTTTTCATTTATTCAAAACCCTTATTATAATTGGACTATTTTTTTTTCAAATGATGAGTCTCATGACTTCATTTAATAAGGATTAAATTAAGGAACAGGGATTATTATTTTTAAAGGATAAGTTTGTTATTTTTCAAGTCAAAATTGCAAAATTATGTTCTAAAGTTAAACATTTTCTCTAAATTTGTGGACATGGAGGAAAACATTACAAACTTACCATATAGGTCCAATTTTCAAGCCAAGACAGCAGTTGAGTGTATTTCTTTGTCATCAGCGATCACCTGGTAGCAACGCTGCTGGCAACCAACAGCAATATACCCTGCGGAAACTACAAAATGGCACTGATCGTGTCTTAAAACTGGTAAACCACGTGATGCTAAGGTTTGGGCACAACAAGTACTTGGATGGGAAAAAAATGGGTTGTTGCTGGAAGAGGGGTTGGTGAGGCCATCAGGGGGCACTTATCATATGGTCTCTGTATGGATCCCAGTCACCCAGTGATGGCATCATTCTTTGGATGAGACATAAACCTAAGGTCCTGACTCTGTTTGGTCATAAAAGATTGCTGGACATTTTTTAAAAAGCATAGGGTATTTTCTCAATGTGATGGCTAATTTGCCCACCATGGCTGGTCATTTTAATCCACTAATTATTCTCTCACCCCTTCACTTCCTAATTGCTAAGAAATAGGAGGCTTCCAGACACAGGAAAGACTGTCATCGCATCATCCAGGTGATGCTACACAATGTCTATGTAAAGTGCTTTGAGTATTTTAGAAAAGTGCTATCTGGAGTTGGTCTCATCCGTTACGGGAGATGGACGTCTAAAGCGGAGCTTTGTTAGCAGTGGCTTTATTTTCTCTCTTATTTCTTATTATCCCGAGGTATCCTGTATTTACCCAACCCGAGGAGTTTCTACTACAGTATATAAACATGAGTAACAAGAAAGGGGGTCAGAAAGAAACGGAAAGGAATCTTAAAGCTACACCCAAGTCTAGACAGATATCAAGCCCAAGTGCAGGATACGGCCTTTCAGAGACTGACCTGGAACAGGCAGGCGAAAGCACAGACTTCTCAGGACACTGCTCCACTGCATCATCTCCAGTTGAGAGTGAAAATGGGAGCGAAGTTGCAAGTGATGCAGGTCATGATTGCTCCCGGATTCCAGAAGATCACTTGAAACTAGAAATGGCCTTGCAGTCCGTGCTTTCATCTACTTCTCGCGAGCCGGAAGCATCGGCTATAACCAGGGTAGCCACTTCACCCGCGGAGCACGAAAGCCAAAACGATTTGTCCGAACTGAAGGAAATGATCGCAACATTGGCCACGGCAATGGCCATAAGTGAGCTTAAGAAAAACATTCAGAAAATTATGAAGAAAGAAATAAATGGCTTGCTCAAGACAAATGAGAAGTTGCAAAACGAGACAAATGAGAGGCTGCGACTGGAGCTGCGGCAGGATAATAAAGACTTGGAAAAACGTATATATAATCATTTTGATGCAAACTTTAAAGGTATGCTGGGTAAAATTGAGGAACACATTCAGGATGATGCGTCTAAACTGAGAGAACTTGCCGATCAGCTGGAAGACGTTAAGCAGACATTCACGACTCAAATTGAAACAGTGGAGCATTCGGCATCTACCGCCAATGGAAAAGCTACAGCTGCGAATCCCGAATGCAAAACACTTGGAGACAGGCTTGTCTCTGGAAGATGGATGCAGAAGGAATAATTTTAGAATCGAAGATCTACCTGAGAATCGTGAAAGTCCAAACCAGTGAAACTCATAGCTGAACTATTCTCAAAAATAATTGGGGAGGATTTTAAATCAGATACCAAGATAGTGGCAGCTTATCACATACATGGATCAAATACCTCTAAACCTAGGACTCTTATTGTCCGCTTTGAGAGATTACAATTTAAGCTTAATGTAATGGCACTTCTGAGACAGAAACAAGAGATTATATTTGAAAATAACCATATTCGTATTTTCCCTTATTTCTCACCCTCAACAGCTGCTTAAATGTGCAGCTTTTTACAACATTAAACAGCGTTTACGGAAAGCCAATATCAAATACAGCCTCTTGTATCTTGCCAAACTGAAAGTGGATATTCAAGACAAATAGTACATCTTCTCCAGCAAGGAGGAAGCAGAAAAGGAATTAAAAAAGCTGATCCTGACAACTTTTTTGAAATACGATAGTGAGTCGCATCCTGTCATGGCATGGCAAGAAGATATCACCTGCTGTCTGATCCGCTTGCAGCGATACGGGTACAATAATTATACATTCTTTTCTCTTCTTGGACACTTTTTGTTTTTAATGTTAATGTTTTAATTACAATTATAGGTGTATGTGTGGAAGAAATTAAATTAGTTTTTTTTTTTCTTTTTCTTTTTACTATTCTAAAGGAGACTGTTTAACATCATACCCTTGGTTTATTGTTATTGTTATTATTGCATTATGGTTTACTATGCTTATCCAGGACCACTTTTTAACACCATTCCCTGGGTTTACTATCTTAATATTTCAAGACTGTTGAAGATTATATTTTATGCTTATAGTATTTAGACTTTATTGGCAATAGATATCTCTACTTTTTAATCCTCAAACGCCGCTTCTGGGGGGCTTATTTTGTTTTGGATGTGCTCTGTTTCTAGGTATGTAGAGGAATGGGACTTTGTGAAGTGGGGTCCAGCCTCACATGGGGAGGCAAAATGGGGGGTGGGGGGATAAGGGGGGGAGAGAAAGAGAGCAAGCTATATCTAATCTATACTTTTAATCGTTATAGTTCTAACTACCAATGTATCAATAGGCTGCATGGCAATAACTCATAAGAAAAGTGGAAATTAAGGTTAACGCTGTCTCACTTCCAGTTAAGACTACAAAATGACATTAAAAATTCAGAAACAATGTCTCCATGATGGGACAGTTAACTTTGTGAGCTGGAATGTTAAAGGCCTGAATCACGAATTAAAGAAAAAGAAAGTATTCTCTCACCTAACAGATTTAAACGCTAAAATAGTATTTTTATAGGAGACCCTCTTACTAAGCAAGGATCAGTTCCAGCTGCAAAAAGACTGGACTGGCGAAATGTTCCACACCAGCTTTACAAAGAAAACTAGAGGTGTGGGAATTCTCATATATAGAACAGTCTCATTTGTGGTATCAGATGAAGTATCTGATCCTGAAGGGAGATATATGATTGTCATGGGCAATTTATTTAACTGTAAAGTGATTCTGATAAATGTTTATGCACCCAATGTCGATGATAGGGAATTCATGCAAAATGTATTTGCATTCATTCCCAATGTGAACACTTATAAAATTATAATGGCTGGGGACTTTAATTGTGTTATAAATCCACTCTTAGATAGGTCTCCTGTCACAGGGTGGATGACATCTAATACTGCAAAGACAATTACACAGTTTTTAACTGACCACAACCTTTCAGACCCCTGGAGGTTTCTAAACCCAAACTCAAGAACATATTCCTTCTACTCACCAGTGCTACTCAAGAATTGATTATTTCTTTATAGATAATAATTTCTTGCCTACTATTAAATCTTGCAAGTACAACGCTATTGGTATTTCTGACCATGCCCCTCTGATCTTGGAGCTAAAATCATTATGCTCCACACACTCATCTCACAGATGGCGTCTTAACCCACTTCTATTAACAGACGAGAACAGTACAGAATTTATATCCAAACAAATCAGTTTCTTCCTAGAGACAAATACATCCTCAGAGGTCTCTGCAAGAGTACTCTGGGAAACTCTAAAGGCCTTCTTAAGAGGACAGATTATTTCATATCTTTCCCACAGAAATAAATTAGAAACCAAGAAGGTATCAGAGCTAACTAGCGACATTACTAGAATAGATGAAGAACATGCCAATCTAAGATAGATTGTCTATCTGTCTTTAGATATTATTATCGTTGGATGCAGAAAAAGCATTTGATATGATTGAATGGAACTACCTTTTCACTACATTAGAGAAATTTGGGTTTGGCCCGAACATTTGCGCACTGAACAAACTACTATATACCAATCCAGAAGCTTCAGTTTGTATTAACAACATTTGTTCAGACTACTTTAAACTAGAACATGGAACCAGACAAGGATGCCCCTTGTCACCACTGCTATTTGCAATCACCATTGAACCACTGGCAGTTCATTATCAAAAATGCTTATCAGATAAAGGGGATTATCAGAGAAGGACTTGAACAGAAAATTTCTCTATATGCAGATGATATGGTTTTGTATATATCAGACCCACAAAATACTGTGCCTACAGTCTTAACAGCACTTACAGAATTTCAAGAGATCTCTTGTCTCAGAATTAATTTGAATAAAAGTGTGCTCTTTCCAGTGAATTCTCAAGCATACAATATTAGATTGTACATCTTCCCTTTTATTATTTCAGATCAGTTTAAATACCTAAGGGTAAATATCACAAGTAAACATAAAGCTCTTTATCAACAAAATTTCGCCGTCTGTATGGAAAAAAATTAAGCAAGACTTGCATAGATGGTCAACCCGTCATCTCACTCTAGCTGGAAGAATTAACGTTGTTAAGATGAATATCCTTCCTAAGCTTCTCTTTTTATTTCAAAACATTCCAATATACATCAATAAATAATTTTTAAGCAATTAGATTCAACCATAACCTCATTTATTTGGAACTCAAAACATCCAAGTATCCAAAGAGCGACCCTACAAAGACCTAAGGTGGAAGGTGGCATGGCTCTACCTAACTTTCAGTTTTATTACTGGGCAGCAAACATACAAGCTATAAAAACCTGGACACAAATTGATGAACATACACAGGCTTGGTCCGCAATAGAAATAAAATCCTGCAGTACTTCTCTATATTCCCTGCTTTGTGCCCCAAATGCAAGTTATCGCCAAAATACTAATAACCCAATTGTGCCTCACTCACTCAGAATATGGAACCAATGTAGAAAGCATTTTAAGATGGAGAATCTTTTATCTGTGGCACCTCTGCATGAGAACCACCTCTTTCAACCTTCACAAACATATGCAGTTTTTAATATCAGCAAAACATTTGGGATTAAATTGCTTAGAGATCTTTATATAGACAACATCTTTGCATCCTATGAACGATTACATTCCAAATTTAACTTTCCAGCAACACATTTCTTTTACTATCTTCAAATTAGAAACTTTGTTAAACAGAACCTGCCCGATTTTCCTCATCTCGCACCCTCCTCTATGCTGGAAAAAATATTGCTTAGTTTCCAGGACTCAGACACCATTTCTGCTATAAATAAAATTATTTTACAGTCCCTCCCTTTCAAAGATCCAAGAGAACACTGGGAAAAAGATCTCTCACTCGACATATCAGAAAAAGAATGGAAGGTAGCAATGCAAAGAATTCACTCGAGCTCCATATGCGCAAAGCATACAATTATTCAACTCAAAATTATATATCGAGCACGTCTGTCTCGCCTAAAACTGCCCAAAATGTTTCAAGGACAAGATCCAACCTGCAAATGCTGCAATCAAGCTCCAGCCTCACTGGGTAACATCATTCTGGACAAAACTTTTTAAGTGCCTTTCAGACAGCCTTGGTGTCACAATCCCTCCTAACCCATTAACAGCTGTGTTTGGTGTTCTTCCAGATGGGCTTAAAGTGGAGAAAGACAAACAAACTGTGATTGCATTCACTACACTATTGGCACGCAGACTTATTCTGATAAACTGGAAGAACCCAAACTCTCCTCTTTTAAGTCAGTGGGTAACTGATGTTTTATACTATTTGAAATTGGAAAAAATTTAATTCTCAGTTAGAGGATCTGTGCAGAACTTTTTCAAAACCTGGCAGGATCTAATCAATAAGCCCTTAAAGCACTGAGGAAATAGATTCTCTCCACATTTCTTTGTCTTCTCCATTTATCTCTATCTGCCTATTAAACTCATCAATTTATGTATTTTTACAAGGTTTAAGTTTTACTCCATTGGCCATGCTCTCTTTCTCAGGGGTGGGTGTTGATTTGTTTTCAATACTATTTTTTGTAGAAATTGACCTATTTGTATGGAATGATTACAATAAAATCAATAAAATTTAAGAAAAAAAGAAAAGTGCTATCTACTATGTACAGTAATCCCTCCTCGATCGCGGGGGTTGCGTTCCAGAACCCCCCGCGATAGATGAAAATCCGGGAAGTCGAAACCATATGTTTGTATGGTTATTTTTATATATTTTAAGCCCTTATAAACTCTCCCACACTGTTAACATTATTAGAGCACTCTAGACATGAAATAACACCCTTTAGTCAAAAGTTTAAACTGTGCTCCATGACAAGACAGAGATGACAGTTCTTTCTCACAATTAAAAGAATGCAAACATATATTCCTCTTTAAAGAATGCGTGTCAGGTGCAGAGAATATCAGAGAGAGAGAGCGAGAGTAAAGCAAACAATCAAAAAATCAATACGTGCTTGTGTGCTTTTAAGTATACCGAAGCACAGCGATAAAGCGGCATTTTGTAGAGGAGCATCCGTATCTTCTAAGCAAACAGCCTCTGTGCAAACAGCCTCTCTGCTCACACCCCCTCGTCAGGCAGAGAGAGTGAGAGAGTCAGAAAAAAGTCCGCGCGGGAAGCATATCGTATATCATTGAGCAGTTTTATTTAATATGTAATACATGCTGTGATTGGGTAGCTTCTAAGCCATCCGCCAATAGCGTCCCTTGTATGAAATCAACTGGGCAAACAAACTGAGGAAGCATGTACCCTAAATTAAAAGACACATTGTTCGCAGAAATCCGCAAACCAGCGGAAAATCCGTGATATATATTTAGATATGCTTACATTTAAAATCCGCAATGGAGTGAAGCCGCGAAAGTCGAAGCGCGATATAGCGAGGGCTCACTGTAATACAACACTAAGGTCTGTGTGTCCAGTCTTTCTGAGCAATCTGATTGGTCAGTTTAGCTTTGGTGATGCAATGAAAGAGGAAGTGTTAGTATTAGACACACAAGGAGACGTAAAGGTGCATGAGGCACACTAAAAGAGTTTCTTCAAAGATGGCAAGTATAAAAATAGACAGGAAGTAAGTACGGTGCTTCGAAAATAATGACAAATAAGTCTAAGAGGGCTTTACAGGAAATCCTTTCCTGACAGAAGGAGAGCACTGGTTTAGAAACATTCACACATGTAAATACAGAGGAAAGGTGCATGGGGGGGGACACATAAGGCAAGACATAGCAAATAATTTTAAATTTTAATTTGACAGGTACTATGGTCAGTATAAATATAATTCATAAATTAAATTATTAATTAAATTGAAACAATGAAACATATTTTCACAATAATAAAATGAAGTTTTAGGAAAAATTCAAGCGTAAAAACAGAATCCGGGAAGTCCAAAAACACCAACTGATGAAAAACTAGTCTAGTCTCTGGCTGTTTTGCTCACTTCTTTACATCTAAACAATTCCACCAGCAGCTTTTGTCTATCCTTATTGTTAAAAAAAAAAAGCTTTGGTTAAAATTGGGCACGTCAACCAAATAAGTGAAAGTATAATACACATTACTGATATGAGCATGCAAGATGTGAGACTAATAACTCTTTTGCTCACTGAATGCTTAGGGTTTGCTGAACTGTTTTCACTGATTTACCTCTCACCCACACATAATTTGTGCACCAGCTGTTTTTCCCCCAAACTTCTTTTCAAGGGTGCACTTTAAGTTTCCTCATGTGGCAATTACATAATTCACATTTTGGAGTGTTCTTAGACGGTTTGCTTTGAAGCCAATTCTGCTGTTAATACAAACTCTTAACTGATATTTTGACTGTAACCTTCCACTTACTGAGTCTGTAATCAGACTCTCTTAAAAATAAGACTTCTTGAAAAATTGAGGAGATACTGTAGGATATGAGCATTTATTTTAATAAGTCCTGTGAAACCCATTATTTCATGTGTCATAAAGTAAAAGCCACTGTAATCAGCAGTCTGTTCCAAGGATTTAATTTTCATATCATGAAGACATAAAAAAGCAATATTCTTTGTTTCTGGTTTGCATTCTTAAATTAAGAAAGAGCAAGAGAGTCACAAACAAAAAAATTAACTAAGAGCCAGAACAATTCAGTGCAGAAAATTGCTTTGGTGTGTCTCTCTTCATCATATTCGGGGCATTGTTTCACAGTTATGGGAGGTGTTGTCAAATGTTAGAAGGTTAAAATTGTTTTTTTTTTCTGTGCAGTAATGCTCAAAGGGTGACTAATTTAACAGCTAAATTGTTGGCAGATTAAATAGCTAGCTAGCATCCTGAAGGTTTACAGAACATCTTTTTTGCTACGCCCTTTTGCCATCCCTTAATTGCTTCACTGAAGCCCCTCTCAAGCTAAAGCCACCTAGAGATTCTCCAAAAGTCTGCTTGTTTCACCTCAGTATGACTCCAACATCCTCCTTTAACTGCAGGCTCTTGTGCATAACTCTCCACCTTTTTCATTTTGGATGTATTTTATTATTGGCTATTAATAAAAAGAAGCACAAAAGAATGGTAAATATAGTTTGCATTTTTTTGGCAACATAGCATTTTATCTGTTATTCTTCACAAGGACAGCACAGGTTATACCCAATAGAAATTTCTAGTTTTTCACCAAAGCTTGAAACATAAATCCTAGAGCCGGAAGAAAGCCAAGGAACACTGACGACACAGAAAGTTACTTTTTTTTCATCATGTCAACCATAATCTGTTCTTTCTCCAGGAAATGAACCTTTGACTTTGACTTCTCTATCTCTGCCAGAGACGTTAATATCATACTGAGCTGAAGTAACATTTCTTTGACTTTCTGTGATGTCACTGTAAGAGGCTTACACCAAGCTAATAAAGACAGTACTGATTGGGTAATTTGTACAGTCCATTAATATTACCGTATGGCAATTCAGCAGGATATTTTGGGTGCCTACCTCATCCACCGAGGATGTATTTTTTTTTTTGACAGATGACTTATTTCAAATCACAGAAGTCAGCCGTGCTCTCTGAAATTAACATTGCATGATTGCATCCCCACACATTACTGTTATTAAAAGTCTGGCCTGTGAAACAATTTTGAATGACCTTCCAATCAATGTTGTATATTTTTCTTAAATTTTCTATTTATATATTAAGCTGCAGATAAGAAATTGTAAATTAAGCAAAACATATGTCATAAAGGGTTGGGGCATGTAGGTGAACACCGTATATTGCAAATGATTGAAAATAAAAAATAAAGCGGAGCAATGATGTCTTGTTCGGACAGTAGTCTTCTTCAAGCAGTAGTCTTTTTCAGACTGCCGCAAGATTACACTGGAGATGGTTTTAAAGATGGACACCCAGAACGGCCAGGTTCAGGAAGATGGAATCTGGAAGTGATATCAGAGATTTAGCGATTGTCAATCATCCATTCTGCAGAGGGAGGAAGAGAAAAGGCTTTAGGTAACAGTGCATTGCTCTGCTTTGGAGTGCAATGCTGTGTGTAACAAA
>JANRMT010062835.1:56814261-56833583 GCA_026402145.1 Polypterus bichir lapradei | reverse complement strand
ATATATATATATATATATATATATATATATATATATAGTGAACTTGAGCCCTATACACAGTCAGACACCAAATGTCTTTAGACAGACGCTTTTATTCTTCCTTTTAGTTCTACACACAACACAATCACCACCATCTTTCTCTTCTTCTTCTTGTCTTTCTTCTGCCTCCTCCACTCCACTCCTCTAAGCGTTGTCCACATCCTCCCGACTCAAGCTCCCGAAAGGAGTGAGGCGGCCTTCTTTATACTACACCCGGTGTCTCCCAATTGACATGTGGCAGCACTTCTGGGTGTGGCAGAAGTGCTGCATATAAACTCAGCTCCTCCTCTGGCGGCACCTCCGGGCGTGGCGGAAGTTCTTCATGCCCAGACTCCGGAGCTGTCCAGACACCCCCTGGTGGTGGCCACACCCCCTGCCGGGTTGAGCTTCCAAGCTCCAGTTCCGTGGCCCCGATGTAAACCAGGGGGCCTGCCCTCTCATGTCCCGGGGGAGGTACTGCTGGTCATATGTCCCTTCCCCCAGTCTTCTCTTTTAAAGGGTGGCCCGTCCGGGCAAGATCCCCTTCCGTCCATCACAATATATATATATTGGTCTGGTCTGGTCTGGTCAATACTTGGTTGGAAGACCATCTAAGAAAAACTTGGGCTGCTGCTGGAAAAGGTGTTGGTGAGACCAAGAGTGGGGTGCTTACCCTGTGGTCTGTGCGTGAATCCCAATGCCCCAGTGCAGTGACAGAGACACTTTGCTGTGAAAATGGTGCTGTCTTTCAACTGAGGTCCTGACACCCTGTGGTCATTAAAGATCCTGGGGAATCCTTTGTATAGATTAGGGTGTTTTCTGATGTTCAAGCTAAATTACCCATCACGGCCTGGTCATTCGGACCCCCAATCACCCCCTTTCTCTAATTACTAATTACAACTCTTACTACTTTATCACCTAATAGTTAATGTGTGGTGGGCATACTGGTGCAAAAAATAGCTGCAGTCACATAAGGTGGATGCTGCACATTGGTGGTGGTTAAGGTGGTTTCCCACTCTCTATGTGCTTTGAGTAGCAAGAAATGTGCTATATAAATGTAATATCTTCTTCTATCTGTTGTCAAATATTAATGTGACTTCATTCCAGCTGGTGATGATTCAGTTAAAGAGCAACAACGTGATCAAAGGCAAGTTCAAAGTTAAATGTGTTTGCTTTGGCTGAAGTCTGCACGACAGTAAACTAATGGCAATAATTGTTGCATTTATGTTTTGATCATATTTGGATATACCTACAGCTGTGAGTCTGGATTTTCACTGATGAATCTCATTAAGAATCAGATTCACTGATGAGCTCCTCTGCTAGGGCCGCATGTTGCTTGCAGTTCCCAAAAGTCTGCCTTCATACTCACCATGGACCAGCAGTATTACCAGGGTCGATCTGGAACATTGACATACTTTTAGGGCCTGTAATTAATTAGTCCTCTTTAAGAATGTATTTTTTAAAAAACACAAATTTGAAATTTAAACTCTTTGGACAAAAAAAGACACAAATATAAATACATTACAGTTGTGACAAAGTACTTGCAATAAGAACTAACCTTGTTGAATTAGAACTTTCAGTATCAGTACATCATGTACAAAAATGAAAATGAAATGAAATTTTATTTACATTGATTGTGAAATATTGTAATTTTTTTTAACTGTGTAAATCCTTCTGTTGAAATAAGTTATTTAACAGTTTCAATTTTGAATGTCAGTTTCAATTTATTCTTATTAAGCCCACTCCCATTTAAGTGTTCTGCATGGTACAAAAATTCCTCATGTGATATGGATATGCATAAAACATATTGTTAAAACACAACAGAAACAAAATATCTTAAAAGAAATGTATATTTTTATATACTGTGGATGCAACCAGTTCGTTAGTGAAAAATGTACCTTAAGGTAAAATGAGAGCTATGTTCCCCATAAGCAATAATATGTTTTAACCTTAAATCAAAGGTACAGTGCACCAGTAAATTTATATTATTAGAAAAGTATATAAATGGCAGCCAACGGCATTTAATGAAATAATATGTTTCTACCAAAGTGTCTTGGCTTGATATGGATAGAGGCTTTCAAGTGGATTATATTCTAACTGGAGGAGGAGTGTTGAGTCTTCATTACCTTCTCCTGATGTTTAACGCCTTTCACCCACACACTACATGCAGTGGTTCAATTTGTCTTCATTAACTTCATTTATTTTAAGGCACAATCCCATTCAAGTCTTTGTTATTCATCATTAACCTCACTTCAGTGTTGTTTTATTTAGCTGTATATGTTTTTCAGACTTTATTATCTGAATGCTTTTCTGTTTTTATGATAAAGAATTGAATGAAGGGGCACAAAGTGTCCTTTTGGGAAGCTAAGCATGAAAAAAGTGTATTTAAAGTGTTCTAAAGTAAGATGTTTCTGGTATTTTCCCCGATTAGTATTGGATTTCAAGGGAAAAATATTGGTGTCCCAAATAATCGATGACATATATGTGAAAAAGTGCATAGCATGGATATTATTGTGGGCTTATATAATGTAGATACAACATAAAGCTTGGTGATATGCCATTTTAAGTTATGTATGTGTTATATACTGTACGTACATATAGTTATACCAAACCACTTTCATTTTGGGGGCTTAATACCACTATTTAAAACATGAATGTGGATCTCACAATAAAACTTATATAAAAACGTTTAAACTAACATATAATCTGTTTACAGTTATTTAGAAAGCATGTAACTTTATCTGACCAACTTCTGATTCTTACACTACCAAGGTCTACACCTTGTTTAAAAAAACTTCAACAAAATGAGAAAATGTCCACATTTCCTATTGAACATAATTTATTTGAAAGAGATACTTAATGCATAATGTCTCCTTGTGCAATTTACATTCTCATTCTTCTCCTTTCTTGTTTCTTTGCTCCTTTTTACAACTTCCCATGTTGGGCATGGTGTCTTCTCTGCTCTCTCGGGATCATCAGATGCAATGCAATTATCAAAAGATGGGATAAACTTGTCCAATTCATGACTTCCTTGGTTTTCAGGTAATAAAGATTCTAGTAATCCTTAGAATAATGTCTAAGTTATATTAATTTTTGGTACTTGTGTGGTGTCCAAATATTTGTCTATTAAACCAATGGTATGTGAGGTGCTGTTGCACATTACTGTGTTGTGTTGAATAAAAATAATAAGAGAAGATATGAGTGAATATTATTGTATTATTGTTTGAGACACTGGAGTTGAATTACAGCTTTTGAGCAAGAGTTAAAGCAAAATAACTTTTAGGGTTGTGCTTACTCACAAGTTATGCCTAACCAAAGCCACCACAGAAAAACTGAGCTACAGAAAAATGAAACCTGCATGTGGCCCTGTTTTCTCAAAAGGTAGATGGAACACATAGCTGGGACCCCAGAAAACCAGGAAGGACTCTGATATTGGATATTTCATGTAGAACATACAGTACAGTATTCATATACTGTACTCTATCTCCAGAAAACTAGCCAGCTTATACTCTGCATAGCATGTATGGAAAATAATCAATAATAAATAAATATTAGATCTAAGGGATTTGTGCTTTTATATTGTTTCTTATGTTGTTTTCATGCTGTTTTCATTCCACTTGTGTTTATGGCTTGTAATAGATATAGGTTTGTTACGTGAAGCCATGGCAGATGTTATGTGAAACAAACCACATGATTTAAGGTGCGAGAGGAGGAATTCAATGACCATGGTCACCAGAGACTATGTTCTTTGGGACATATTTGTAATGATACATTGTGGTCTCTCTGTAAACCTGCTGATGAATCACGTTTTCCACTTTTGACCATAAACAAAAATGAAAAGATTTAAAGCTAAAGGCTTGCTACAAACTTGATCTTGAGACAGAAAGTTCTATAAAGCAAAGAAAACATCATGTAAGATGACTTTCTTTATCTGTTTGTTAATCATTTTATTAGTGGAGGATGTGGACATTTTTATAGGACATTCTTTTTAAATAAAAAAATTGGACATCATTGTAAAATAATTTTAAGGATAAGTCAATAATTATCCGCATGTTTATGATAATGTTGTTTGGGTTGGCAGTGCTTCTTTCCCAGTGCACATGTGGAAATATGGTATGTCTGTGGCCGGTGTCGCAAAGTTTCAATTTCAATCAGTCAGCTCCTCTTCTTGTTTTCTAGGAGTAAACATGGCCGCTCCACTCTCTGTTTTGCACCAGAGAAGAGCAGCAAGCAGTGATCCACTTTTTATGGGGTGAAGGTGTACTGTGGGCTGAAATCCTCATATGACTTTCTACGCAATATTTAGACAGTGTTTTACCATGGTTGAGTGTTTACAAATAGATTGAGATGTTCAAAAATGGTTGGACAAGTGTTAAGCTTGAAGAAGGAGTGTCCAGTACCAATGAGAACACTGAGCAAGTCCATACCATGATTCTGACAAACCAATGAGTAACTATGAAAACTATGAAATCACAAATCATATGCAAATTATTCATGGTTCTGCATATGACATCATCCACAATAGGCTTGGCTTTTAAAAAGTCTGTGTGAGATGTGTCTTGATACAGTTCACAGAGGAGCATGAGCACAATAGTCTAACCACCTGTCAAACTTATTGGGCCACTATTGTTATGAAGGTGATGCATTTTTGGTGAGATAAAACACAGATTTTTCACTTCGAACTGGAGAGAAAACGTCAGGGTATGGAATGTAGACACCACGGATCACCAGTCAAAAATCAGCAACCATACCACATGCACTTTAGAATAGGTCATCCACCTGAAGCTAAGCATGTTTCAGGCCTGGCTGGTACTTAGATGGGAGACTAACCAGGAAAAGGTTTGGGCTGGTGCTGGAAGAGGTATTGGTCCGGCCAGCAGGGGGTGCTTACCCTGTGATCTGAATGTGGATTCCAATGCCCCAGTGTAGTGATGGGGACACTGTGCTGTAAAAATGGTGCTGTCCTTCGTTTGAGACGTAAAACTGAGGTCCTGACTCTCTGTCGTCATTAAAGATCCCTGGCCATAGGGATTAGGGTGTATCATGATGTCCTGGCTAAATTGTCCACCACAGCCTGTTCATTCTGGCCCCCTAATCATCCCCTGTCTCTGATTAGCCAATTATCTCTCGCCCCTTTATCACTTACCAGCTAATGTGTGGTGAGCATACTGGTGCAGAATGGCTGCCGTCACATCATCCGGGTGGATGCTGCAAATCAGTGTTAGTTAAAGTGGCTCCTCGCTCACTGTGTAAAACTCTTTGAGTACCTTAAAAAGCACTATATAAATGTACTGAATTATTATTATTTATAAAATTCAGAAAATGATGCTCACAGTGTTTTGGGACTCACAAAGGGCAATACGGGGGATATTATCAGGAGAGGAGTTCAACTGTGAACAGTGCAAGTCACATTAATGCTGCAACACAAACAGAAGCCTGCAATTTGAAGCAGACATCAAGGCTTATTGTCGAATGCAGTTTAGTTGCTAAAAAAACATCTCAACCACCCATATGGAGTCACCTCAAGGGCCTGTGAAGTTCATTGTACACAAGAGATATGCCCATTTCTGCTTATATTATGTTAGTTATATAATTTTTTATATTACCTTTTATTCTTCATTAATATTGAAGCTATTTAACCCTGCAAACTAGGGTTAGAGTAAGGTCAGCATCCCACTTGCCTGTTGTGCAAGACAGCTAAGGGAGGTTGGTGCCAAGAAGGGAATCCAGCTCTAAAACATTTCTTCCAGCACTCAAAAAATTTAAGGTGCATCAGGCCTACCAGGGTGAAACCAAAAAATGGCCATTAAACCGATAGAGAGATTGATATTGCAACTAATGTCATATTCATTGAACAAATCCTAGTTTTAGGATGTCATTGTTTACTGCATTTTTTTCAATGTTGCTGTTTTGTTCCCAAATTGTTTTTAATAATTATTTTGTGTATTTTTCCCATGGGCGCTGCCATGTTGTTGACAGCAGTAGCAGCCATAGGCTGGAAGTAATGTGGTGCATGAGGAAGTAATGGTACACGATGATACCTCACTACCAGTAAAAAAGATGCACATCATCTCAAGTTTGAATTTTGAAGTGTAAATAAAATGACAGTAATGATAGTGATAGCAGAAATAAGACCTACAGCAATGTAAGGGAGCAATAACAGCAATGTAAGGGAGCAATAAAAGTTTGTTTAGGCAATGACTGGTTTTGAATCCCAACCTCGAATTTAGTTTGGTATGCTGGATTTTGCTGAAGAGCATTTCTGACTTCATGTAACAGCCTGCCTGATTACTCACCTTTTGTCTTCCCCAAGAAATATCAGCTGTTTTATCTGTGTGCTGCAACTTTTCACAGGCTGCTTGTTTCAAAACAGTTTGCAGTACTTAAGGGTTCTTTGCTACAAGATGACTGTGACACACTAGAGTGAAACAGGGAATATTGCTCTGATTATCATGCTGATTTTAATTTTTTTATCTGCTGTGCTTGCGAAGTTAAACCAGCACTTAAAGTTAATCTGGCTCAAGTGCCATTACATTACTGATTTTTAAGATGGACCAAAGAGTGATGTTCAAAGGAAAGGTTACAACTAAAAGAGTCGCTTCTGAGAGATAGAACACACTTTGTCAATCTGACCCTGAACCTCTGGAGAGAACAATAGTGATTGTCTTGCAAGATGTGCGTAAAATTGAATGTGACGCAAGTAACAAAATTCAGTGATGTTGATCTTCATTGAGCCAGAGAGAAAGATCAGATGCAGTGTGTATTTTTTGAAGTAGAGATTACAGTGCATTTTGTTAATATTGATATTAAACTGCCCCTCAGAATGATCTTTTCTCTAAATTTGAAGAACTTATTGATTTTAAAAGATATTTTAAATATTAGCATATTTAGAAGTAAGGTTTATTTTAAAAACAACAAAAGTTTGTTTTTATTATTAACTAGCGACTGGGAGCCTGATTGAATCGGGCTACAAATTTTACGTTTGTGAAATCCATACTTTCTCTGCAAAGAATTATTTGTTTTTTTAAGTCTTTGAAATTATTTTGTTATCATGGCACTGATTTGTGCTTAAAATAGACCTTTTCGACCAATGTAATGAAGAGCTTCCTGTTTAAATGGGGCTGCGAGACGTGAACTCAGTTCTTCTGCGCACCTCATGATTCTTTCCGGCAAACAAATTTTCAAAACAAACCATATTTTACAACTCTAATCAGAGTCGGAGTAATAATTATGTTGGCGTGATCATTTTAGACCTGAGATCAGCTAAAATTTAAACAATGACTGTTGTTAATACCCAGCCATCATTACTCAGATGTCAGAAGGACGGATGCCAAAACCGAACTGCCCAAAGATAGATTTCGACGTACCAAGCAAATGGCGATACGTTCTAAATTACTTACGGTTCCGAAGCTGTCGAAGGGTTTAAGTCAGTCGACGATGTTAGTCCTGGAAAGTACGTCCCACCAAACCAACGTTCCAAAAACTAACCAAACTTACTGTTATCTGCTCGAGCCAACACCGATTTACTATACTCAGCCGTCCAGCAGCGTCAGTGAAGCATTCAAACATTCTTAGCCAATCATGCAATACTGCGTCCGCGTTTGCCACGTTATGTTCTAACTACAGAGGCAGAGTCCCATTGCATGGTTCTAGCTTGTATTGAGTCGAGGTATTGATGCGAACACCATACATAATGGGGTATTGACGCGAGCACCATACATACAGATAGTATCAAATTATATATAAGGATTAATTTGTTCAGAGTTAAGAACCCCTAATGCTTTTAAACTAAAGCTGTATTCAGGTTTTTAAATATTTATTTATTAAAGAAATAAAATATGGCAACCAAACACAGGAAGCTGCTTTAGAAATTCAAATATGTTCCTTAATTCAGTTCTCTCTGTCTCTTAGTGTCACTGTAGACAGGGTTTCTTGAACTGGAGGCAGTTGAAGGTTGCAACTGTCACAAATGGATTGCAAAGGATATTGCGTTGGGTTGCCAGTGGTTGATTAAGCAAATTACTTACTCCACCAGGACAATCGGCAGTGATTCTTGATGGGGTGCAATGGGGACCCCACCCCTGCCCACTCTGATGATCAGCAGCAATTCTCGATGAAGGAAAACCACCACCTCATCTCAATCTGGTGATTCTTCAAGGGGGAATCCACAATTCTGATGATTATCACAGAATAGGTCTCAAAAGTCACTAAAAAGGCAAGACTGGGTCACCACAAAAAATGTCTAAAAAACCCTGATCTAGAGCTCTTGTTTACAGCAAAGGCAGTTCACATAATACAGGGCAAACAATATGAATGTCAAGAGAAATGTTTGGTTTTTTTAAAGTAAATTGAACCTGTTTTGTTGTGTAGTTCACTTTCAAGCTTACAATACGTTGGTGGTTCTTTGGGTTTACATAGTCTGGAGACTGGAAAATGTGTAGAGAGACACATGTGAATGTCAGAGGTGGGCTTGCTGTTCTTCAGACAAGCAAATAACCCACGATGAAATCTCAAAATCGTTCATCTATGTCCCCTACAAATTGGTCTATGTAAGTTTTGTGACCTGTTTATGCACAGGACTATCTACTGTATGTTGTAAATGAAACGCAAAACAGCATCAAAGGTTTGGAGGCCCAGCCCATATACCGTAGAGAAGTTAGTAGCAAAATGTGGTCTTTACAGACTTCAGTCTAAAACAGAACTGAAACAAAAGAAATGGCTGTCATATACAAGTGTATAGGCGGTGGAAGGGAAATGATGTCATGCCAAGTGGCATTCTGGGACCGGAAGTGACATCAGCAGGAGGTAAGATACTGAGACCCGGAAACAGAAGTGATGTTATGGGTGTCTTCTGAGGACCAGAAGTAACCATTAGTTTGAGGGTTTCTCAGTTTTTCTGCAGAAAGAGAGGAGAAAGAGTTAGAGGGCTGTGCCAACCTCTGGTCCGGCGGGAACTTGCACTTTTTTGAGCCCGTAAACTGTCTTCCAATCGCACGTGTGTGTTAAAGTATATGTTGTTGAGTATTCCTGACAAGACTGGATAAAAAGAATCACCAGAGAGTTTGTAGAAGACACAGACACATATCCATCTGTTCACAGCTTGGAAGGTGCTGACCAAAATGAAGGTGCTGCAACAAACACCACCTTCCTTTACATCCTCAGCTGATCCCACTCCAATAACCTTTACAAGCACTCTGTCCACCTCAGGAGACCATTTTTATGATCACCACAAATAACCAGAGACCTATCAGAAACACTGTTCTTTTGATTGACACAAGTTATCATAACACAGCAACACATCTTCACTATTAGACCGGGCTTGCCAGACTTGAGACCCCAAACTTTTGTTTTTTTTCCTTAAAAATTAAAAAGCATATGTAGATATATACTGTGACCCTGTAATATATATATATATATATATATATATATATATATATATTAAGCATTTCTGAGAATGGTAGGATTTGTTGTGTTTATGTACCTGATTAATTTTTAGCAATTTTAAATTTGTTTAATACAACAATATAACGTATTCCCATTTTATTTACCTTTTAACTGGAATACATTGTTTTCCAAATAAGTTATTGCTACATTTATAAAATGAGTCAATGCACTGTATATCCGTATTTTTGTAAAGTAAAAATGGTTGTGGCACGTAGGTTGAGCTCTGAAAACATTTGAGTTCAACATGAATTTGCAGGAAGAGCATCCTATGAGAATGCCCTTTTTTCCTATGTAACATACTGTGTGGAGCTGACAACGTGATGTCATACAAAAAGCCATACTGTAGATCTGATGAGCTTCCACTCATAATGTTACCATGTATTTGGAGCTGATTCATGTTTTATGAACAAAAAAATCATAGCTGGAAATGGATATTCTTATGCTGTGTTTCTGCTACTAATGAGTATTACACATCTTTAACACTTCGTGGTATATTCAGTATCACTGGAAGTGTTCAAAGTACAGAAGCTGAGATGTGCAAGAAGTTTATATAAGGAATATACCATGTAGCTTAGGTTCACTCAATGTTCACATCACCTTTGTCTCAGCTGTGGCATGGTAGGCACACACTTAATCCTCTCTTTAAATCTCACCATTTAAAGCAAGTGGTGGATGCTGGGAATTAAGGCAGTTAGATTTTTGACTCTGAAATTCACAGACAAAACATCACTTGGAGCAAAATATTCAATTCTTCTGTTGGGTACATTTGGGAAGAACTTACTATACAAGTTTTCAAGTTTTACAAAAAGACACTGGAGATCATTTTATTCTAAAGAGCTATAGAGCTGCCATTGAGTGGTCCAAATTCAGGACCAGTGTATTCAGGTAATGAGGGTGGGAGCTTGTGCTGATTACAGCGCATTGCTGCACCCACCACAATGCAAACCACCTGGATTGAGATCAGCCATGCAATGAGTGACACCTCAGCACCACACTGAACAGTGTGAGGTTTTTTTGCGGTGGCTGGAGTGGCAATCCTGCCACCAACCACCAAATTTTCCCTGCAAGTTGGAGGATCTGCTTGCTGGGCTGGATGCAGATTAACGTCATACCCAGGACGGAGCAATTGCAGGTGAAGGGCCTTGCTCAGGTAATGAGCACAATTAGAATCCTTATTAAAGATTATGAGGAAACTGCTCTTGTTGACTGTAGAAAATAATAATGTTATGAAACTGATAACATTTGGTTTCAGGTAACTTCACAGTTAACAGTTAGGTACATGAAAGTATAACCCTAATGAAATTAATGGGATTACTAAAATATTGTGAAAAATCTACTTCACAAGTAGCAACACTACTGAAACCTCTGTATAAAATGCTTTATGTTATTTGTCAGGACTCCTATTGATGTAAATGTCTTAAGAACATGGATGCTGTGTCTGCAATGCAAAAAGTAAGTGCAGTGTTTATAAATTGTGTATTTTTTTGTGTGAGGACATATTTGTTATTAACTGCCCATACGCCACCAAGTCTTACCCAGAATGGCCTCAAATGTCATCTGAGAAATGCTGCTTTTATGTGCTATGGGAGTTTTCAGAATTCCCACATGTGATATCTCACCTTCCCACTTCATTGCAATCACATGAATTTCTGGTCAGATTTCCAGCTGACTGAGCTATTTTTTTTATTGACTGAGGGGAAAGATCAGTATTACATCACAGCTACATTCTGGGTACCATTGTTTTATCTGAATGGTCTGACTTGGAGCTCCCTCTTAAATTGCATTCATGTGAAATTCCCAACTTAGAAACCCTTATTTCTCATCTGTATGATAGCATGTAACTGATGCACAAAGACATGAAACTGGTGACGACGTATGTTTCTTTGTATTTTCAAGCATTGCTGGAAACATCTGTTTAGATCAGATAAGATTTCCTCTTATAAAAAAATATGAAGCTGGTTTTAAATTAAACGTCGTTGAAGTAGCAGAAGAAATTGGTAACTGTGCTGCTGCAACAAAATTCGATGCGTCTGAGAAACTGATGCGAGATTGGAGGAGGCAAGAAGATGTAAAAAAAAAATTAAGTGTAGCATTTTATGATCAATTTCAAGACCCAACTTATACAAGAATATATACGGTGTGGTCCCCGGCCGGGGCTGGAGCCCGGCCGGGACGCCCAGGAGGACCAGAGGAGGGCTTGTGCCTCCTCCAGACCGAGAGGGGGCGTCCGTCCTGGTTATGCTGGAGGCCTCGGGTAGAGGGCTTGGAAGCCCAGCCCTGTAGGGACACGTGGCCACCGCCAGGCGGCGCCCCAGTGCCTGATTATCCCGGGAGCCCGGCACTTCCGCCACACCAGGAAGTGCCGGGGGGAAGACGACAGGGGACACCCGAACGGCTTCTGGGTGCGCAGCCGGCACTTCCGCCACACGGGGGTGTGTCCGCGGGAGATGGCCGGGAAGCAGCTGGAGCCCATCCGGGTTCCTATAAAAGGGGCCGCCTCCCTCCAGTCATTGGCGAGAGTCGGGAGGAAGCGGACAGAGCTGGAGAGAGGACAGGAGGCGGCCAAGAGAAAGGCAGTGGAACTGTGTGGCCTGGACTTTGGGGGATCGGTGCTGGAGGCACTGGGGTTGTGAGTGCACGATAAAGACTTGTAAATAGAATTGTAAATAAACAGTGTGTGGTGAAACCATGATGTCCGTCTGCCTGTGTCCGGGGCCAAGTTCACAGTGGCGTAGTCGTTTGGATGGTCCGTCTGGTACAAGACGGGGACTTGCTTTAATATCAAGTATGTCTGTGAACGGCCCGGCGCAGTAGCGGACCCCACACACTGGCCGCGGGAGCGGGCCACCCAGGGGACCGCCGCCGGTCCGCGGATTGGCCATCCCCGGGTGCGGGGAAAGAAAACCAGACGTCGCCAGAGTGCAGCGGGCTCCGAGAGCCACGCTGTCATGAAGGGCAGCCCAGCCGGCGTTGCAACACCGGAGGCCACACCGAGGCAAGGGCCTCGGCATGACGGGATCCGCGAGGTGAGTGCCCTGCCCTGCAGTAATCGGCCCTTCGGGGTGGACTGTACCTTATTTTCCGCAGGCAGGGACGGTCCGGATCCGCACCGGTGGCAGGAGCGCGCCGGTCCAGGGGCTGTCAGCAGCGCGGTGGCGGCAACAGCGGAGGCTGCGAGGTCGGAGCCGCTGCAGCTCGAAAAGCCACAGCAGCTGCGTAGCTGTAAGGAGGCACATCACCGCACCCAGAGTGGGGAAGACAAGATGGCCGCGGGCCGGATGTCCCGCCCGCTGACAGGCACGGGATTGGCCGGTGTGTCTTGCGTGTCCGCCGAGGATTGGATGGAGGCGGGACCAAGGAACGCCAGTCTCGTGCCTACGAGAGACCCGATTGTGCCAGAGGGGCTGGCCCACAGGAGACAGGCGGGGAGTGGGGCTGATGGACAGATAAGCCCACCACCGTCTGTCTCTATGTGTTCGCCTTTAGCAGAGGTGCTGAGTGCTCTTGCCGCTCGCTTGGAGCTGCTGACGGGGAAGGCGGTCGCGTTGGGAGAGACGCCGTGGGAGACGGAGAATCGGCGCGGCGCTGGAACCGGAGGCAGGCAAAGCACCGCGGGGGTGGTAAGTATTGCCGTCCCCGTAAAGCATGAAGGGGGATCTGCCAAACACGGCCGCGACTTTGTTAAAGGGGCCCGACTTCAAGTAGGCAATCCCCCCACAGCGGACGCGGCGGTGCAGACTGCCTGCGAGGCGAGGAGAGCGAATACGCAGGGGCTGGCAGGACCAGGGCTGATGAGTGCCCTGGGTCCTAGCGCCCTGCGCTCCAAGCCCGCAGCTGTCTCCTGTCGCTCTGCGGGGACGCAGACGGGGCTGGATTTGAGCTTTCGCCATGCTCAGACCCAGACCGTCAGGGCGTCCAAGAGAAGAAGGAGGAACCGAGGGAGGAATGCCGGTTCCTCTGATAGGAAGGGGCGTCTCGCTGGGTGCGAGCGTCCAAAGAAAGGCCGTCCTCTGCGGAGGCAGAGGGAATCCCCTGGGCGGCTGGGCGAGCCGCCTGTGTGAGCGGTCCCAAGGAGAGCGAGAGGACGGGCGTGGAACCTGCGGCGGAGGAGCCAGTCAGGCAAGTCGTGAGCTGTCGGAAGGGGGGGAGAGCACTGCTGGTATAGAGACCGACAGGACGCTCGGGGTGAGTGTCCTGGCAGTGCTTCTGGCCCTCCCTTTTCTCTTTTTACAGGCCCGAAGCCCCGACGAGCGCTGGAGCTGACGTCATTTGGGACCTGCCCTCCTGGAACGGGCCGCTCTGCGGGAGGACTCCCTGCCGGGAGGCCAATGGTGCCCCGGCTGGTGGGGACGGCGAGAGTGGCGCAGACCAGAGGGGTGCGTTGGCGTCGGAGGGGGTGCTGAACTGAGATGTCCCAGGGTGCCGTGTTGGACCCTGGGGACATAGTAGGACCCTCTCTGGGGACGTGCTACCCTTGCGGGGAGTGTCGCTCGGACCCACGTGTCTTCGCTAGCTGTGGGGCACTGTGGTCCCCGGCCAGGACGCCCAGGAGGACCAGAGGAGGGCTTGTGCCTCCTCCAGACCGCGAGGGGGCGTCCATCCTGGTTATGTTGGGGGCCTCGGGTAAAGGGCTTGGAAGCCCAGCCCTGTAGGGACCCGTGGCCACCGCCAGGCGGCGCCCCAGTGCCTGATTATCCCGGGAGCCCGGCACTTCCGCCACAACAGGAAGTGCCAGGGGGAAGACGACAGGGGACACCCGGACGGCTTCCGGGTGCGCAGCCGGCACTTCCGCCACACGGGGGTGTGTCCGCGGGAGATGGCCGGGAAGCAGCTGGAGCCCATCCGGTTCCTATAAAAGGGGCCGCCTCCCTCCAGTCATTGGCGAGAGTCGGGAGGAAGCGGACAGAGCTGGAGAGAGGACAGGAGGCGGCCAAGAGAAAGGCAGTGGAACTGTGTGACCTGGACTTTGGGGGATCGGTGCTGGAGGCACTGGGGTTGTGAGTGCACGATAAAGACTTGTAAATAGAATTGTAAATAAACAGTGTGTGGTGAAACCATGATGTCCGTCTGCCTGTGTCCGGGGCTAAGTTCACAACGGTAATTAACATAAACATTTAAATAATACAATGAACGAACAAAAAAGAAACAAACATTAAGCAGATTAGCAATTATGGCTATAGCATGACAATATCTCTCTTATTCTTCTTTCAGATGCTCCTGCTCCAGTGGATCGTCTTTTTCATATCATCCTATCTTTTGCATCTTGCTCCATTACACCCACCACTTACATGTCCTCTCTCACCACATCCATAAACCTCCTCTTAGATCTTCCTATTTTCCTCACCTTACAGCTCCATCCTTAATATCCTTCTCCCAATATACTCAGCATCTCCTTTTTGATTTTGTCTCCCAACTGCCCAACCTCATCTGACCCTATAATGTACTCATTTCCAGTCCTGTCCATCCTTGTCACACCTAATGCAAATCTTAACATTTTTAACTCTGCCACCTCCAGCTCTGTCTCCTGTTTTTTGGTCAGTGCCACCATCTCCAACCCATATAACCTAGCTGGTCTCACTACTGTCTTGTAGACCTTCCCATTCACTCTTGCTTTTAGCAAAAATCATTCCTGACACTCTTCTCTATCCTGCCTCTCTCCTTCGCCCCTCTTCCACAATCCCTGTTACTCTGTACTGTTGATCCTAAGTATTTATACTCACCCATCTACACCAACTCTACTCCCTGCATGCTCACCATTCCTTTGACTTCCCTCTCATTCACAGACATGTATTCTGTCGTGTTCCTTGTTATGGCCTTCTCTATAGTTCTCCATCAACACCCTCAGAGCTGACATCAAATCTGTAGTGGTGTTTCCCGGCATGAAATCATACTGCTGCTCGGTAAACATCACCTCTCTTTTTAACCTAGCTTCCATTACTCTTTCCCATAACTTGATGCTGTGGCTCATCATTTTATTCCTTTCTAGTTAATACCGTTCTGCACATCTCCCTTATTCTTAAAAATTGGTACCATTCCACTCTAAATTCCTCAGGCATCCTTTCACTTTCCAAGATTCCATTAAACAATCTGGTTAAAAACCCTAACCTGCTGCGCATGTTTCCCAGTGCTGTCCCTCTGTCTAGCCAATTGGTACAGGTCCTTTTCTCCCTCCTTAGTGTCCAACCTCTTGTACAACACCATATGCCTTTTCTTTAGCTTTTGTTACCTCTCTGTTCACTTTATGCCTTACCTCCAAGTATTTCTGTATCTCTCTGAATTTCACTTCCACTTCTGCTTTGCAAACTTCTTCCTTTGCATACTCTGCTGTACTTCTCCATTCCACCACCAGGTTTCTTTGTCCTCTTTCCTCTGTCCAGGTGTCACACCAAGCACCCTTCTATCTGTCTCCTTTACCAATTTTGCTATAGTCGCCCAACTATCTGGTAACTCTTCACTGCCACCCAGTGCCTGTCTTACCTCTTCCCTGAACTTAACCTTGCAGTCATCCTTTTTCAAATTCCACCATTTGATCCTTGTGTCTGTCCTCACCCTCCTGTTCTTCTTAACATCCAACATCATCCTACAGACCACCATCCTATGCTGCCTAACTACACTTTCCCCTGCCACCACTTTGCAGTCTCCAATCTCCTACAGACTGCCCCTACTACATAGGATATAATCTACCTGTGTGCATCTTCCTTCACTCTTGTACGTCACCGTGTGTTCCTCCCTCTTCTTAAAATACGTATTCACCATAGCCATGTTGCAAAATCCACTATCATTTGACTTTCTGCATTCCTCTCCTTGACACTATACCTACCCATCACCTTGTCATCCCCTCTGTTCCCTTCACCAATATGTCCACTGAAATCTGCTCAAATCACCAGTCTCTCTCTCGTGGGTGCATTCTCTACCACTTCATCCAGTTTAGTCCAGAAATCTTCTTTCTTCTCCATTGCACACCCAACTTGTGGGGCATATGCACTCTCAACATTCATCATAATGCCTTCAATTTCCAGTTTCATAATCATCACTCTGTTCTACACTCTTTTCACCTCCAAAACACTCTTGACATATTGTTTCTTCAGGGTAACCCCTTCTCCATTTCTCCTCACATCCAAACCGTGGAGGAACAATTTGAATCCACTTCCAATACACGTGGCCTTACTCCCCTTGCATCTGGTCTCTTGCACACACAATATATCAGCCTTCCTTCTCTCCATCATATCAGCTAACTCTCTCCCCTTACCAGTCATACTGCCAGCATCCAAAGTTCCTACCATTGCTTCCACTCTCTTTACCTTCCTCCTCTCCTCCTGCCTCCAGACACGTTTCCCCCCGTCTTCTTCTTTTTCTTGGTCCAACAGTAGCCCAGTTTCCGCCAGCACCCTGTTGGCTAACAGTACTGTTGGTGGCCATTGTCAATACCGGGCCTCAACTGATCTGGTATGAAAATCTATATTGTCCGCATATTGCTCTGGTAAAATTTTACACCGGCTACTCTTCCTGACATAACCCTCCCCATTTATCTGGGCTTGGGACTGGCACGAAGAAACACACTAGTTTGTCCCTTACCTCTGGCTGAGTTAGCATGACAATATCTCTCTGTGTTTCTGACAATTTGTTAGAGAGATATTGAGAGAGCATGACAATATCTATCAGCTTACGAATCGTAAGAAGCACTGGAATGACTTAATATTTTTTTATATATTGACTTTGGTAAAGAGTACTTAACAAATAAATTAGCAAGATTACACTGAAGGATATCTGTTCTGACGCTACATACCAGGAAATATTTACAGTTCACCAAAACAACAATCAGACTGTGACATCACAGTTTTCCTAGTGTTATCTGACATGTGCCTCCCAGCTAGCCTCCCATCAGTTTAAGCAGGGATTAAAATAGTTCCTACATTTTATTAAATATTGATAGCATATTGGTGTGTATATCCCAGTACTTTTAACTTAAGAAGACCTCCTCCAACATTTTACAAGCAGTCCCAAGCAAATCAATGAATATTGCAGTCAGTAAACTTAAGGGTATGTAATATGCTTTTCTTAGGTATCTTCATACGTACAGTAGCTGGCTGACAAAAGTAAAGCACACAGTGTTATGCAGTTCCAAGAGTAAATGTAGAAACAGGAAAACAACATGCTTGATTATGTAAAGCATTTTAATTAAAGACAGGAACTTGTTAAAAAAAAAAAACACATTGAAAAAAAGCAACCCCAGGGATCTTCTGAGAAACATTTGGGAAAGTTTCCTTCAGTTTCAACTCTTTGTGATTTGATTGTTTTGTTTTCACTGTACTCTTGCCAGTTCCCATTAGATTTTGTTAGACATATCTAAAGAGCCGGTTTTCTCACTTTTCTTATTGCTTAAGTAAAGTGTAATTGGTTCAAATGAGAATTTGGGTCTAAGACGTGAAAGTCCTCTGCTAATGTGCTGAACTAATGGTCCTTCTCTGAATAGAAAGAGATTAAGTGGCGCAGAGTGAGCCCCTCTTATCATGTGCGCCTTTAAAGGCAAAACTGCTGGAGTGAGTAGCAGCTCTTACTGTCCAAATGACTCTGTAGTTCTCGTCAGAATGTACAAAGATGGTGGGCTTAAGTAATTCTGGATCATGTACAGCTGACAAAAAAAAGAAGATATATTTAAAGATGGAGGCACTCTTTTTTCACCTTGGAGACTTTGTTACAGTTTTGAAATATTTTTTTTACTTCAGCTATTCACATTTTCATTTGTTATTATTGTAGGTAGTAAAGGTTGCATTGAAGTGTATGGCTCCAGGGATCAAGGTTCAAATTCAGACCTGACAACAGTCTGTGAGAAGTGTGAATGCTCACCTAGTGAACATGTAGTTTTCTTCTAGGTATTCAAGTTTTCCTCCCAATGTGTTTTTTTTGGGGCTAATGTTGCCTAGATAAAGAGATAGCTGTATATTTAGAACAACTGTACTTATGTATGTATGTGTATATATATATATATATATATATATATATATATATATATATATATACAGTACACCCCCAAAATTCGCTGGGGTTACGTTCCTAGAGCACCCGCGAATTGTGAAAAACCGTGACTTTTGGATGTGGTTAAAAATGCCATTTAAATGACTATTTTTATAGTTTAAACCCTAAATACAATATGCCCCCAAAGCACTTTAATTTCTTTGCAAACTCAGCTGCTGGTGAACTGCTGGTACAATTTCTGTGCTTTCTCATGGATGATGTTACCGTCTAAGGGGATGTTCTTCTTCCTGCAGTCGGTGATCTAGGCAGATTCCATCCTGACGATATTTTTATTCTTTACTGTCGTTACCTTTTTGGCACTATCACAGAAACTTACAGATACAGTACTCCGGATCGCTGCTTTGTTCTTCTTTATGTAGCGTATAGTGCCTTAATTAATGCCATAGTGACACACTACTGCAGCGTAACTTTTTAGTTCCCGGAGCAAATCCAGTAGTTCAACCTTCTCATGGAGTGTTTTAAACTTCTTCTGGCGCTTAGGCTCAGTGCCAGAAGCCTTAGAAGGTGCAGGGTGTTTCGGCGACATCTTGTGCATTTAAGAATAACAAAATGAATAAAACAACAAAATGGAAAACACGAGGACACTCAGCTGGAGACGCGTCACAGGGCAGTAGTCAATCAGCAGCAAGGAGAAATGAATAACGCTCTTGGACTGGCTACTTTAACCATCCCAAACCGTGTTTCCCTCAACAATTGCTTCCTGTTCTCTCTACAGTACAGTATTGCCACGAAAAAAGCCATAAAAAATTGAGGAGGATATTTGCAATTTCCGCTAACAATTAATAGTTAGGTTCTGAGAAAAAATCTGCGAACGACTGTATTGT
>JANRMT010062835.1:56802958-56814161 GCA_026402145.1 Polypterus bichir lapradei | reverse complement strand
TATAGTGACAGATGGGGGCACTGTAGTCCCCTTGAACCCTCAGACCAGACGCCAGACACCAGGTAAATGTCCAAATATTAAATTTATTTGAACAATAATGTGCACAAAGCACCCTCCACTCCACTATACTCATAAACAATAATAATAATAATCACAATACAATAATCAATCCTCCTCTCCCAGATGCGTTGTTCCGTTCCTCCCAACTCAGCTCCTACGTATAGGATTTCCCAGAGTCCTTTATAGTCCTTGACCCGGAAGTGCTTCTGAGCCCTCAGTCTATGTGATTATCCAGCACTTCCAGGTCAGGTAAAAACTCCTCTTCTTCAACCCGGAACCTCTGTCCATGTGACTGTGACGTACTTCCAGGCTGTATGGAAAATACTCCTTGTTCCTCCCTGCAGCGTCCTCTAGTGGCCCCCATGGTATCCAGCAGGGCTGTGGATAAAATCTCCATTGTCCAGGATTCCCTGCTGGCCTTCGGGGCACCTCCATGCTGCAGGAAGGGCTCCATCTGGCAGCCTGGGGGTATTGGCCGGGATGAACGACTGGCCATATGCCACAATATTTATATATATTGTCCCACACGTGCGAGTAGGGGGACATTGTGTTGACCAAGTAAAGGCAATACCACGCCAGGCCAGGGGAGGACAGGGTGCACTAAACCTTCTCCTGTTATCTCTTCAGACCAGCCGCAGGAAAACCTATCTGAACCAAGAATGTCACTTCCAGTTCCGGCACCCAGAAGAATGTGACTTCCAGTTCCGGTGCCCAAAAGAATGCCACTTCCGGTTCCAGCACCCAGACTGATGCCAGGAAAACATCACTTCCGGTCACCCTACATCACTTCCTGTCTGATCACTTAAAACCGCCATCTTTTCCATCTTTCATCAGTTCTGTCTTGGACTCTCTACAGTCAACTTCATTATTGCTTGAAAAACCAAACCTTTGCAGCTAGGAATATTATACGGATGGCTTCCCCAAACCTTTTTACGTGTGTCAAGTCTCTTCCTTTTTACAGTGGCGTAGTCGGCAGGATGATGGCCTCCTGGAGAGATCGGAAGGCAAACCTAAACTTAGGCTTGACACATGTTTATAAACCAACGAATCATCAGATGGGTAAGTACCGCTCCCGAGTTGTGCTTCAATGTGCTTCAACCTTTCATCCTGTTAAAGGTCCGGGGAAAAATAGCCCCGGGACCCACAGGCTAGAGCCAGGTGCGTCAGGGAACGCATTGAGTGCTTATTATGGCCTCCCGGGTGTGGGGACTGCCCCTACTCATCCCACAAAGGGAAAGCCCTTTAATAAAGATGGGAGAAACCCAGGCTGGCAGGTGAAAAACATAATGGCCTGGAAAATTAACACAGCTAAGGCAAAAAAGAAACAGGTTATGGCTTTATGGGCTAAGGTGGCTGGTTGGTTACAGCCCCATAAAAAATCCAGCAACCAAATAGCAGAGCAGGTGGCCTGCACCTTATTCCTTAAGAGCCTTCCCAAAAAAATTGCCCAGCCGGCCTGGGAATATACAGATATTGTCGCATTAGCTGAGACAATAGATCACCTCAGGGCAGAAACCGGCTTGGGAGTGTCAGAACGGGACTCGTGTGAACCCGGGCGTGTTTGCGTCCCTAATACAGAGTCCTGCGGCTATAATTTGAGGCATGTTCGAGTGGACCCTGGGACGTGCCGGCAGGCACTGCGAAGCAACAAAGGGGTCTGCGGGGTGATGTGGGAGGAGGTGCGGTGTGCTCTCGCTAATCCACTGGCCTGTTCACATACGGGAAAAGTGTTAGTTAATGGAATTAAAGTAATCGCTTTATTTGATTCCGGCAGTAACATTTCCAGTGTTGCTTGCCATTTGATATTACTGCAACAATGGTGTAAGAATAAGACCTACAATACCTGTATTCACAGGGATGTCCGGTATTATCGATCCACCAAATGCTTTATATTTCAGGACGGTATAATTAAAAAGCTAATGGTGGCAGTGATGGATAATTCTCCCTTCCCCATGATACTAGGAAGAGATTGGGTCGACATAAATAGCAGTGATACAGGCACTTCTCCTCGATCACTAGGTCTAGTCACGGACGCGGATTCAGCGGCCTCAACTTCCTCCACACCATGTATACAGCCGGCTGAGGAGCGGACTTCGGCCTCTGGTGATGATGAAGAAACACTTGGGATATCGCAGCCCGAGACGTCATCAGCAAGCGCTCAGACGGCTCGGGACGAAAACCCGCCCCATGAGGTCGAATCCGATCCTCTCTCACGTCTGCAGTTTCAATTCAGGCATGCCGCCTTCATTTAAAAGGGAACAATGGAATGATGATTCCTTTAAATTTGCAAAGAATGCAGTCATCTAATAGATGGCCAACGCACCTCACACCCCATGCCACAGGGTCCTCACTTTGTGCTTAATAATGATCTGTTATATCGGGTGGCAGAGCATGAGGGACAGATAAGGTCGCTGTTGTTAGTACCACGGACTTACCGGCGATAGGTCTGTGAACTAGTGCATACCCATCTGCTGGGAGCCCATTTGAGCCCTGAAAAAACACTTGAGAGAATTAAGCTCTGATTTTTTTGGCCCGGAATTAACAAGGAGGTTTGCCGCTTTTGCACATCCTGTCCGGAATGTCAATTGACAAAATTCTTATTTGGTTTATATTCATGTTAATCATGTGGATATAATAACAAAGAACATTCGTAAGTTCCTTGGACACCTAATCCTTGCATATAAAGGCAGTGCCTTGTTTTTGGTGATGTCAAAATGTGACTGTCATTCGCTAGCAACAGCCTATTGATCTGATTTTGTTCTTTTGATTTGCCACTTGACTGTTTATGTAAATTAGCTTTTAATGTATTTTTTAGCATTTAGGTAGCCAGTATACCAGTTCCTAACTGTGTTTTCTCGATCACAATTTCCTCTCTAAAATTCAAGCCTGCCTTATAGTGAAACAGCCTCAACCCTTTTAACCACATCCTTATCTCATCCTTTGAAATGTCTGAACTCTAAAACTACTCAAAATACAATTTCACAGTTATGTACAGTATCTGCTAAGACCTGGTGGTGATCTAAGCAAAATAAGCTCAAGTTGTGAAACAGCCTGGCATTGCCCATATAACTCTATAATTGGCAACTGTGATGGAAAAACATTTGTACCAATTGCCAACCAAAAGGTTGGACTTTTGTGCATCCAAAAAATGGAAAAAAAACATCAATTCTATACTCTGTTTTCCTGGCCATACCTCAGAGCCAGGCATACCTTCATAGCAAGACTGCTGTTGTTTAGGTTGTGGTCGCAACAAAAGCTGGAGCAATTCCTTTTACTCTGAGGAGCAAACTGGTGCTAGACTTTAAGACTTGAAAACACGCTTCTGTTACAGAGTTGGGAGAGGATGCCATGAGTCCAGTCCAGGAAAGCAAGGTGCATAAGTAGGAGAGACTGTACATAAAAACAACACATTTGTCTTGCTAAAGACGGGATATGACTAATCACCAACTTCCAAGCAGATGTGAATTTTATGCCTAGCAAATGAGGACCACTGTGTATGAAACCTTTCAGAAAACTGCAGTACTTCCTGTAACCAAAAGATGTGACCAAAAGGAAAATGGAGTAGAGCTTCCTAACAAAGAAAGAAAAAACATGAATAGCATCCTTCCATGTGTGTCTGAGAAAGATGAGCTGTGTGTGGAAAGTAAACCAGTGTAGACTAGCTGTGAGCAAATCAGTTCCATTATTACGGTGCAGGTGCTTGAAACTTAATTACTAAGTAAAAAACTTCTCCATCTTGATGACATTAACTGAAAGATCAGAATTCATAAATTATGTGGCCTTTTCTGTCTGTGTATACTTGCATATATCCATATATTTGGATATATTATGCATATATTTATCATTATATCATTATGTTATTTGTAAATTGTACTCTTCGGACAATAGCAGTAAGTGTGTCTGGGTTATTTGATGAAAAATAGTCTATCACCACATCCAAGCCACAAACAGTGAAAAAGAAATTTAGTTAATGTGGATTTAGGATTAGAATTAGGATCTATGAACACAATTAATATATTGTATAGGTCTTTTCATAGTTTTGCCCTCCTGGCTGGAAGCACTATCTTCATATCTTAAACTTCACTGAAAACAGTTGCAGATACCTCATTTGTTTTATGAAGACCACAGCAGGAGCTCTCACTGTAGTCTTCCACCACTGTACATTTAAATTGTAATTGCAGTGTATTTTCAAGCTTTTGCAAACTGCTAAAACAACTATTATCCATAACCTATTCCAGTCACATACCATGACAGGATTCACAAGTATGTTAGTATTCTAGGCTTTTGTTTTAAAGAAATAGCAACACAGTCCATAATTTCATGAAGTCTCTTGTCAAGGGGTAAGTTGTTTATCACAGCCAGACTGGCCTGTTCTGTCCTGCCCTGTCCTGCCACCCTATAAGAGAGTGAAAGGAATTTAATAAGCCTTGATGAATACAATTAATACAAATTAAAGTAGCAAAATACAAATTAAAGTAGCGAGTACAGTTAAACATTTAATCCATTCATTCAGTTAAACTGTGAACCCATGCATGCCAGTGCATGTGGGGCAGGGTAGAACATCACATTACTCAAGCACACCCATACCCACTCATCCAGGGACAATTTACACAGAGCCACAAATGAACCAAACATGCACATCTTTGGCAAAGTTATTTTATGAAGAAAACATGTACAATCCAAAAACAGACAGGCTGAGACTGTAACCCTGTATTGGGGAGGTATAAGGGGCAGCATTCGCTACTTTGTCATTAAGCCTAATTTTAAGCATGAGTACTTTATGCTGTGCTGTTATAATATTAAAGAATGTTTGTTTTTTGCCATTGATCTGCTTTTCTAACAGAGGCAACCCATGTTAAATGGGCTGTGAACTTGAACTGTGAGAACCGTTCCGCTCTTCTCCTGAAGGTCATGACAAGATTATATCTGATTGGCCAGGTTTTTTTTTTTCCTTTGGTCTCCTTGAAGAAATAACCCTGACCATGCATGGAATAATTTTTCTTTTGTCTAATGAATGGCTGTGGTATTTGAAGTAATGACATTGTGGTCTCATTAATAATGGTTGAGGGACAAGGCTGTGATGTGCATTACTAAATTACCACTATGCATGTTGGGATTTTTATTTATTTATTTATTTTTGGATTAATGTTTTCATTTTTGAACACATAAAATGTAGTTGAGCTGTACTTCTGTTAGACTGATTAGCAAGATCAATGTGGCACGTATGAGGGCAGTCACACCTGTTCCCTTGAGAGTTTATAACATGTTAACAGCAGTCTTAACCTCTCCAAAATTGTACCTTTTGAATCAACAACACACTGCATTGCCTTACTGCATATTGTTGTCTCATATATATGTGTACAGTATATATATATATATATGAAACTTTTAATAAAATATACTTTCAGCTGCAGTGATCAACTGAGTGTTATCAGACTGCCAAATCCCACGCTCATATATCAGAGCGAGAGCCACATTAGTATGACTTTCTAATGCAGTGCTACACAGCTTACATTTGTCATGCAATTTGTTTTCAAGTCATTCCTTGAATAATGCTTATAGCCTTTCTTGGCTGTCTGACAGAATTTTTTTTCTTTTGTTTCTGTATGGGACATGTTTGACATGCTTCAAGAAATAAAATTGCCCTGCAGGAACCATTCTTATAATGTTTGCTGACTAGCAAAGTCTAGGCAGTACATATTTCCTTCTTAAGCAGCTTATACAATTATATGCAATTTTGGGCCCTATATTTTTACTTAACATTTTTTTTTTTAGAATAATACAATTTTTCAGCTCATTCAACCTATGAAGTGAAATATGAACAGTGTACTCTGCAGTATATATGCTATATATATAAAACACTTCTATTTTACGTACATTGTAAATATCTATCAAACAGTGGATGAAAAATGTTTAAACCATTTGTAACCTGGCTTACTGCTTGTGGCACTATCGCATTAGTACTAATCAACTTAATGTCTTGTTCATTTGAGGCACTCCTACCATACTGTAATGAGAAAGCACAAATTCTTTAATGAGCATGTCCATTTATTACCCTTAAACATTCATTATTGAACCAGGATCAGGTCAAAAGGTATCACTGGTCCTGAGACTAAAAATGACCCTTAGAAGGAGGGTGTCATTACATCCACTTTTTCTTAAACAGGCCAATCTAGAGCTTCCAAACTACTTAAACTACCTGGACCTTTAGGATATGACAAGAAAACTGACCTTAAAATATTAAAATAGCATAAAATCCTCACACCCACCTTACCAAATTCACTGTCACAAGAGGGGTGCCAGAATATTTGGATGTTGCCTCTGCCAATTGTAAACAGGTAATTACTAATGCATCTACTCATGGACTGATTCTGCAACCAGAGATTCAAATCTTACAAAGCTGGGAAAAGTTTGGGGAGGATGAGGACTAGATCCACTAATATCGTGTCTTTTTCGTCCCCCACCGATTCTCCTGTTTCCTGTAATATTCATAAACAGTTTAAAAAAGTCAATAGACCTCTTGTTAAAGGAGTTGAAGAGATGAAGGGCGCAAAATCTAAACAACAATTGTCAGATATACCTAGATATAATACCTCTTCTTCTAATTCTCCACAAAAACAGTTTTATTTATTAAAAATTAAATCTAATATAAAAGAATGCCTAACGAAGTGGGAGTTGCAATTTTTAGAACTGGTGCTTTTCCTGGGGATGAACATTTTATATATTTGGATGAATGTTATTATCCAGGACTGCAGATTGAAATGCGGTATTGAAAAGAATCCCATCTTATATTTCCCAATTTACACTGCAAGTACAGTACATGTTCAATTTACTGTTCTTTCTATGGGCTTCCAGGATTTTTTTTTAATATACATCATAATGGAGAGATTAATTTCCTTGAAATCCTGGAAGTATTTAAAAAGGTTTTTCCATCTGCAGTCCTGTATTTAGCACAAATCCCACTGTACTCTAGAAATCAAAAAGTGACTTGGAAAATTTCTAAATTTAATGAAAACATTTTAAAACATTGTAATGTTTTACATAACCACAATGTATCCGATTGAAAGGATCCCAGATCAGTTGTCTGAGGAACCAGCTAGAGTGATCTTGCAGCATTGGTTTTTACAAGTATATTTTACCAGTAACAGTGCACTGCACAATAACGTGCAGTGAATAAAATTGATTTGAGCATTCACACTGTAGTTTAGCATTTGTTTGCTCAGAGGTTGATGCGCTTCTTTTCTCTACCCTAGCAGCCCACTTCTTCTCTTGTTTCGTCAACATTTTTTTGCATTAAAACTGATTAAGTCAGTGTTTGTGTTGCAATTAGTTAGTACGTTATTTTTTAATTTTTCACTTAAGCTGGCACTTAAGTCTTCAATCTGCCTCAAGAATGATTTAAGATATGAAGAGGTGGAAGTGACAGTGAAGGTAGTAGGAAATGAGAACGGCGCCCACAGTAGCATTTTATATATAAAGATTGTACCTGCCCTATTCGTTTATTTGTATTTCCCTAACCCTATTATTTATAGATTCCTTCCTCTACCCTTAAACTAATCTTAAAGCTTGTATTTTTATAGCCATAGTCTTAAATATCACCTTTGGGGCCCTAAGGTTAAAACTCTGGCCAGGGGCCCTATTACTAACCCTTTTTATCCCATTTATAACATAGTTTAAATACCTCATTAAAAAAAAAAAAACTCTTTTAGATATTCACTTTATTTTTAGGCTGGATTGTAAATATACTTTATATCTATACTAATAAAAGGCAAAGCCCTCACTGACTGACTGACTGACTGACTGACTGACTGACTCACTCACTCACTCACTCACTCACTCACTCACTCACTTATCACTAATTCTCCAACTTCCCGTGTAGGTAGAAGACTGAAATTTGGCAGGCTCATTCCTTACAGCTTACTTACAAAAGTTAAGCAGGTTTCATTTCGAAATTCTACGCGTAACAGTCATAACTGGAACCTACTTACGTACATATATATGGCCATAGCCTGCAGCTCGGTCGCCATGTGAGGTGGAGTTGCATCCCCCATCATCACGCCTCCCAAGTAATTGAGTGCCTGCCCATATAAGGCTGTCCGTCAGCAGCAATCCAATAGACACGCTGCCGCTAAATATTCGCGGGTGAAGGACTGTGCTTATGCAAACGAAGATGAGATGGTCAGGGATAGACTAGTGTTTGGCACAAACTCAGCGAAAGTGCAAGAGAAACTTTTAAGTGCCGGAACTTAGCTAACATTAAATAAAACCGTGGACATCGCAAGATCGCACAAGATAGCACAAGCACAGCTGAGAATCTTTGATGCATGTACTCTGAGCGGCTCACGTGAACTGACTGTGAACGCAGTACACAGAGAACAAGCAAGAGCTCCAAATAGCGCTGAACAAAAAACACATTACACAATTGAGAAGGCAGCAAAAGAATATGAAGAGAGTGACGCATACAAGCATATTCATAAGTGCAGCTACTGCGGAAAGAAAGCACACGGTGGAAAAAGTCAATGTCTAACTAAAGGAAAACAGTGTAAAAAATGTGGTGTCAGGGATGCCAGGGGCAACGACCCGGCCGGGACGCCGTGAGGGACCGGAAGAGGGTCAAGGCCCACCCTGGATCATGTGGGGGCCGCCTTCCTGGTTGCTCTTGGGGCCACGGGTTGAGGGCATGGAAGCCCCACCCTGTAGGGGCCTGTGGTCACCGCCAGGAGGCGCCCCAATGCCTTGGGGACCTGTTACCTCAGCACTTCCGCCACACCAGGAAGTGCTGGGGGGAAGAATAAGGAGGATACCCGTAGAGCTGCCGGGAGAACAGCCGGCACTTCCACCACGCTGGTGCGTGGCCAACGGGGGAGTGTCGGAAGCACCTGGAGCTCATCCGGGTCATATATAAAAGGGGCCGTCTCCCTTCATTCGAGGCTAGAGTCGGGTGGAAGAGGACGAGGCAAGAGAGGAGAGTGGAGGCGGCCCGAAGAAAGGCATTTGAGTGGCCAGGACTGAGAGTTGGGGTTTGTGCACTAATGAACTGAGTCTTTGTGACATTTAATTGTAAATAGTTGTAAATAAACACGTGTGGTGGTATTGAACAACATGTCCGCCTGTCTGTGTCCGGGTCAGCTCCACAGTGGTAAATAGAACCACTTCGCTATAGTTTGCAGGACTGGGAAAGGTAAACCCGTGCATGCTGTGTGTGATGTCTCAGATAAAGAGGAAGACGAGCTGTTTATTGATGCAGTAAGAGAGGAACAACCCTCTGAAGCTGAACAAGCCTTTGAGGACATATCAATAGGAAAGCATGGTGTAAAGCTTAAGTTTAAATTAAGTTTATAGACATGCTGCCGCTGGCGTTTGTCATGCCTACGACGAATACGATATTCGTGAGATACAAGTTTATAGGAAAGCAAGGTGTAAAGCTTAAGTTTAAAGTAAGTTCATAGACACGCTGCCGCTGGCGTTTGTCATGCCTAAGACGAATACGATATTTGCGAGATACAAGTTTAATGAGAGGACGCAGGGTATAAACGAGACTTTCGATCACTTTATAACGGAGTTAAATTTGCTGGTGAAGGACTGTCCTTATGCAAACGAAGATGAGATGGTCAGGGATAGAATAGTGTTTGGCACAAACTCAGCAAAAATGCGAGAGAAACTTTTAAGTGCCGGGTTTGAGCTAACATTAAATAAAGCCATGGACATCGCAAGATCGCACGAGATAGCACAAGCACAGCTGAGAGCCTTCGATGCATGTACTCCGAGCAGCTCACGTGAACTGACTGTGAACACAGTATGCAGAGAACAAGCAAGATCTCCAAAGAGCGCTGAACAAAAAACGCATTACGCAATTGAGACGACAGCAATAGAATATGAAGCGAGTGACGCATACACGCATATTCATAAGTTCACCTACTGTGGAAACAAACCACACGGTGGAAAAAGTCAATGTCCAGCTAAAGGAAGACAGTGTAAAAAATGTGGTAAATTGAACCACTTTGCTAAAGTTTGCAGGACTGGGAAAGGTAAACCCGTGTATGCAGTGTGTGATGTCTCAGATAAAGAGGAAGACGAGTTGTTTATTAATGCAGTAAGAAAGGAACAACCCTCTGAAGCTGAACATGCCTTTGTAGACATATCAATAGGAAAGCAAGGTGTAAAGCTTAAGTTTAAATTATGTTCATAGACACGCTGCCGCTAAATAGTCACAGGCAAATCCACAACTTAATACCGGGAATGCCTGTTAAACATCTTAGATTCACGAGTACCAATTTGGGTAGTGATCACTTCAATGAATGAAACCTGTTATCTTTACAACGGTTGACAACGAAGATGAGATAGACTAGACAAACACGGAATGTAACTTGAACACAACACATCCTCCAAATACGAACCTGATTGAAACAAATAATGATAATCAAATCCTTGATGACAGCAACACTCATAACAGTCACAAAACAATTACATTGACAATCATGTTACGTTATTTTTAAAATGTTTCCTTTTCTTTTTCATAACTTCTTTAACACACTACTTCTCCGCTGTGAAACGCGGGAATTTTGCTAGTGTATATATATATATATATTGTCACACACGTGCGCATGGGAGGCAGCTAAAGGGCTTGAGTGAAGGCAGTTCTGAGGCATGCTGGGATGTGGCAGAGTGCACTGACTCTTTTTCTCCCTTTGCTGTAGAACCTTCCCGGGAGATTCCACCAGGCTCTCTTGACGTCACTTCCGGGACCGAGCCAATGGAAGTAGACCTTACCGGCCCCTGTGATGTCACATCCGGGCTCGAACCAATGATTGAAGAACATGGGCCTGATCCTTATGACCTCACTTCCTGTCTTCCCCTTTAAAGGCCTGCCCTTTTTCCCTTTTCCCTCAGTCTTGTCCTGGACTCAGCTGTATGCACATCAGTGTTGTGTATTTGATAAAAACAGTTTTGCAGCCAGGATACCATATTATACGGGTGGCTGCCCCAAACCTTTATCTTTTTATGTCTCTTTTTTGTGACAATATATATATATATATATATATATAATATATATATATACAGTAATCCCTCCTCCATCGCGAGGGTTGCGTTCCAGACCCCCCCGCGATAGGTGAAAATCCGCGAAGTAGAAACCATATGTTTG
>JANRMT010062835.1:56779270-56796135 GCA_026402145.1 Polypterus bichir lapradei | reverse complement strand
CCGGAAAACCCCAAACCTTTATGTTGTACCTTGCTTCGTCTTTTACATAGTGAAACAGGACAGTGAGGAGGGCCCCACCCAGCTCCCTACTCCTGACATCACACTTCCTCCTCCCCTCAGCCTGCAGTCTCTGTCTCGGATTAGCATGAACATATCGCTCATGCAAGCAACCTATGATTCTTAGCACAATGAGAGAAGTCATAAAATCAACCAGAATGTTCAAGCAAATTAAAGAAAAAAAACCCGATCTAAATCCGTTAAGTAGTTCTCTCATTCGCTAGCTAAGCAGAGGTAAGGTACACTCCCCGAGGCTGGTGTGTGAGTGAGGATGTCCCCGCCCTCGCCCCCGTCCCTTTGGCCTACTGCATGTCTCTCGGATTCGCACACATAAATCAGTTATTATATAAGTAAATTATAGGAAAATGTAAATCCGTTAAGTAGTTCTCTCGTGAAAAGCGGACAGACAGACAGACAGATGCTGGATTTTATATACACTGTGAGTGGGAAAAAAACACACCAAAATGTTTTTCATCACATCTTCAACAATAGTCGGCCGATTTTGATAAAATTTGGAACATTGTATAAACTTGTGTCAAAGCCTGGTCAAAGCAGTATAAGATCTTACTTATTTATAAATTTGGTTGCCATGGATACGTGCGGACGATAAAGTTTGTAAACAAGTTTGACCCTTGCTAAATTTGCAGATAAAAATGGGTTTCAGTACAGAAGACCAAATTTTTATTAAGAATTTGGTTCTGCTAAAGGGTTACAGCAGTCGTCGACTGATAAAAGAGTTCCCACAGAAAGGTTGGAACAAAAACGGCCTCGATGTGCTGCTACGAAAGATTCAGTCGACCGGCACTGTGGACCGGCAACCAGGCAGTGGTCGACCACGCTCGGTGCGTACACTTGAAAACATTGAAGCTGTTAACGATCTTGTACTAAGCCAAGAAGACGCACCACAGACTCACAGAACAACTCAACAGATAGCTAGAGAAATCGGAATAAGCCAAAGAACTGTGGTTGAGATAATCCATAAAGACCTGAAGCTGAAGTGCTTGAAAAAGCGCCGTGCACAGCAGTTAACAACAGCCAACGAGGAGTCGCGCTTGAAACGATGCAAGCAGCTGCTGGACAAGTTTTCAGAGCACAGCGTCAGCTTCATCTGGTTCACAGATGAAAAGGTTTTTACAGTGGCACCACCTATCAATGCCCAGAATGATCGTCTGTACGTACCATCAACAACAAAGAAGCGAGATACTGATGCCAAGCGCCTCCTGCGGACCCGCCCTACCTTCAGCCGCTCAGTTATGCTATCGGTAGCAGTCTCCAAACTTGGCTGCACAGAGCTTTTCTTCATTGAACCCGGAGTAAAAGTCAATGGTGCATACTACCGGGATGTCCTGCTGACACAGAACATGTTGCCAGCAATCAGACACATGTCAAGAGACTTCTTTGTCTTCCAGCAGGACAACGCCCCAGCACACCGTGCACGGGACACTGTTGAGCTGCTACGTCGTGAAACTCCAGGTTTAATTGGACCAGACCTTTGGCCAGCAAACTCACCAGACCTCAATCCCGTCGACTATCGAATCTGGGGTTTGATGCAAGACCGCGTCTACCAGACTCCAATACAAGACATCGAGGACCTGAAGCAGCGCCTCATCTCTGTCTGGGCTGAACTGAAACAGAGTGTTGTTGACAAGGCAATTGATCAGTGGAGACCAAGGCTGAGGGCTTGTGTTTGTGTCAAGGGAAAGCACTTCGAACAACTTCTTTAATAAATCATAAAACACTTATTAAAATTACTGTTCCACATCTTGTTGATAACTTTGAATGAAAAGGTAATCTCATTTTATTTATGTCAAAACACGAAGACTTAAGTTCAATAAGATAGTGCAGCGATGTTGTTTGTTTGATGTGAGTAATTAATACAACTGTTGTTGGAAAACATATTACATACACTTTGTATCAAACATTAAGTAAATCAGCCGACTATTGTTGAAGATGTAATGAAAAACATTTTGGTGTGTTTTTTTTCCACTCACAGTGTATATAGAGATCTGTGGGATCACTTTTTTATTTTTTAAATCAACTTAATGTGCTGTCTGCCCTGTCCATCCCATGTGTACTAAGTAACATTTTATTTTTTCTATGTCCATTTTTAATTCATTTTGATAAAGACAAGAACCTTTATGCTTACTCAGTGGAGGTAAGACAGTGTTCTGTGGTGTTTCAAGCCAGTTGATGGTGTCACAAATAGCACCTAAAATAGTGTTCACACCCCCATGGATGTTTTCACATTTTATTGTTATAAAACATTGAATCACTGTGGATTTTATTTGGCTTTTTTGACATGATCAACAGAAAAACACTCTTCAATGGCAAAGTGAAAACAGATTTTTCCAAAGTGCTCAACAAATATAAAACACAAAGCAACTGATTGGATAAGTATTTACCTCCTCTAATGACACACCTAAATCATCACTGCTACAGCCTGTTGGTTTTAGACGTCACATAATGAGTTCAATGAAGATCATCTGTCCGGGGATTCAATTGATTGTGGTATAAATGCAGGTCCAGCTTGTGGTTCGTTTGTATCATGACCTGACATAGACAAATGGACACTCCAAAAATACAAATCATGGGATGGAAACAAAAAATATCTGTCACTGAATATTGTTAAGTAACAGTCTGAATGTCATTTTTGAATTATTATCTTATCTTCAGATTTTATATATTTTCTGCAATTTTTGTTTATTATGCATTGTCTGTTGAAATGTGCTTTCATTCCATGTATTTTGTGCAGCCACCCTGATGTCACCACCGCTGGGCCCTTCCCCATCTTTTTTCAATAAGAGTTAAAAATATGATTTTTTTTATATACTCTTGAGAACCTGCCAGAAACTTTATTTACACTCTTAAAAATCCTGGTTCTTTAATGGCATTTTATGGTTGTTTACTGGTTGGTGTGGTTCCTCGTAGAGCCATTGCTTGCATTTCACAAAGCACATCATTCAGCACTTCATTCTGGAATGGGTTCTCTGCATGTGATGTTGGTTCTTTGTGCTTTGAAAAACCTTGTAATGTGTAGAAAAAAACCCAGAAATCTTTAATATATGGTAGGCTACCTAGGAGAACACTAACAGATTAAGGAAACCTGGACTTAGCCTGTGTTACTGTATGCATGCAGCAAGATTCCTTTTAAAATCATGAGCCATTAGTATTTTACAGCTCTTTACAGATCTTTTAGATCTTTACAGAGTTTATGTTTATTTACTGTGTGAAGCCTGTTACAGATCTACAGGGTGGTCCAGATCTAATTATGCAGATCCAGTTCATCTGGATGACTTTGATTTATGTGGGGACGATTCCAGTCCGTCGCAAAGACGATTCTTCATGACGTCAGTTCGCACACTTCTTGATGGTCCGGGATTTTTTGGGTGATTTTCTATGTAATAAACTTAATAAGTTATAGCGCAATGAAAATTGCATAATTAGATCTGGACAACCCTATAAATAAATAAAGGTTCTTTCTGGAACCTTCATGTGGATGGGTCTTATTGGAGCCAAAAATCATTCCCCTATGGCATCGCTCTGAAGAATAACTCTGTTACCTTTACTTTTAAGAGTGCACACTAGCCAGTATCAACTCAGCGACAGAGATGCTGGAATTAGGGAAGGTTGTTTTTAGCTGTTATTATCTCTTAAATTTTTATAGATATTAAAGAGTTCTTTTTTGATGATTATATGTACATTTCAGGGGTTTTCTACTTACAAAATTCATTTTGGTTTTCAGTTCATTCATAGAATGCTGCTGGAAAAAGTCTTTTTTTATTGTTATTTTGTGAAGGCCTTTTGTAGTTCTTCGTAAGCCACCATTTTCTAGTCTATAGCATGATGATCATTCCCAGAATATACTGGGACAGTACAGCATGTGATGCATTGCAGCATTTTGAACTTGATGACAAACTGGTTATACTGACTCAAGTTTTTGACTACATATCATCTGTTTAGCGCATTCATTATAAACCTTCACAGTTTCATTTAGGAGTTGGTCCATTAAAAAGGTCTTATTGTTTATATGACAAAAATTGTATCACTCGAAGATTAAATTTGGAGCTCAATAGTTCAGAAGATACACATACGTTTTAATTATAGGGATCTCTAAATGTCACAATCTCTAATGTCTTCTACAGTCTGAATACTGCATAGGTCAATAAAGGTGGAACTAGGTGATTATTATATATGGGGCAGCCGATAAAAGCTTCTGTGTCTTTAAATGTATCCTACATTGATCCCATATCTTTAAAAAAAATGAGCCACTGGATAACTGGTAAATTAATTTTGGCTGGCGCAAATAGCAAAACATTCAAAGAAAGTTTAGAACAAGATTTCCTTTCAAATGCTAATCAAAGGGGTGTATCTTTGTGAACTTCTGCCCATTTCCAAAATTTTAATGTGTCTGTGTGTGTGTTTCTCATTGCATTTGTTTTGGGTTGGTGGTACAGTATATGTGCCTTTAAAACTTAATTAGGCTCAGTTCCTAAGCAAAGCCCATTCTGACTGCCAGTTTTCTGGAAGTTGAGCATGAAGATGGAAGATAGTCAAAATGGACATGAAATTATAAATAAATTATTAATTATAAATAAACTTTTTTGGTAGTGTCCCTGGACCAGAAGTTTATAGTCATTCATTCATTTAAAAAGCCTTAGCTCCATTTTAAGTTTGGGACTAGACTGTGTGATGGGTCTGGCCTTGTGTGGGGTTCTTGAGGCCTTCATCTTTTCTGTCATGTTGCTTGCAGCTGTGACTTTTGGCAATGTGGCAGCTATGAGATGTAAGTTGGTTGTGTATATTAAAGAGTGTCTGACCTTTAAGGAATTAAGGGAAACACCTTGTAAGAAGGTAGCACTACTGCAATCAAGCAGACAACTTAGGAAAAGGTTTTGGTTTTGACTTGTGTTTCTTTATGGCTTTTAGATTTGCCCCTTAAAATTCTGGTGAACAATCAAATGATTTTTGTTTTACAAACCTTGACTACATATACTGTATGACAATCCCTGTAATCTGCCCTTTAAAAAGATATTTTTTGTCTCTGGCACTCAGAATTAAAATAAGTCCAATAGGATTCAAAAAACATTTTATTTATAGGTTTATTTGAACTCTACAAGCAGGTGTTTTCCTTTCAGTGCCTGCATTGATGAAATTCCCCATTCTCTTTATTGTACACATGTTCATTAAATAATAAAACTCCAATAAGTAAATCCATGGACTTCTTCTTTTCTAGTTTAAAGCACAGCCGTTCAAACGTGTCTAGTTCTGAGTCTGAACATTACGTTTGACATGTGCCACCACTCTTCCTCTTCCCCCTACCCTGTATCTCTGTTGTAAAGATTTATTACACTAAGGCAGTGAAATGTTTGTCTGCCTTTCAGGTGGGGGATTCACTGTGGGACATTGACATCTACTCCAGATTTACTTCACATTTAATAACTTTCTGTTTAAAATAAGTGTTTATTCATTAGATGATTGCAGAATTTAATTTGTTTGCAATTCTGACAGTAATGCACTTGTGTGTTATTGGAAAATAATTACCTTTTATCTGTCTGTAATTATGGTTTACTGTATGTTATTTCAATGACATAAAAGTGTTATTTATCTTTCAGCATTTTTATTGCTCCCCATCTGGATGGGAATAACGAACTGTATCAGAATAATGGCAGCATCTCTTCTCTCTGTGTTGAACTAGTTTGCCCCCTGAGACAGTCATTCTTGTTTCTGAAAGCTGCCTTGTGAGAGTCTCATTTTGGATGGTATTTTCCCCATCTGGAAAGTCATAAATGGTGCCTTCTAGATTGTTAATTAATTTTAATTATTCATTAATTAGATTACTGGTACATTTTACCCAATGAATAGCTGATTTTCAAACAAGAATATAATGTCAGTTATAATGTATGCCAATGGTGAACCCTTAAAAATGTATGCTTTGCTTAACAATATCCTGTTAAAATCCCTATAAAAAAGGTTTTTGTGTCCTATTGTGTAACAGTGGGGCATTTTAATATATTAGCTTTTTTTTAGTGTTTTGATCAACACAATTTTAATTCTTAATGCTGCAGATACATGTAAATATAAATAAAGAAGTAACTGGTACTGTATATAGTATATGATACTGTATATATTTAATACCTTGACCTGTTTACGCTATTGAACCTTTCTTTTTGTACTTCCCCTGTCTTGTTTCAGTGCAGGGATAATATTTATTGTCAAAATACATTTTGTGAGTGTTGAGGCCAAAATAGTGAAAATTAATATCATGGAATAGATAGATATATATCTAACATGACTTATTACAGGCTATAAATCTGAATTTTTTGAATAACGGTTTCATTTTGCCAGTCCTTGGTGTTCTGTAATGGCCTGATGTCCTGCCCAATACATAGCAGGTTCCTGCCTTATGCCCAATACTGGTGGAACAGACTAAGATCCCCATGACTCTGAACTCAGTTAAGCAACATTTCCTAAGAATTTCCATTGAGCTCATGATAAACACCGTTAATAATACATTTAATTGTTGCGCACACAGTTTAGAATACAGCCTGCTCTACATGCTCTAATTCATATGTTTCTGTATTTCCATAAGTTGGAAATATCCCATTGCGGTATCGCCAGTTCTTTGAGCATGGGTTAACTTTTCCTCATGATGTATGAGGAGTGGTGATAAATTCCTGAAATTGGTAATAAAAAAAAAACTTTATTATACAACTTACAGAAGTTCACTTTTAGTCACTGTCAAAATACTCCCCTTGAGATGCAGTGCACTCGTCTCAGTGCTTCTCTCATTCCTCTGCTCATCTCTCATCTCCATGCCTAGACGCTTCTTGCCTTTTTTTTCTAGATTTCTAATATGGTAGCAAACTGTCATCCCTTCAGTGTCAGTTTTAATTTTGTGTACAAAAAATAGTCGCAGGATGTGAGGTCTGGGAAATATGGTGACCACATGCTTTTTGGTCAAAATCTCTTTGACTGAAAAAGCATTGTGTGTAGGTGTGCTGTCATGGTGTAAAATGCAGTTTTGGACAGTTTTTTTCCTACGGATGCCTCAGCAGTTCAGTGTAATATTGCTGATTAACAATCTGTTCATTAGGAAAATCTTTATAAACAAGTATGTTAATGCCAAAAAACTTGACCATTGTTGACTGGTGTTCTATATGATTTTTTTAAATATGCACAATTATAGAATAAATGTCATAAATACACATCTTCATCATCTCAGCACAGTGCCACTCTTCAAATGGATGAATGAGACTGTAGGCATACAGTACCTAGTACCATAGACGATAACTACAGTACACCCTATTCCTGTGCTATTCACTGACTTTGTTAATTTTTGGATCCTCTCTTGTAGTTATTATTAAAAACTATACTAATTAACTATTAAAATTTCTGTCGTTAAGTGTATCTAAATGTAACTTTTCATATATGGACTCTATTCAACTAACTGTGTAACTTTTAAAGACAGTAAAGATCAGTTTGGATACAGTATGTATTTCGGTGTCCATTATATAGCAGCTATTAGCTATAGATATTTTCTATAAACATTTAATTAACTATTTTATTAGCAGTAAGAAATGTATTAAATATAAGAGTCTAGAAATACATACTGTACAGTTAAACCCTAATTACCCAAGATAATATAGACAGATCCTACCTAAGAACAGTGAAAACTTGGATAAAATGAATGGCGGCATCCATTTTAGATTAAAAATTGCAGCTATAAAAGATTTTGCTAACCTTATATGGCACAGTATCACTTTAAGCCTGCTTTCATACCTTGGTGAATTTAATGTTTAATGTAATGCTCGCTTCTTTACCAAAATATTTCATAGTCGCCTCAGCATCAAAATGTCAGTGGGTATTGTGTCTTCCTGATGTTCAATATACATAAGTGCTGTTTCAATGGCATTGAGACTGTCTATAAGAGGAATATAATGTGGATTTTCTGTGCAGTCCTCATCATTGTTTAAAAGCAAAAATCCTAAATAAATGAAATAGTAGAGCTTCTGTACACAGTCAATGCTTGCAAAACAATGGTGATAACCAAGGGTTGAAGTTGTGGATGGGTGAGTGAGTCGCTCCCACATTCCCACAATCACCAGCTTCTTGACTGCTCGCTCGTTACGGTGGAGGTTAAAAGTATAAAGTATTTAAATGCTTGGTACAGTATTCATGGCAAAGCTTTTATTAATTATAAGAAATGTAATGTATACCCTTGGTCAATCAGGGAATGGATAATCAGGGTTCTACTGTAACTGTAATTTTTCATTATTTTATATCATGTTAAAAAGCCTTATAGTATGCTATATGACATGCAGACTAGTAGTAGCAACTTATGTTGTGATTCAGTGCCAACAACTACAAAAAAATGCCTGATTCTGTTGAAGGGCTTAGGCCTAAAGTCTCACACAGGCCTGGGACCTAAACTTTAAGGGAGTGGAGAACTGTTGAAAGCCCTAGCCTAAAGAACCCAAAACATCCATCCATCCATTATCCAACCCACTACATCCTAACTACAGTGCCACGGGGGTCTGCTGGAGCCAATCCCAGCCAGCACAGGGCGCAAGGCAGGAAACAAACCCTGGACAGGGTGCCACCCCACCGCGGGGCATACACACACACACCCACACACCAAGCACACACTAGGGACAATTTAGGATCGCCAATGCACCTAACCTGCATGTCTTTGGACTGTGGGAGGAAACCCACGCAGACACGGGGAGAACATGCAAACTTCACACAGGGAGGACCCAGGAAGTGAACCCGGGTCTCCTAACTGTGAGGCAACAGCGCTACCTACTGTGCCCCCGTGCCGCCCAACCAAAACATTATTTCATTAATTTATGTTTATTTTGTAAAGGTAAAAAAAAGGATTTTACAGTAATTTAAAGAACTAGAATTCCATATAATACAAATATTTCAAAACAAAGGAAGAAAGTATAGCTAATATACTAATATACTAATATAAGCCCAATAATCAGGAATCAAATATAAAAGTCTAAAGACTCCCAGCTTTTTTATTTTTAATGAATACAGCTGAATTGAAATAGGACCTGAATAACAACAGCAGGAAAACTAGTGACTCACATCTCAGGCCTTTACACAGGCCACCACCATTGGCAGATTTGACAGGTGCTGTGTCAGGAGGGTCAACCCCCTTGGGCTCAACATACAGTATCAATAATGAAATGAATTCACAAAAATGTAAGAGAAAAACAAAATGACAAAATATTTAATAAACCAGGAATTACCAAATATAACAATAGAATACAAAAAGAATTAAAACAGTATATATAGTAATATAAATTAAAAAATAATCCATAAAATACAGTAGGAACAAAAATGAAATTCACAGAATTAGCCCAGGCAAAACTGTAACAGTGTACAATGAAAATCTAAACTAAACTGATTTTAGTTTAGTAACTAAACTGTTACCAAAGAATCAATCATTTTATGTGTTTTTGACAGTACAGTACAGAATTAATTACTGAAATGAGAAGGTTTGAAGAACAAATAAATGATAATGAAAAATTCCAATTAGACATATTCATATTTAAACGTATTAGAATGAAAAAGCCCCAAAGGACAGGAATTCTTTTTACAGGCACTGTAATTATATTTTGCTACATGCAAGGACTGGTGTAACTGGACTACGGCATCAGCGCTACAAGAACTGTTTTTTTTTTCCTTTTTTAAAGTTATGAATAATGTAACAAAGGCAGACTCTGAAAGGCCGACTGCTTTAGTGCTTACAAAAAAATAAAAAAAAAAACAAATCCCAGCTCAACCACTAGCATCTGACCTTTAGTGAATCAATATGCGTATGCCCCACCTTTTAAATTAAATGGGAAAAGCTTTGGCCTCATGCTACAGTGGCGTACTTGCTTTTACAGAGCCCTTTGATCTCAGAGACGTGAGTTGAGATCTATTTGAGGAAGAAAAATGCTATGTAAATAGTAAGTGTGCTGCCCTGAAGCTGCTTTCATTAATCAGGTATCTTGAGGAGGTGTTGAACATTTCCCTCAGGTACCAGGGCACGACTTTGGTAAATATATAGTAATTCAAATGTGTTCTAATTTTGCTGTAAATGTGAAGACTTAAACCAGCTCCCAGGAGTCATGCTAACAATCGGTTACAATTGTTGTTACCAGTCTTAGCTCACCACAAACCATAATATTCTTAGACTGAGCCATAATGCCAATTCCCCGTGCGATTTGTTGTTTTCTATAATCTTGTGTCACTTGGGTGTGAATGTGTTACTGATGAAGAAAACAACTCCTCAAAGCTTGCTAAACCCTACTAAACATTTCTGTTTTATGTTTTACATTTTCTGGCATTGAAATATACTTGCTATGGAAAAATTTTGCACCCCCCACCTTAAAACACCCATGAAGCACGTATTTTTTGCCAAAGTCTGATTAGCTTGAACAGGATATTAACATAGGAGTTATTTCTCACAAAACAATGTTGGTCAGTTTCCTATGAAATATTTATGGCACATTTAGCCAAATTGTTTCCTGCTGTTGTTTGGTTACCATGCAATAAAACCAAAAACCTTTGAACTTATTGTATTGTACTGAATCATTAAGTGATAGAACTAAAAGAACAAAAAGGTCACTTGCATTTGGTGTTGTATAGCCAGTTAACAAATTATATAAATGCTATAAAACTTACTCAAGCCCTGGTAAGCTCAGTTTTCCTTTTACCACAACAATATATCATTAGTGTGATTTAAAGTTGCCATTCAAACTAACACACAAATCATTCGCATGGAAGGGGAACCAAAGGGAAAGCAAACACAGGGAGGATCTGCACACTCTACCCGGACTCGAGTTCAGACTCTGATTTTATGAGGCATTGCCACTAACTACTGATCTGTCTTTCTGTTCTAGCAAACATCTTACCATTACAGATCATACTTAATTCAAATTCAGGATCACTGTTTGGGACAAGTCATGAATTTACTCTGGTTGGGGTGCCAGTACATTGTTGGGCACACTCATTGATAAAATTCAATTTAGAATCACCACCAAACCAACCCATACATCTTTGGTATATGAGGGGAAAACTGGAGTCCAGAGAAGAAGACACATACGCATAGGGAGAACATGATCACTTCACACAGACAGTGAGCGGACCTGTGAGTTGGCAGTGCTAACCACTGTGTCACCATGCTGCCTGCAAGATAATTTGTTATTACTAAATACTGCGGTATGTTTCACTAATGAATTATTAATATAATACTTTGCATTTGGAATGATATTTTGAAATTAACATTTTTATGAGAGTAATAAAGAGCAATAAATAAATTATGAATTGAAGAAAGGTGAGAGCAAAGAAATATCTAATAAATTAGCTGAGAGCCTTAAATAAAAAGTAATTAATATTAGAAAGTATGACAAAGCGAAGAACATATTTTAATATTCCTCAATAAATCAAAAGGAAAATCTAAGGACAAAATCTGAATATGTAAATGCTGTACAATATGTAAATAAATGTTAATTTTCTAGTCTTGTTTTAAGGTGCTTGACACAGTTCAACTCCGTCTCTTACTTGTTCAATTAGCTAGTTATAGTGGATGTCGGTGACATCTTATATCAAGTCGTGAAAAGGCAGAAAACCACACTTGGCAGTAAACAGCACGGCCTAATTACTAATCAGATGAGATAAAATGGACACCAGAAAGGAATCGCTAGAAAAATACCAGCAGATCACGGTGTCACTCTGAGCAAGTCTTGGCTCCAATTATCCAGCAATACGTGTGGTAATTTACATGAGAAACACTTGGTATGGTGTTCATCATTAAAATGATTATATGCTGTAAAATAAAACTTTACTGACATTGACATGCAAATGTCTGCATTTGTACATTTATTAAGTATCACTGCATCTATAGATAGTATCGTAAATTCAAGTCACAATGGTAAGAAACAGAAAATCATATTTTAATAAGTTTAAATGGGAATTAAAAAAACACAAAGTATAAAAATCTACATATTATTATTTTTTTTCATTGTTTTTAACTCCCCTTCGTCCATGCACTATCAGACACACTTTAGAGCATTAGAACAATTCAGACAAGAACAGGCCATTCAGCCCAACAAAGCTCATCGTCTTGTCCACTTAATTTTTCTAAAATAACATCAAGTTGAGTTTTGAAAATCCCTAAAGTCTTACTGTCTACCATGCTACTTGATAGCGTATTCCATGTGTCTGGTTTTCTGTGTAAAGCAAAACTTGCTAGTGTTTGTGCGAAATTTACCCATGCCCCCGTGTTCATGATGAACTCATTTTAAAACAACACTCTCAATTCACTGGACTAATTTCACTTCATAATTTTAAACACTTCAATTATGTCACCTCTTAATCTTATTTTGTTTAAACTGTATAGGCTCACCTCTTTTAATCTTTCCTCATATGTCATTCCCTGTAGCCATAGAATCAGCCTAGTCGCTCTTCTCTGGACCTTTTCTAGCGCTGTTATGTCCTTTTTGTAGCCTGGAGACCAAAACTGCACAGAGTTCTCCAGATAAAGGCCTCACCAGTGGGTTATAAAGCTTGAGTAGAACCTCCTTGGACTTGTACTCTACCCATCAGGGCACTATATAATCTAACATTCTGTTAGTCTTCATAATGGCTTCTGAACACTGTCTGGAAGTGAATAATTTATAGATTAAAAAAATTAGTAGAGATTTACAGAACTCAAAGCCTATCAGGAGTCACCCCTGGATGGGGTCCATCACACAGGCACATAGAGCCAGTTTACAGTTTCCAAATAACATACACATTCTGGGGATTTGGGAAAAAATGAGTACCTAGTCAATGGCCATGCAAATATGGAAAGACAGTGCAAATGTTGCAAGTCAGTATATAACTTATCATTTTCTTAATAATATGACTGCACAGTAGCCAAGAGGTTAGCATTGCTGCCTTACAGATCCAAGCATCCTGGTTTGAACCTCTCAGCTCAACCATTGTCTGTGTGGAACATGAATGTGTCATGTGAGTCCTCCAGTTGTCCTCCCACATTCCCGGAGATGTGCACAATAGATTAATTTTATTTCCTAAACTGGATCCAGTGTCCGTGTGATTGTGTGTCTGTTTGCATGTGCAGGACCTGTGATGGGCTAGCGTCCTCCATAGGACTGCTTTCTCTGGGATAGGCTGCAGTCACCATGACCCTAAACTGGATTAGGTGATGTGGTAATAAAGGAACTTGTTATAAAAATACAGACTCCTTCAGATTAATATGCTTATGGAATTCAAACATGAAGGTGTTAAATATATGAAAAGCATACATCATTTGTTTTAATTATGGAGGATCAAGAAGGGGGAACAGGTTCAACCAGTTGCAGCATCAACGTGTTATGGCAGCAGTGCTGTAAGTCCATTATCTGAGCTTTGTCTGTCTAGCATGGGGTCCTAGGGAGAAATGTATAGTACATCAACCAGAGGAATATCTAGCTTTAATGGCATGTTTGGGCTCAAAGGAGATGTCACTAGGAGTGCTGTGTGAGCATGGCATGACATCTTTCTGTTTACCTGTGTTCTTTGCTGCAGCCACTTAAAGCACGTAATCCGTGCCACACCAGTAAAATCAATTTAAATATATGCCTGTCACAGTATTTTGTGGAAGGAATGAAACAAATGAATGCCAGTTTATTTTTGTATAGTGCTACACCTGAGATCTTGCACAAATTTTTAGCTATCATGAGATCAGATCACACGAGCAATAATTAAATCATACATCTGTTATTTACATGGACACACAAGAAAATGTCCAAATTGTGAGGAAAAGCTGACATTGAGAAAAATGTTTTACAGCCTGCAGAACTCTGCTGCTATAATATTAAAATAAGTCTGCATTTCTGGGTAAACATAACAAGCGACATCAGTGTAGGTAAACCACCTAAAAGGCCGGTGCTAAGGTAACCTGATCTCTTGCTTTTAAAGATGTAAGGAGCATGTTACTTTATCTTGCCCTTAGGTAAGACATGCGTGCAGGGTTTAGAAATTAGATAAGAAATGCATGCTTGCTTTTCTACTTAATTATATATCTTTTTAAGGCCTGAAAGAAACATGCATATTAACGCACATTTAACTTTAATTTGTAGCCTTCATATGTGAGTGTTGGATTACATGACTGTACAGGTAGGTTGATTGTGAATTAAGTAATTAAATACATCTAAACAGTTAGAGTTAAAATGGATTTCCTATGTACTGTATAAAGCACTTCTATCTTGTAGCTATGCTCTACAAAACCTGGGCATTAGTATTATAAATGTGCAACACTGTGATTGAGCAGTCACAAGGCCACCTAACGCAGAAGCTCTTTGCCTCTTTATGCCAAATTTTCTCTGAATGGAGATCACATGGGATTTGTTTGCATGCTCTGGGTATGTTTCCCGTCCTAACCTTTATAAAAGTCCTGTCAAGCTATAAGGTGTTCTATTTATTTTTTCATTCTGGAAAAATGTTTTTCTTTTTAAGAAACCCCTGCAGTCGTGGGCAGCCACAGCTACTGCCCTGACAAAAATCAGACTCACTATGACAAGAAGCTTGAAGTGCCCTCCAGCCTAACCCCATAAAGGCCCAGTCCTGACAATTGAAATCTCTGGCTAAAACATATAGTGCTATCTAAATACTTTGTGATAATGCTCATAATTCAAGGTACTACAAAAAATAAAAACAGATTCATTGTGAAATAAATAACCCATTTTTCTGAACACATGTTCTTCTTTCATTATGTAATTAAATAACATGCTCCATTGTAGGGTTTAAGCTGTTTCATAATAATGACAACCATACATCCACTTTGAGGACTTAACTTCCTTTTTGGCCTGTAAGGAAACTTCATAATTACAAATATGTTGATTTAATATATTAATTTAGTCATTTGCTGAATCTGCTTAATTCATGTTTAGCGTTGCAAGGCATCAAAGCCTAACTCTGTAACACTGGGAATAAAGCAGCATCTAATCCAAGAAAGAGACAAACTTATTCATAATTCTGAAATGTATATTTATCAATCCAGGTGGCACAGTGACAAAGTGGTAAGGAGATCAGGGTTTGCATCTCGGGTCCTCCCTGCATTGAGTTTGCATGTTTTCCCTGTGGCTGTGTGGGATTCCCAGGGTTCTTTGGTTTCCTCCAACAGTCCAAAGACATGTAAGTTAGGTAAATTGTGACACTAAATTGGCTTTGGTGTGTGTGTGTCAGTTCACTCTGCGATGGACTGGCACCCTGTCCAGGGATTGCTCCTTTCTTGTGCCCTATGCTAGCTAGGATAGGCTCCAGTGCCCACCCAGAAACCTTGGTCTGGATTAAACAGGTTACAAAATCCATCCATCCATTATCCAACCCGCTATATCCTAACTACAGGGTAACGGGGGTCTGCTGGAGCCAATCCCAGCCAACACAGGGTGCAAGACAGGAAACAAACCCCGGGCAGGGGGCCAGCCCCCTGCAGGGCGCACACACACACACACACACCCCCCCACACACCAAGCACACACTAGGGACAATTTAGAAATGCCAATGCACCTAACCTAAATGTCTTTGGACTGTGGGAGGAAACCGGAGCACCTGGAGGAAACCCACGCAGACACAGGGAGAACATGCAAACTCCACGCAAGGAGGACCTGGGAAGCGAAACCGGGTCTCCTAACTGCGAGGCAGCAGTGCTACCCACTGTGGCACCGTGCTGCCCGGGTTACAAAATGACATACCATAATTAACAATTAACTAAACATGCAAATTTTTGAAATGTCAGTAAATAAAAAACCCACAAATGCAAAGGTAGTGTAGTATATTTGGCAACTAATATGAAATGCTGTGATCTAAAGTGTTCTGTTTTGCTGTACAAAAAATAGGGGTGTGTAGGTTAACCAACAAAGAAGGACCCCCATTGCATTGCACACTGTCTGCTATGTTGTTGTACATTCTGCAGATACTATCATATCATTGTGCTTTCTCCAACTCAGCCGCTATTAAAGCCCTTCTCCCTACGTCATTACCTAACAATTGCCACCTCCAAGTTGAGGATACACTTACTTCTGGTGATTTTTTTTTTCACTAGAGATCGTAATTTAAAAACTAAATGACGGGCAGATGCATGTGAAATTAGTGCATTAAAATGCTTCCAGACAAGAAATAAACGTCTTCCTTCTCATTTGAATTGCACTAATTTTGCTGGAAGCAAAATGCAATTTACTTTGCTTATTTTTTGCCAAACTAAAACATAGAGTTATACTGCAAGTTCAATTTTACTTGAATCGAGTCCCTCATAACTACTCATTACTGTGACCCTGTTACACTTTCATCTGATTTAGAAATCCAGTGTTTTGACTTGTAATTAAGACTTTTAATAATCATCAGTCCATTAATTGTGGACATTTATGACATTGCTTAGTGACTCTGACTTGTGTAAAAACAGGCAGGTGAGAGTCTGCATGGAAGTGGAGCCATGTACGCTGGAGCAGTGCTGAACAGGGAGGGAGGTTGTGCTAGAAAAGGAAAAGAAGACTCCAGGTGTAGCATGAAAGCTCATTAGGACAACAATCTCCTGAGGAAGCTCCAGACTTTATTGGGCATCTCCCAGGCAGGAGTTAGTTTAGAGAGAAAGAACAGTGTCTCCCAAGGCCAACAGCAGGAGTTATGGTTGCTGTCATAAAAAAGCTAATAAAAACAACAACAACAACAACATTTATTTATATAGGACATTTTCATACAAAAAATGTAGCTCAAAGTGCTTTACAAAATGAAGAATAGAAAAATAAAAGACACAGTAAGAAACTAAAATAAGT
>JANRMT010062835.1:56744160-56778870 GCA_026402145.1 Polypterus bichir lapradei | reverse complement strand
ACATTAATTAACATAGAATAAGTAAGGTCCGATGGCCTGGGTGGACAGAAGAAACAAAAAAAAAACTCCAGACGGCTGGAGAAAAAAAAAAAAAAAATCTGCAGGGATTCCAGACCAAGAGACCGCCCAGTCCCCTCTGGGCAATCTACCTAACATAAATCAAACAGTCCTCTTTGTATTTAGGGTTCTCACGGAAGGATTTGATGATGATGGTCACATAGACTTCTGGCTTTCAGTCCATCAACGTTGGAGCATCATGATGCTTTGAGTAGGTGGTGGTGGCGCAGGATGCCACCACAGAGAAACTGGAAAAAGAAACAGAAGAGAGAGTAGGGGTTAGTACGGTTTTTAGAGCCACTATGAATAGTTATTATGATGAAATGAACATGCAGAGTATCCGGATTAAGTTAAAGTGAAGTTAGGAGAAGGCCATGTTAAAGTAATGTGTTTTCAGCAGTTTTTTAAAGTGCTCTACTGTATTTGCCTGGCGAATTCCTATTGGCAGGCTATTCCAGATTTTAGGTGCATAACAGCAGAAGGCCGCCTCACCACTTTTTTTAAGTTTAGCTTTTGGAATTGTAAGGAGACACTCATTTGAGGATCTAAGGTTACAATTTGGGATATAGGGTGTCAGACATTCCGATATATAAGATGGAGCGAGATTATTTAAGGCTTTATAAACTATAAGCAGAATTTTAAAGTCAATTCTGAAAGACACAGGTAACCAGTGTAGTGACATCAAAACTGGAGAAATGTGTTCGGATTTTCTTTTCCTAGTTAGGATTCTAGCAGCTGCATTCTGCACTCGTTGCAAATGATTTATGTCTTTTTTGGGTAGTCCTGAGAGGAGTGCGTTACAGTAATCTAGTCGACTAAAAACAAAATAGTGAATTAATTTCTTAGCATCTTTCAATGATATAAGAGGTCTAACTTATATCTTATCTAAAAAGAGGCCTTATAAGGACAATTTAACAGCCGCTAGTGTCTGTGTGTGTTAGTCCTTCCTTTTCCATGTCTCAGGTTATTACACTAGTGGAAGCTGTGGATTAAGAAACAACTAATGATGGTTTGGTGCTAATGTTCATGATTTTAAGAATTATATCCCTTCACCAGACTCACCAGACAGCTTGGGCAGAACAAACAGGATTGGCAAGTACCCTTTGAATGGCGTGGTGGAAGAACTTTCTGTTACTCTCAAGGATGAGGTGCTTAAGAGGAGGGCAGTGTAACATTTGTGGTTTGGACCCATGAGTGACACGTTTCTCAGAAGGGATAGGGCTACCTGGAAAAGCCAGCCATAAAAGTAGCTCCTGGGTTTGTGGAAAGGGGGAGCACAGAGAGAGCACTTAGTAGGTTGTTGGTGAAGATTATCAGCCTGGGAATGTTGCTGCCAGCAGGCCTTGGGTAGGATCCTGGCATAGATTGGTTCACAGAGCTGGGGAAAGTGTGGCAGGTGGTGTTGCCACTGACATGAGACGAGTGGTGTGAGGAAGAGTTGGTGGCGTGTATATGTAGGGACAAGATGAGGTAGATGGAACAGCAAAGGAACCTATGTTACCTTTAAAGGTCAACTACTCCCAATGTTATCAGACTGAGTATTCCATTCCTCCGTCTTTCACATCCCTGGGACATTACAATGCCCTAACTGTCTCATAATCCAGTTTATGTGTGGAGCGAATCCATCTAGCAACTCTAGATAGGATAAGACAGTCCTATCTCTATTTTTTTTCCAGTTCAGGGTAGCAACAGCAGTAGTTTGCTCAAGTGGTAATGTAGACCAGCCCAACACAGGGCAGTCATCATTCAAACTGAACTCATTTGAACTGGAGCCATTATGCAGATTTAAGTCAAAAGGCAGTTCAGCCAGGAAACAGTAAGAAAGGGTCCAAAGAATGTGAGACAACTCCACAACATGGTGCACATTATTAAACTACAAACCTGAGGTTTTGTGTAAGAATAATTCTTTTCTCTATACACCTCCTCACTAGGCCCTGTCATTGTGCCGTATGGTTTTTCTTATCAGTTTTATGCCAATGATGCACAGCTGTACCTTTCATTCCCTCTAAAGGACCACACGTTTCAGTCTGTTCCCAACATTGGGGTAGTGATCAATGTCCAGCTGTCCTTCAGGCACAATGTTGCTATGGTCTTTTGGTCTGAAAGATTCACTCCATACAATATCTGCAAGATTAGACAGTATCATACAAAGTATGCTGCACAACTCCTGGTCAAAGTCTTGGTCATGTTACGTGTACTACAATGGTCTGCTAGCAGGAGTACCAGCATGTGTCACCAACTTGCTGGAGATGATTCAAAATACCATCCCACATGGTGTCATAGTGTTTTCAGAAGTGTATCTCAACCCAGATGGAGGAACATCATCTCCAGCTTAACTTGGCAAAGATGGACCTCCTTGTTACCCCAGCCAATCCATCTATTCAATGTTCCATCTCTGTTCATCTTAGCTCTTTATCATTGTCTCTCATTCACATAGATTCACTTTATACAAAAACCATAAGATCAGACCATATCTGACGGAGTATGCAGCACAGCCTCTTGTCCAGGCTTTGGTTTTGTCACACCTTGACTACTGCAACTCTCTACTGGCAGGAGTACCTGCATTTCCTACCAAGCTTCTGCAGTTGCTTCAGAATGCAGTGGAAAATCTTGCATTCAAGCTCTTGTATTCAACCAGCCGAGAGGGGTACATGTCACTCCTCATTTCCTCTATACTGACTCCCTGTTGCACCACAGATTAAGTTTAGACCCTTGATGCTTTACAAATTCTACAACACATGTTTTACTTGGCTGTGGGAAACTCTTTCCTTTTGATTCCCACCTCCACACAGCACAGTACAAACAAAACACAATAAACAGTAGCACACAGCAACTCTTTGCCTTTTTGTATCTCTTTCTCTCTCTCTTCTTCCTCAGTCTTCCTCCACTCCTCCTTTAGCAAGCTTTGTCCTCCACCTCCTGACTCTGGCTCCTGGAGCAGTGGCAGCTGGCTTCTTTTATCCAGCACCTGGGAGTACTTCTGGTGGCCCATTATTGTGGTCTGGAAGCAGCAGGTAAGACAGAAGCCCAATAAAGTCCCTGCAGCACCCACAGAACCCAACAGGGCTGTGCCGAATTCGAACGCCCATGAAGCCCTGTGAGAATCTGAGGCACTGTTGCAATCCAGGGGGGCTGCCATCTAGTGGTCCGGGGGAGGTAGTGCCTTGTGCATGTTCTCTCCCCAGTTCCTTCCATTAAAAAGGTGTCCCTGCTGGGTAAGGGCGATGGCTGTCCACCACAATATACTGTATATAATATACAGACACTTGTGAGGTCCTATGCGCCTTCTTGGCAACCCAAATCTGATGATGAATGGCGTCTGGTGATATCACATCTACATGGCAACAAATTGCAATCCAGATATTTTTCATGTGTAGCTCGTAGCTGGTGGAATGAGCTATCCACTTCTACTTGAAATTCTGACCCCCTCATTGAATTTAAGAAGCGTCTGAAGACTTTCTTGTATGGTGAATTTCTGTCTAACTGATATTAGCTGTTATGTTTTATAACCTAGAAGTCGTACCTAGCTTGTACTTTGTTCTGAACTACACACTTACAACTGATCAATTCTGTAACCTTGCCCTGTAACACTTCCCACACAGTCAGTCCCCAAAGAGTGAGGTTTACTCGATTATCTTGACCTTTTCTGTAAGGTTATATTTTTACTAAGTCTCTTTGGATAAAAGCGTCTGCTAACTAAATAATAAATGTAATGTCTGCTGCAAAAAAGCTATCCTGGCACATTGAGGGTGGCCTGAATTTGAGCTTTCCCACTTTTCTTCATAAGTCATGTTTTGGGGGTCTCCAAGTCAACTTAACAAAATCTGCGGCAGGAAGCAACGATCAAAATCATGCAGCCCTGAGGCTGGGGATGTACGACTTGTGCAGTCCACGGGACCGGGAGCTCACCTGTGACTACGTCCCGCCCACAAGCCCGCCTCGAGGCAGGTGTCTGTCGCGGCTTCCAGCAGCACACAGACCCGCATTGTGCCAATTTCAATTCACGGCTTTCCTTTGATAACGTCGGACAGGTGTAGCTTCGTGTGTGTCGCCGCTCAAACTCGCAGATTCTGTCGGACTCACCGTAGCTTCACTGGCGCTTCAAGTCTCCCAGCTCGCCCTGCCCTGCTCTGCCGCTGCCGCTCCGTAGAAGCGTGTGGGCGGGGCGCGCCGAACAGACAAGCGCTACCGCCAGACAGCGCGAATCGCGGAATACGTCTTCATGTTTTTCACCTCTCAAGTTTTTTGAGGCGCTCCACTGGATTTTAAGAAGGAAGGCTGGCTTGACCTCCTTGTTACTTGGGATAAGAAAGATGCACCCGGCAGGGTTTTTGGTGGTAGATGGCGTTCTTCTCGCCTCACAACCATTGAAGGATTGTCAGTGTTTTTGAGTTTTGTTTTTTATTTGTCTAAGTTGGGTGCAGGTAAAGGAGAAGTGATTTTTGTTTTGTTTTCCACGAAGACATGGATGATAAATCATTTGTAGGACTATCAGCGAGCGCACGGAAGCCTCCTTCTTCTGACGGCGAGAGACTGGGAGCAGCAGATGTGAATGGGGAGCTGCAGAAGCAGGAGGGTAGCGAGCCAGGACAGCAACAGGAGCCTCCGATGGACGAACAGGACGCCGAACTTGAAGACCAGGAAGTGGAAGACCAAATAGTAAATATTTCCATATCCTATATTGCTTTTATCATTTTGTTTTAATACAAAGTGAAAAGTTGAGACGTGCGCACCGGGAAGGCAGGTGAGTTCTCTGGCGAGCAACACACGCCACTCTCCTCCAGGGGTGGGTGGGTGGAAACAGCGAGTGAGATTTTTAGGTACTTCCGTCCTGTGGCTTTTGTGTTTTGTTCGGGTTATTTAAAATTCAAGTATAACGTGAGAATTGATTTTACACAGTCTCACCGTGTGTGCATTTTACGGCCAGCTGTTTGGGGTCGTTTTCGTTATTCTAGTTAAGCGGGTTGAGAAAATGGATGGAGATGCTCGTACGAGACAGCTCAGTGTGTCTCTGAATCCTTCTGTCTGTTTCTCGATGCCAACTCAACTTGCAGCCTTGTCGACTAGAGAGCTTCAATTTGGGCGCTGTAGGGCAGCAAATAGTTGAATTAAAGAAAAACAAATATTGTCCTCCAATTCGTTTCCATGCGTTTTTTTAGAAATCAGTTGCAATGAAAGAAGAATGGGATCTGTGTGACTGCGATCTTGTCACCTTCAGTATGCACAGAGAGACGTAAATTAAGCGCAGTAACTGACAGGTAAAACTTAAAAGCAATATATTGCCTTTTATATTGTCTGTATTGCCCTTTTTGATTTATTTTATTGTAGGTTGTATTCTGTCTTGTTAAATTTGATCAAATCCTAAATAAATGTGCCCCCTAGGGCGTGGGATTCACTTGAAACCCCCAAACAGCATCAGGCATATGACTGGAGCCTGACCCTCGATTGGACTTGATGTCAGTCCGACAGAAGTCACATTATACATCTTGATACCCACACTCACTCATGCTGGAGTTTTTTCCCCACAAATGTTCAGATAATGAGAGCAAGAAATGCATCCAGGAATATGAGTTGTGTTTTATTGATTACAATGAAGCTTTGTGTCTTACTGCATTCTTGTTTGTTATGATACCAGAGAGTTGGAATGTGTTGCTTGTTGGTCAGTAACATAAGAATTTCACTTTGTACATTTGATAGCATCATTACTGTAGTGGTTTAGCGTCAACCAGTTGACCTAAGTACATGTGCTGTGGAGGGAATCCAAACTACCAGAAGAAACTCTGCAATTTCACACCCATGTGAATATTTAAAAAGTAGTACTTACTGTGGCAAAAAAGCTTGGTGTGGAGTTTTTTCTTTTTCTGTCTATGTGGGTATTCCTGTTGTACTCCAGCCTCCTGTCACATCCAAAGACCTATAAATGGAGTGATTCTGAAATTGGTCCTAAACATGTGAATGAATGAGTAAGTGTGGAATATCCAGCAGTGGACCGGAATAGATTCTATTCCTCCCACACTTGTTTTCTCCTGAAAATGCATGGAGGGATTTTCATGTACACTTACATTTATTCATTTTTCAAATGCTTTTGTGCAGAACGACTTACAAAAGAAGTGACCCTAGTTAAGTAAACATCAGTCTGGGTGACTGTTTTGAAACAAGTGTTACATAACAAGGTTACAGAATTAAACATCACAAGTGCGGACACTTTGAACCTAACTGAGCAACACAACACTGATCTTCCCTTAGTTTCAAGAACCTATTAAAGCCATTATCACAAGAGAGGAGCTTTAAATCAAATAGCACAACACAAGATAAAATTTTTCAAAGCTGTTATCAATTAGACAGATATTCCCAGAATAAGAGAGTGTTTAAGAAGCGTTAGCAGACTGAGTCAGAATTTCATATATAAGTGGACTGCTTGCTACACCAGAAAAGAGTGTGGATTGTTCACTAGCAGAATTAAGTAGACAAGAAGGAACAGAAGACTTCATGAGTGCCCCCAGATACATAGGCATTGACCTACTGGTTTCTCTTAAAGCTTCAAGGGGCTAAGCCTAATCTGTGGTGCTACAGCGAGTCAGTGTAAAGGAAATAAGAAGTGACATGTACCCCTCTCGGCTGCTTGAATACAAGAGCTTGAAGACAAGATTTTCCACTGCATTCTGAAGCAACTGCAGAAGCTTGGTAGGAAATGCAGGTACCCCTGCCAGTAGAGAGTTGCAGTAATCAAGGTGTGACAAAACCAAAGGCTTGATGAGAAGTTGTGGTGCATACTGCATCAGATATGGTCTGAACTTATGGTTTTTGTATAAAGTGAATCTTATGTGAATGAGAGACAATGATAAAGAGCTGAGCTGAACAGAGATGGAATGTTGAATAGATGGATTGGCTGGGATAACAAGGAGGTCCATCTTTTCCAAGTTAAGCTGGAAATGATGTTTCTCCATCTGGGTTGAGATATCAGTGAGACAAGCAGAAATTGTAACTGACACTGTGTGCTCTTCTGGAGGCAATGACAGGTACAGCTGCATGTCTTTGGCATAGTTAATGCTTAGATTCTGGACTGCAGCTTATGGTTACTGCTGCTGTTTTCCTAATTCTTTGGTCATCCTACCTGTCCATCTCACTGTCAAGTAATCTTATAAAATAAAATATGTTTTTGTTTCAGGCAAGTGTAATAAATTAGCACATTTTCTGATAATGGGTAGCACGGCGGCACATTAGTTTGTGCTTTTGCAGCCACACAGTCATAATAAAGCTGGGTTTGAATCCATTGTAACTGTCTGTTTAGAGATTTTACATTCTCTGTACAAATGTGATGTTTCTGCAGGTACTCTAATTTTCCCTCACATCATGCATACTACACCGGTGGGTAATTATAATTTACTCCCAATCTTTCCACACAAATATAAAAATTGTAAATAAATATACAATATAAGGGTACCATGTGATAGGCTGGCATCTCATCTGGTGCTGATTCCTACCTTCCTCCTGATATTAGAGGAAATAGGAAAATAAAATAAGTTTTATTTATTTAAATTGGCTAGGAAAGGTGATTGTTGCATTCTGGTGCAACATATTTTTAGTATTAGAAAACATATTTTTAGTTATTCTTCAGGTGCAAATAACCCCAAATTTTAATAAACACTTCTGAAAACAGTATGACACCATGTGGGATGGTATTTTGAATCATCTGCAGCAGGTTGGTGACACATGCTGGTACTCCTGACATTGATCATTACCCCAATGTTAGGAACAGACTGAAACCTGTGGTCCTCTTGAGGGAATTACAGATACAGCTGTGCATCATTGGCATAAAACTGATAAGAAAAACCGTACGGCACAATGACAGGGCCTAGTTAGGAGGTGTATAGAGAAAAGAATTATTCTTACACAAAATCTCAGGTTTGTAGTTTAATAATGTGCACCGTGTTGTGGAGTTGTCTCACATTCTTTGGACCCTTTCTTACTGTTTCCTGGCTGAACTGCCATTTGACTTAAATCTGCATGACGGCCCCCATCCAAATGCGTACAGTTTGGGAAATGCCTTAGTAAGGAAAGATAACTTAAATTGAATAGGTTGGGCATTGAATCTGGATTTCTTGGCTGAAAAATAAACATGCTCATAATCCCATCAGTATCATGTCTGGCCTGGTGATGTGTCGATAGATGACGCAATAATATTTCATATCACTCTTCAATTTGAAACTGCAGCAACAACATTTATTTGTACAGCACATTTTCATACAAATAATGTAGCTCAAAGTGCTTTACACGATAAAAGAGAAGAAAAGACAAAGTAAGAATTAAAATAAGAGAACACTAATTAACATAGAAAAAAAGTAAGGTCCGATGGCCAGGGAGGACAGAAAAAACTCCAGACAGCTGGAGAAAAAATAAAATCTGCAGGGGTTCAGAGGCCACAAAACTGCCCAGCCTACTCTAGGCATTCTACCTAACATAAATGACCTCAGTCAGTCCTCATTATATTCAGGGTTCTCATGGAAGGACTTGATGATGATGGTCACGTGGACTTCTGGCCTTTAATCCATCAATGTACGGACATCATGGTGCTTTGATTAGGTGGTGGTGGTGCCACCACAGAAAACTGGAAAAAGGACAGAAGAGAGAGTAGAGGTTAGTATGGATTTTGGAGCCACCATGAATAGTAATGATAATTAATTGAATATGCAGAGCATCAGGATTAAATTAAAATGAAGTTATGAGAAGGCCATGTTAAAATAATGAGTTTTTAGCGGTGTTTTAAAGTGCTCTATGGTATTAACCTGGAGAATTCCTATTGGCAGGCTATTCCAGATTTTAGGTGCATAACTGCAGAAGGCCGCCTCACCACTTTTAAGTTTAGCTCTTGGAATTTTAAGCAGACACTCATTTGAAGATCTAAGGTTACGATTTGGAATGTAAGGTGTCAGACATTCCGAAATATAAAATGGAGCGAGATTATTTAAGGCTTTGTAAATCATAAGCAATATTTTAAAGTAAATTCTAAATGACACCGGTAACCAATGTAGTGACATTAAAACTGGAGAAATGTGCTTGGATTTTCTTTTCCTAGTTAGGATTCTTGCAGCTGCATTCTGCACTAGTTGCAATCAATTGATAACTTTTTTGGGTAGTCCTGAGAGGAGTGCGTTACAGTAATCTAGTCGACTGAAAACAAAAGCGTGAACTAATTTCTCAGCATCTGTCAATGATATAAGAGGTCTAACTTTTGCTATATTTCTTAAGTGAAAAAATGCTGTCCTAGTGATATTATTAATATGCGAGTTAAAATTCAGGTCACAGTCAACAGTTACCCCTAAATTCTTTTCCTCCGTCTTGACTCTTAATCCTAATACATCAAGTTTATTTCTAATAACCTCATTATAGCCATTATTGCCAATCACTAAAATTTTAGTTTTCTCTTTATTTAGCTTGAGAAAATTACTACTCAGAAACACAAGTAAGACATTGTGTTAGTGAAACAACAGAGTCGGGGTCATCATCTGCTATTGATAAATACAGCTGCGTGTCGTCAGCATAGCTGTGGTAGCTCACTTTATGCCCCGAGATAAGCTGACCCTACGGAAGCATGTAGATCGAAAAGAGCAGCGGACCCAGGATAGAGCCTTGTGGAACACCATATAGAATATCATGTGTCTTTGAAGTATAATTACCACAACTAACAAAGAATTTTCTACCTTAAATTTGATTCAAACCAATTTAAGACACTTCCACTGACTAAGGCGATTTCTAAGAATATTGTAATCAATGGTATCGATTGCGGCACTCAGCCTCTGTCTGCATTTACCCACAAGTCATTTACTACTTTAATGAGTGCAGTTTCTGTACTGTGATTTGTTCTGAAACCTTACTGAAACTTATCAAGAATACATTGTTTACTGAGGTGGTCATTAAGCTGCATAATGACTGCCTTCTCTAGAATTTTACTTAAGAAAGGCAAGTTAGAAATAGGTCTAAAATTTTCAAATGCAGAGGAGTCAAGATTATTTTTCTTGAGTAGGGGTTTAACTACAGCAGTTTTAAGACAGTTTGGGAAGACCCCCGTATCTAATGATGAGTTTACTATGTCAAGAATACTATCAATTAGCATGCCCGATACTTCTTTGAAAAAACGTGTTGGTATTGGGTCAAGGATGCTGGTGGAGGGTCTCAGTTGGGAAATTATTTTATATAAATCAGGTAAATCTATCCTGGTGAAAGAATGTAATTTGTTTATAATGGAGTACTGGGGCTTAAGAGGATCAGTGTTGGGGAGATATACTATAGTATTTCTAATATCATTAATTTTTTGATTGAAAAATACAGCAATAGTCTCACAAGTTTCACTGGAAGTATTCTGGAGGCATTCCATTGAGTTACCTGGGTTTAGCAAATGATCAATCGTAGAGAACAAGACTCTGGGATTACTAGCATTGTTATTTATAATCTTAGAGAAATAGCAGCGCCTCTCTAGACGGACTGTGTTATTGTATTCTGTTATTTTAACCTTCAATATCTCATAGTTAGTTTAGTTTTTCTCCATTTACACTCAGCTCTCCGGCATGTTCTCTTTAAATCAGACACTCTTTGGGTCTTCCATGGTATAACACTGCTAGAAGATTTTTTAACTGTGTTTTCAGGTGTGACTATGTCGGCAGCAGCTATCACCTTAGTATTAAAATTTTCCACCTTACTATTTACATTATCCTCGCTATTGTAGTTAGCACTACAAACGGACTGGTTGCTTAGAATGTTTGTAAATTTTGAAGCCGCTGATGAATCAAAGAAGTGTTTTTTAACAATATGCTTCTTGTGAATGTTTTCTATCATTATTTCTATATTAAATAGTAAAAGAAAATGGTCTGATGGACCAATATGAATGATCTGCTTCACGTCAACTTTTAGTCCTTTAGTAATTACTAAGTCTAACGTATGACCTGCTTTATGTGTAGGCTGACTAATGAGCTGTCTCAAATCAAGAGTCCAGGAGGTTCATAAATTCTTTTACTTTTGGGTCACACTGATTATCGATATGAAAGTTAAAGTCACCAACTATTATGAGCGCGTCATAGTTCGTAATTATAATTGACACCAAGTCTGAGAATTCCTCAAAGAAAGACGCATTGTATTTAGGAGGTCTATGCACAGATAATACTAGAAACGGCAAGATACTCAAAGGACTTGAATTTACCAAAACTGACATCTTTACACTTTAACCGGGTCGAGTAAATGTTTGCTAAACTGCCGCCTTTCTTACCTTGGTGATCCGCACGAGCGAAGCTGTAATTCGGAGATGCAGATTCGATTAAAACAGCCGGGCCATCAGAGCTAATCCACGTTTCACTTAGTGCACTCTTTTCTTGGGTTTGCCTCAGTATTATTTAGAAAATTCTCTGTAAATTTAAAGTGTTAAAATGGTATTATTTTTAAAATTAATATGATTGTTAATGCCAATTTCTGATTTGTGTCAGCGGTGGAGTTATGCCCAGTTGCTCTGTCCCCAAACCACTTTGGTGCCTTGAGGTTGGGGGTGTAATGTTTGAAGTTATATGTGAAAATCCTAAATTTTGCAGCATCAGATAAGACAAAGAAACAATGTCAGGGAGGTTTAAATGGTGGTGTAATTGTGAGAGATTATGCTTGTGACCCCCAAACTGTAATAAGTAGTGTTTGGAGTCATTTGGGGGTCAAGGAGGAAAGTTATACTTTCATAAGCAGACCACTATAGCATGTGCACCAGATTTTAAGTCGGTGGCTTGAAGGACAAAGCTGTGCATAACTTGAAACAAGTGAGCAGAGATTGTGCTTTGTATAGAAACTGTTTTGTTTGTATTTTTTGTTAAAATATTTCAAAAGTACCATTTATTGAATAATGTCACAGTGTTTGGAAATTGCGTGAATCAAATGACATTTCTGATTTGCTATCATTTAAACAGGTGCTGATAATAAATCTTATAACACTGTTTAGGGTTGAATCCTGATTTGTGCCTGGTGCTGCTGGGATAGGCTTTGGCCACTGTGATACTGAACTTGATTAACCATTTTCAGTAATGGATGAATAGCTTTTCTGATAATGAAATGTATTACTCCTGTGTTTCCTTGGTTCATATTCCAGGCTGGGTCATTGTATGTGTGGAGAATGCACATTTTTCTCCGTGTCTGTGTGGGTGTTTTTCCAGAATTCCTGAAGATGTGCATGTTACATTAATATGCTGCTCCCAGTTAGCACTGCGTGAGTGTGAGTAGTCTCTTCAATGGACTGGTACCCTGGTTAGGCCTGTTTCGTGCCTAATACTCAATGGTGTGCCCTCAACCCTAATTTAGATACAATGCATTTGAGAATGTTACTTTTTAATCTTCATTTGCGAATATCGTTTTCAGTTTCTTGAGGTAGTTTGTCCAATTAAAAATCCAAATACCCAAATTAGAATACCTGTTGTGCTTGAATTAAAGACGGTATTTTATTTATTTTTTTTTCTTTTACTGTCATTATCAAGGTGATCCCATTTTGTCTTGAATGTCTTGCTGTTTATAAAAACTTTGACTTTTAAAATCATTAGGTACTGGTGTTACCTAGAAACAACCACAGGTATATGATTCAATTTAGACTGTCTATTAAATGTTTTTCTACATGGTCTGAAATTCCATAAGTTTGTTTTTCCAGTAGTCCTTGTCAATACAGGTGGTTAAGGCTAAATATTACAGAAGAGCTGAATCTGCAAGTATTTTTCATTTCTGTGTTATATTGTTATAGTATTTTAAAAGCTGCTAAAGTGCTCCATGATTTAACTTTATACAGTATGCATTGTTTTCATGTTAATTTATTGCACTTTATAAACCAGTAGTTACTGTATTTTGGTATTTCCTTATCTATTATATTTAAACTATCTTGGCCTCATCGTCAATGATTTTTTTCTCAGTGAGTCCAAAATACAGGAGTTATTTAACATTGAACATTTTCATTTCTGAAATTCCTTACTTGTGACACCTGTATTCTTTGTGATCAATTTTATTTTTTTAGTTCCTTGTTGATTTTAGAAAAGATTTTCTTGGTAAGAGGGATGCTGAAAGGTTCCCATGCTTATGGATTCCCTTTAGAGCCCAGGGCAATATAACAGTGCCGTCTGCTTGTGGTTTGAGAAAACAGTGTTATAAGAGTACTGGATGCATATCATTTATATTATCCTGATGAAATTAACTGAAGCATGGGTAAAGAATGCCTAATAGCATCTGTTATCAGTTACTTTTTGGGTATTTCAGCTTCCTCTGTGTCACAAAACAAATCCTGTTGGTTATGTGATGAGGAATTAAATGATATCAAAACCCATGTGTTACTCATTAAAACAAGAGAAATGAAATAAGAAAAAGAATACATAAAATGCAGCAACAATGTGGAGGGCTTATTAAATTGTGTGTTTAGCATGATAACTTTATATGTAGATTAGGTTTCCATTAGAAGCTCAGTTTATTTATTTATTATCTAGGGCAGAACCTTGCATACTTTAAAATAGGCCTCTGTCATCTGGGTTAATAAAAAGTCACTTTAGGACACTCAAATCTCAAAACAAAATGAGTTTTCAAAAGGCATGAGTTGGGTTGTTATGTAAGTTATGTATATACAGTATACGTGTTAGCGCAAAAAAAACGAAATGCATCCTCTTGAGCAATGAAGAAGGCTTTGGCATATGGGTATACACATACTGTATTTGGACTGTACATGTAGTTTAGCAAATATCTGAATAATGGTAATTGGTGAGGAACCCAATAAGTTTGATTAGAGACTAGTTGTTTTAGCCATTGGACATTTAAACATGAACTATAATTGATTATTTTGTACAAGTTTGGAAAAACATTGTTTGAGGTAATCTTTATTTATTTATATTATTAAATGGGGAATTTTTGAAATGTGGTTTCATTATAACACTGGCCAAGGCAAGTGTTCATTACCCCAAGCTGCTTTTAAATCCTATGTAGTTTAATGGATATAGTTGACCCCAGACGTCCACATTCAACATAAGAATGCATTTTATATACTGTACCTATAAACACTTAGATTCTTTCCAAGGCACAAAACGTTTTGAAAATTGAAGGTTGGTGTTGTGAACAGCTAAAATAATATAAAAAAACATTTAAGTCTTATTTTCTTTTAACATTTAGAAATGTGGGAGCTAAAATTGTTATTGTAAGTGACCAACCTGTGGGTCTCTACTCTGGAGATCTGCATCTTAACTTCTTAGTAAGGAGCTTTCTGTGAGCATAAAAATTGGCAAATAAGATATGCATAGGCCTGTATTGGCAATAAGCAGACTTTTTGTAAAGCCATTCACATTCATTTATTTTTATTAATGAAACTTTAAGTCTATATTCATTTACTTTGGATATGTGAAATTTAAGGATAATGCAAATTGTTTAAAAATCTAAGAAACAGAGAACACATTTCTTGGGGTAATTAGTGCAAGTCCCGTTAAGTGTTACTATAAACCTATAACTGAAAATTGCGTAAAAACCTTCTTGAACAAAAAATCCATGGGAGAAAATTAGAAGAACAGAACTCTTATAATAAGGACAGTCAATGCTAGAAAATACAGTGTAAAATTTATTTTGTGTTTGTGAAGTTTTATGAATTATGAATAAGTTGCTTTTTACCTTTAGCCTAATTTTTAAATATGGTTTGATTTGTATTATGAAATCTTCAACACACATCTTTAATAGATGGCTAAAGATGTGCACTTTACATGGCTAACTAATAGTAAAAATTCCTTTGGTAACATTAAAAGAGACTTGCTTTGTCTTCATAAACTGACTATGACTGCTGTTATTTTTCTTTATAAGCTAGGAAATGTGGTCTCACTTGACTGAGGCTAGAATTATGGGCACTAACCTTGGATCCTTGCATTCAATCATTTTGTCATCTTTTTGACAGGTCTGATGAAAGTGCTTCAGTTCAAACTGTTGTCAAAACCTAAACATTAATCAGCTTGGTAGAATACTATACAGTATATTCCTAAGTGGTTTATGATTATTTTGTAATATAGTCTTTATGCAATAACCATTTTATAATTAATTATACTAGTTTTTAACCTTTGTATTGAAAAAGGTTGAATAAAAATGAACTACATATCTTTTGCTAGTAACGGCTAGAGCTAATACCTTGAGGCATTCTTTGTGAACTGGGTAACTAAAGTTTTGTTATTCTGCAAGCATCAGTACATTGGATTATTTACTTGGTGATGTTCATATGCAGTTTTATTATAGTAAATTCCAAAATGGTTCTTATAATAAGAATAATACATTTTAATTTAAATAAGTCTAAATGGCTATCTTGGCGGATGTAAATTTTTGTTTTTGTTAACCATGGCCTTCCCTTTACAAACTGCTCTGCAGAGCCCCACCATGACTTAGCTCCACTCTTTATTTCAAGGGACTACCTGTGGCATGTGCAATTTCTGTACTTGAGAGTATAGGAAGGGTAGTGTTTGAAGATTGATTAAAATAAGTGCAAGTGAATTTTAAACTCTATTTGTACACCAACTGATGTGGACAAAGAGAAAGCCAAGATGCATGTGATTTGCTATGGGTCTGATTATATGTGTCACGCACAGGGAGCATTAGGAATTTTATGCTGAAGAGGTTGTTACATTTGCTAAAGAACTGCACATGTCGTAGTAGCGATGTGCAAACTAAGGTTAACCCAATTTGACTAGCCAAAGTTTGCCTAGATTGAGTAGAACTTTAAAAAAAAATCCACAACTAAAAGAGAAAAATATTAAGTTTTCATCAGGTTAGAAAATGCTTATTATATAACATTTAGGTTTGTTCATGGATTTAGTTAGCTGACTTCAAAGATACAGTATTTTCTATTTTAAGTTACTTCAAAGAGGCAGTTATGACATTTTTGTTTATTGAATATTTTTGTAACAGTGAGTCATGTTCAAAAATACCAGTGGTAATATAATGCAAGTACATGTGTTAGACTACATTAAGCACATGGTTTTTAACAGTACAGTAGTTACAAATGTTGCCCAAATAGGTTGGTGGTGTTTTATTTATTTCATAGACAGCAGATTCAAATTCAAGTTATCTGAAAATGGCATCCAAAGATATTCTGTTGTTAGTTGTTTGTTATGGAGAGTCAATTACTAATTGTAGTTCAAATTTCCTAGGCAAGATGTCCCCAAAGAGTTTAAAACTGTTTAAATCTTAAGGTAAAATTTCTAATGAGCAGGACTGGAGTTTGGCCTATAAATTATTCTGTTCAAGAAATTCAGAAACAATATAATGTGCAGATTATGTTGCTGTGATTCTGTTTTTAGTGTAATATACTGTAAATACTGAATATATATTTCTTCACTATATGCTCCTAGGGTTGCTTACATAATTCCCTTCTTCTTACATTAATTTCAAGATAAGATACTTTTATGTTTACTGACGTCAAGCAGCAGGAGAAATAAGCTGGTTTAGTAGTGGCTTGTGTGTTCCTCTCCTGGTGTATGATTAACTTGTTTTGAGCATCTGTTTTGTTGTCAAGAGCAGCTGTTAGACGAGTAAAACAGGAAAATATACAAAACTTACAATTTTAAGTGACCTTTCTCAGTTTATATTTGAAACAATAAACTAATGCATAATTGAAGGCACACAAAAAGAAAGACGAGTTTGCAGATTCTCCATTGCTTTTAAGTTGGAAGTCTTGAAATGTCTGAAATTTGTACAATATGCTGTATTCGCGATGTCTTGACAAAAAAGGATCGTTTAAGGCAAATTTCCTCGAAAAAGAAGTGGGCTAAATTTGAAATTTCAGCAAAACTGCTCCACATGGAGCTGAACTTGTACAAGCATACATACAAATACTTATGGCAATCGCACTAGGTGCCTTTGTCATTAAAGGTGAATGCACCAAATAAAAGAAGGCTGTACAGAACATCGAATGGTTATTAAATGTGTTTGCTGTGACCCAATGAAAGTTTAATTTATCGCAAATGCAGTAGTTATGTACATTTAACACTTTAAATCGTTAACACACATTCAAATTTGAACAAATCCATATTTTAAATTTGAAACCTTTACATTTCATTCACTTGCTCAGATGACATCCCTAATCAGAATCGTATAACAAAATGCAAAATTAAAATAACATAATGGCAACAAAGAACATAATTTTAAAGAGTTAGTCAACAAATAATGTTTTTAACTTAAATTGTATAATGAAAATGATGTTTTCTTCATTTTGTTTTCCTGGAAATTATCAAAAGAAGTTTATTAGACCCTCTAGGTTTTGTGGGAAGATGATTTCCCATATTGTTTCTTAACAAGAAACATGTCATTGTAGCCCTTTTGTCGCTAAGAGTGACATTTATGATTCATGGAATATTAGGATTTCTCATTGTTGCCTAGAATTTATGTAACAACAAGAAGTGTATGTGGATTGCTGAGATTTTTTATTACTGTTTTTCTTTTCAAGTAATTGCAGCAGGAGGTTTAAGAAATGCAGGTGTGTAATGATGGTTTGTTGTTGATGATAAGTGTTGATGCTTGAACAGAATTTTTTAGTTCTTTAGGTTTTTCTGAACAATTACAAAAACTTAAATAATAATAAGTTAAGCCCATGGATAAAAACTGTATTTGGCAAAACAAAACAGTTCTGTTTTAACAGTATAATCTTTGCATGGATGGCGGTAAAATTAAAAGCCAATGACAAAAAATGCCATCCATACTCTTCATGACACATACTACTGGTGAACCTTTAACCATTGGCTAGGTGGTGGGGGCACCAAGGCTGTTTTTGTCTACATCATTGGAGTGCATTGTGCCTCATCCCTTTGTTCTTGTCTTCAGCTATGACAGTTGTAACAAGCACATGCTCACAGAGACAGTATTTCTTTAGGTACTCCACATGTTAAATATTATCTTCTGGATATACTCTTAGTGTACGGTTCTGGGATTGTACACATGTGGTAGTGTGCAATTGTTTTTTTCTTTTTTCACTTTGACTTTATACTTTGTTGCTTCTGGAGCAAGTGAATTAAAAGTGTGCCTGCAACTATCTGTATTATTAATTCTCAGTATTTCTGTTCATTTGATGAAAGCTTGAATTAAATATTTACTTTGGTGCTTTTTAATGTGTCAGTAATACTGCAGCATACATCATTGAAAGCCTGTAGAATGGCTCAAGGGTTTGATCAGTCTTACATATGAGATATCTGTTGAAAGACAGCTGCTGATTAGATATTTAAGACACATTTATTCAAAAATCAGAAGATTTAGTCTTGGGGTTCTGATGAATTGTGAACAAATCATTTTGCATGCACTGGAGTCATGCATATGGAAATTTAAGCCAAGAGTTGTCTGCCTGTTATACCTTTTAATTTACTTTTGAGTTGTTTTAATCTTTGTCCAAAGGATAGTCTTTAATAGTCAAATCATTAAATGTTTTTTTTTTCCCATCATAGTTTCCTTCATCAGTAAAATTAGTTTCTACTAAGCTGAGATAAAAATCCTGCGCCTATGTTTGTGTTCAGTAAATATACTTGTGCACATGTTTCTGTCAGTGTTGGGCTTGCAACCCCTATCTGTTTTTGTACGCTGCCTATTTCTTTTTCTCAGTATTTCCCTCCTACATCCCAAATACGTGGTTGTTAAAGTGGTGCCTTAAATTTGCTCCAGTATTGGTGAGTGGGTGTGGAATGCAATTGGACAGTCAACCCATCAAATGCTGGTTCCTGCATTCCTCACTGTATTTTGCTGAGATAAGCTTAGTCTCCACACAACCTTAAAAATAGATAAAGTTGGTTCAGTAAATTGATAGAATTTTAGATACACTTAGCGGCCACTTTATTAGGTACACCTTGCTAGTACTGGATTGGACCCCCTTTTGCCTTCAGAACTGCCATAATTCTTCATGTCATCGATTCACCAAAGTGCTGGAAACATTCCTCAGTGATTTTGGTCCAAATTGACATGATAGCATCATGCAGTTGCTCCAGATTTATCAGCTGCACATCCATTATACGGATCTCCTGTTCTACCACATCCCAAAGGTGCTGTGTTGGATTGAGATCTGGTGACTTTGGAGGTCATTTGAGTGTACTCATTGTCATATTCAAGAAACTATTTGTGATGATTTGAGCTTTGTGACATGGCATGTTGTCCTACTGGAAGTAGCCATCAGAAGATGGGTTCACTGCAGTCATAAAGGAATGGACGTGGTCAGCAGCAATACTGGGGTAGGCTGTGGATTTTAAACAATGCTGAATTGGTGCCAAGGGGCCTAAAGTGTGCCAAGAAAATATCCCCCACACCTTTACACCACCACCAGCCTGAACCGTTGATACAAGGCAGGATGGATCCATGCTTTCTTGTTGTTGACCCTACCATCCAAATGTTGCAGCAGATATTGGGACTCGTCAGACCAGGCAACATTTTTCCAATCTTCTATTGTCCAATTTTGGTGAGACCCAACGAATTGTAGCCTCAATTGCCTATTGTTAGCTGAAAGGAGTGGCACCTGGTGTGGTGTCCTGCTGCTGTAGTCCATCTGCTTCAAAGTTCGATGTGTTGTGCATTGAGAGATGCTTTTCTGCATACATTGGTTGTAACGAATGGTTATTTGAGTTACGCTTGCCTTTGTATCAGCTCAAATCAGTCTGGCCATTCTCCTCTGGCATTAACAAGACATTTTCGCCCAGAGAACTGATGCTCACTGGATATTATCCCTTTTTTGGACCATTTTCTGTAAACACTAGAGATGGTTGTGTGTGAAAATCTCAGTAGACCAGCAGTTTCTGAAATACTCAGACCAGCCCATCTGGCACCAACAACCATGCCACATTCAAAGTCACTTAAATTACCTTTCTTCCCCATTCTGATGCTCGGTTTGAACTTCAGCAGGTCGCCTTAACCTAACAAAATGGCCAGTGCTTGTGTTTTTCCAGTTTTAGAGAGCAAGATTTACAACTTGTGCATATGTTTACAGAATAATCTTGCATTATTGCATTCATGCTAATCGTAACCCCTCTTTTTATTTCTTGTTAATTGTGCTTGAGGCCTTAAATTACTGTTTCATTCCATTCCATGTGATCTTTAATTTGTAACTCATAATACTTCCTTTTCTTTATTAATAGCATTTTATTGTGCAAATATAAATGACTGCACTTGACTTAAGTTACTTCAGAGTTTCTTTTAAACTATTAATAATTTGAATACTAAAACAAGTAATATTATATAATGTGCCTTGAAAAGGTATTCAGCCCCAACCTTTTTCACATAAATAATTGTCACAACCTGAAGTTTTGGTAAGTTTTACAGGGAATTTGACTTTGTAAATGAAGGATTCTTTTTCACAGTGCTTCAAAAAAATTGAAGTTTGAATAATTTGAAAACATTCTTCACCTAAACCTCCTAATTAAGTACTTGGTTGAACCACCTTTTGCATCGATTACAGAGAGACATTTCTACATAAGCTGATTTAGCAAAATTTGTCCATTTGCCTTTATAGAATTGTTCAAGCTGTACCAGGTCAGTTTGGGATCAGCAGATTTGTAGGTCTTGTCATAGACGTTGGATAAGGTTAAATAATATTTTTGGCATTTTTCAGATGTTATTTTCCACGAACATGGTACATGCATTTTTCATGTGAAATTATGTTCTAAAGTTAAGTGTTTTCTATAAATGTAAAAAATTATTGTTTCTTGATTATTATTATGAACTGATAACACTACTTATGCATGAATGTTACAACTATAAAATGTGTCTTGAGATTCTGTAAGGTTAAAGGTAGGTATTTGAAAAGATTCACAAAAAATATAAATAGAATAACACCGTGAAATCAGGTGAAACAATTAAATTCTATATATTCAAAAGATAAACATTACATTGCTTCTTAAATCCTGCCTTCATGCCATAATCCCAACTGGTACAACAATAATAAATATATCTTTTGACACTGGCTTTGTGCCAGCCACTTTTAAAATCGCTTCTGCCACCCCAGTGTTAAAAAAGTCGGTCTTGATGCTGACAATCTTAACAATTTCTGCCTATTTCTCACTTACTTTTTCTGTCAAAAGTTCTTGCACATGTTGTAGCCTCCCAACTCACCAATAGCTTAACTTCTAAGAATTTGATGGAACTCTTTCAGTCTGGTTTCAGAGCGTAGCACAGTTGTGAAACTACCCTGCTTTGAGTAACCAGTGACTTGCTTATGACCACAGACTCTGGACAAACCAGCATTTTAAGTCTATTAGACCTCATTATAGCATTTGAAACTGCCAGACATGACATATCACTGTCCAGAATGGACAACATTCTGGGTATCTCTGGCACTGTCTTCCAGTGGTATATATCATATCTGACTGACAGGCAAGAGTTTGTTAGTCTTGGCAACAGCAGGTCCAGCTCAGTGCTGGTCACACAAGGAGCTCCTCAGGATTCAGTCCTCAGCCCTCTGCTCTTCTGTATCTATATGCTTCCCCTTGGCCATATTATTTGTAGCTTTGGACTAGGTTATCATTTTTATGCAGGTAATACTCAACTCTATTTCAATGTTAAAACTGAAACTTCATCAGAGCTTTCTCAGCTCACAGCTTGCCTCAGTGAAATTAAAACCGGGATGGAGCAGAACTCTTTAAAATTAAATTGCAACAAAACCAAAGTCCTACAAATTGACACTAAAGTTCAACTTAAGAAAATTAGCTCATTTTCAGTCACTCCTGACGGTGATCTCATCAGACCTTCTCCTAATGCAATGATTCTATGTGTCATTTTTGATTCCTTCCTTTCTTATTCTGGCCACATAAATCATATTAAGAAACTACTTTCATCCCAGTAACATATCCCGTGTTCACTCATTCCTCTCCTTTTCTAATGCTGAGAAACATGTGCATGCTTTTATAACATCATACATTGATTATTGTAACTCCCTACTGGCAGGTGCCACTTCTAATCTTATATCACAGCTCCAGTTGATTCAAAACTTCTCTTCAAGAGTCCTAACATGGACCAGCAACAGCAAGTACATAACACCCATCCTGCTTCACTTTCACTGGCTCCCTGTGTCTTACAGGATTCTTTTTGCCTCCTTTTTCAGACTTCCTCTCTGTCCAGGTGCTCAGTATAATTTGTGTGTGTTTTATATCATAAGTGATGTTGTTAGGCTTTTCTTTTAGTATTGAATTTAGTATCATACTCTGATTTGTTGTCTTTTATTCTATTTAATGCTTTGTATATAGTACATCTTGCTATTTTAGTGTTCTATTCAGGAAAGATTTGTATTCAATGTTACATACACCTGCTGTTTCTTTCTGAGTCTGTGTGAAGCACCTTATAATGTTTACAATGACACATTTTAGTGGCTTAGAGCTGTGCAATATAAATAATCCATTAAACTGTTTATATAATTATATTATAACTGAAAAATTATCAGTGAGAAATGTGTGGAAAAATAAGTGTGTTTCTCTTTTATATAAAATAGTGATTGGAAAAGGTAAAATTTAGAGATTTTGGCTCATTCATTATTCAGTGGTTTATTCATGTCACATAGTACTTTTAAGAGAAGAAGCTTTCACATGTTAATTTTAGCATATACACCATTGATTTTAGTCTTTGATGCTGGTTAATGTGTATTTCTAAGCAGTGGTAGTCTAAAGATCAGAAAGCTGATTCTATGTGGGCAGCCTTTCTTTTTTGTTTCTAAGCTGATAATATAGATTGAGTGACCGTGAACTACTATATAAAAAGCACATCAACCTGCAGTATGTTTTATTTTAGTATAAGGTTAAGATTAGAAGTCTTCAGATTGCATTACTCGAAACTTGTAGATTTTTATTTTGTGATTATTTTTTTTTTCCTACATTGTGCATATATACATGTTGAATGAAAAGGTACTTTGCTTCTATGTAGAAAAGCAATATGGTTAGTTATAGAAGGGCCTATGCTGATGAAGTAACTGTTATATGATTTATTATTTGTTTTTTGGAAATACATTATAGAATTAACATTAATATAAAGTTTAAGTTTAGGGGTTTACATTTAAAATTGGTGTCACTTCTTTGTTCAAGTGTTTGTGTTGCAAAGACCTTAACTTTTTCGAGAGCAAGTATTGAATAAGTGCATTGATTTTTCCATTAAATGTGTAGGCGCAACATAACATTCTGTACATTATCATTGTAATTCAACATGGACTCCATGACTATACACTGTATGTATAGACACTATTTGCACACACTCATGCACATTAAATAACGTTTGCAGGAAGCTAAATGAAAAGGATACATTTAAATGAAAACCTACTCTTGCATTTTCTGTCTGCTTGTTCAGTTTTGATATTTGGCTGGTAGAGGTAGTGATGACTCCTACCCTGCATGAAAAAGAAAGGAGAGAAAGAGGGTGCCATGTTAATTACAGGTCAAGAAAAGAAAAACTTAAACGATTAGACCAGACAGAGCATTAAAAAACAAAGTCTGACTAAACAAGACTAAATCAATTAGAATATAATGTGAATGAAGCTGTTATAGGTTAATTTTAGTAATTATTTAAGTTGCATTTGCTCAGTACAACAGCAGGTGTTTGCCTCTAGTTTCAAAGCTAGATGAACAGTGACTCTTAAGATTAAGATCCTAGTCTTTAGCACCTTCAGTTCTTCAAAGCACCAGATACTGATTCAATGACTTCTGCAGATGTCATACATTTTGTAGGGAAAGTTTACAGATTATAGTTGCAGGAAGTAGTCTGAAGTAGGTATCAGCACTAGATACCATGCTGGAAGGATAAAAAATAAGGTATTATAAAAACAGCAGCGGCGTGACACCAAAGCTAATTAAATGGAATCTTTTGTGGAACAGCAGCTGTCCAGGAAAGTGAAATATAGAAAGTGATGGTAATCAGAATTTCAAATAGAAAGTTATGGTCTCATATAAATTAATAATAAAGGAAATGTTTACAGAAGAAACAATGATAAAATCTTAGATAAAGTAATATTCTGGACCTAGTTATTTAATTGTTGTTTATCTATATGGGGATTACATGTAAATGAATAAATTATACATTGCATCCATTTTTAAAAACCTGTCTTCTCCAGTGGAAGGTCACCATAGAAATCAGGCAGATTGCTAACCATACAGGATTACATAGCATATTAGAATTCATTCATTGTGAAATTGTCATTCATGTTAAATTAGTTTGTCATGTTTAGTGCCTGGTGTGGATGAGTTTTAGGCTGAATAGTCTTCTAGTCATTAAATTTTAAAACAAATTTCCCTAGCCCTGATCCTACATTACAATTTTATTAAACAACTGAATAAAAGTATAAGACACCTTGTAGAACCTTCATAATTCTTTCTGATAAAAATCATGATGCATAATACATTGCTTAGTTACAAAGTGTGACAATTTCATGTTGGTGCACAAGATTCATTTTATATACTGTCTATTAGCAGTAGGCAATATGATCATAAAAATTTTTTTTAGACATTGATTGTAACAATAATTATCGTTATATACTGTATAATAAATAATGTTTTATGTACACCAGAAAAATGCTGAACATTCAGTGTAGGAGAAGGCATAAAAATGATTCCTCCAAGACATGATGTTAATATTAAGCAGTTGCTTAAGATGCTGACTCTGGTTCTGTGCCAGTTTCTGCAGCTCACCCAGTGTCTTCCCTCTACCAGCCAAGGAAGCAGTCAAGTTGAGTGTGCAGTTTTCCTTTGAGAGGTCCAGTACTTGACTGAGAAGTGCTGGAGGGCCATACGTCTATGAGATTTTGACAGGTGCTATGTTTGGAATGATTTAGAAAAAGATTGCTCATGGAAAGAAGAGAGAATTTCTTTTTGGTTGTCTTAATTAAGACTGGGGAAAAGCTGACCTAGATGCAATATATATTACATGGGTATCTTGGTTCATTTTTAATATTGTATACAAAACAGAGCTAATACCTGTGCTATTGTGTTGTGGTCCCTGTTTTCAAAAAATAAATAAATAAATAAATAAAGGACAACATATGTGTTCTACTTTCTTATCAATCATACTACTCTTTCCTGCAGCAAACACACCCTAAATTCTGTTTGGTAAATTTTCTATAGGGAGCAAGTGACTTACTCTTTTGTCATAAAGTCATTAATTAGGAATGATTGGACTGGATTCGTTGTTGGTTATTGTCCAGCCCCTTTACTACTAGACCATACTCCCTTCAATGTCTGGCAAGTCCATGCCTTAATGTAGGAATGTAGGTTTTGTGTGACCGCCAAAGGTTTAATCCAAAAAGAGTAAGGAGGACTCTGCATTTATCATATAACAGTAGGTCAGTTTTATTTGGGGTTTGTGGGGCTTTGCCAGTCCATTGCACTAGAAGTTTTGTGACCTTATATTTTTGTGTATTTATTGAGCGGAGCTTGCAGTGTTTTGGTTTATTTTAAGATTGCTATTAAACTGTTGTGGTGTAATCTATGCTTAACAGGTTTTATTTTTCTTAAGCATTGTGCAGAGCAATTTTACTCATTTTTTTTCCAATTTCTCATACAGTATGTGGTTTCTTCTGCCACCACACCCACCTAAAGAAAGGTAGCTTTATGTATTTGGACGATCTTTATATACTGTATTTGTTTAAGTTTTAAGTACCTGAAACTTTTCAAAAAGAATTTAGTAACTTTATCTTCCATAAAACTATTAAGTTTCCATCTCTTTTGTCACACCACTTACTAGAATTGGCTATTGCCCCTGTGAATATGTTACCTGCTTCATACATCAGTGCCTTACTATTCATGACCATTTCTCATCTCTACAGAATTTTTTAAACTAAAACCACAGATCCAAGTAAAATGCCACTGTTGTCAGGTTTAATTATTCACTGCTTTAACCTAAAGTCATAATGGCCTAAGGTTTTACCGGCAAGGTCTGACGGGACACTATAGTTTACAAAGCCTTAAATAATCTCGCTCCATCTTATATATCGGAATGTCTGACACCCTATATTCCAAATCGTAATCTTAGATCATCAAATGAGTGTCTCCTTACAATTCCAAAAGCTAAACTTAAAAGAAGTGGTGAGGCAGCCTTCAGCTGCTATGCACCTAAAATCTGGAATAGCCTGCCGATAGGAATTCGCCAGGCTAATACAGTGGAGCACTTTAAAACACTGCTGAAAACACATTACTTTAACATGGCCTTTTTATAACTTCACTTTATCTTAATCCTGATACTCTGTATGTTCAATTCATTATAATAACTATTCATGGTGGCACTAAAATCCGTACTGACCCCTACTCTCTTTTCTGTTTCTTTTTCCGGTTTTTCTGTGGTGGCGGCCTGCGCCACCACCAACTTACTCAAAGCACCATGATGTCCCAGCATTGATGGACTAAAAGCCAGAAGTCCACGTGATCATCATCATCATCATCAAGTCCTTCCGTGAAAACCATAAATACAAAGAGGACTGTTTCATTTATGTTAGGTAGATTGCCCAGAGGGGACTGGGCGGTCTCATGGCCTGGAATCCCTGCAGATTTTATTTTTTTTCTCCGGCCGTCTGGAGTTTTTTTTTTGTTTTTTCTGTCCCCCCTGGCCATTGGACCTTACACTTATTCTATGTTAATTAATGTTGACTTATTTTATTTTCTTACTGTGTCTCTTATTTTTCTATTCTTCATTATGTAAAGCACTTTGAGCTACATTTTTTTGTATGAAAATGTGCTATATAAATAAATGTTGTTGTTGTTGTTGTATATCCTAAAGGTGATGGGAATATTTTAACCAATTATTGGTATAACAATAAGTATAAGAAAATTAACAATAATAAGTTGTCAAATGTATAATCCTAAAGTAACCGTGATAGAAAATTCTTAAATCTCAGAAAATATTCACTTAAGTATTGACTTTGTAATTACAGGAGTACAGCAGCTTTTAAAGGCAAACACAAAAAATGAATTTATATTTAAATGGTACTTTGAATGGAAAATTTGTTTTGTTCTCCTCTGTTTGTTATTAAGTGCAGGTCAGCTTATTAGCTACAATTAAAAATCTTGTACGTACTCCAAAAAAGAAATTCTTAAACACAAACAAAAGGATTTAAAAATAATAAAATTGCAGCTACTATATGAATAAATAAAATGTAGATGAGGTATATGGTACATTTTCATTTATGTACACTGAACAGTTTCCATTCTGCTTTTCTTTTTTATTTTGCAGTGCAGCAGCATTGATAGCAATCCCATTATTGAATCTTTGTGTTTGTTTTCTGTGCAGAGTTGAGCATGGGTCAGTACCAGTTAAATTCTTGTCATGTTTCATCTTCCCATAGTTTACAAATTGCACAACTTTTTCCCTTTGTCTATTGACTTTCTCAGTTATGTGTGGCGTGAGCTAGTCAGCAAGTTGTATAGTGTTAGGGCATTTTCAAAGTGGGTGGCTGATAATAACATTTTCTCCTTCATAGTGACTGTCAATTAGCATTCTGAGTATGAGGGTGGACTTGAAGCAAGTGTCTCAAAATTGGTGTATTATGTTAAAATAAAATAAAAAAAACACAAAGTGTGAAATCACATATAAGAGTAATGAGAAAATGTAGCTTTAGAAAGTATAAACTTTGTGCATTGGAAAAACACCACAATAGTGTTGTTCCAAGTATAATGATCAATCCTTTATTAGTAGTATTAAGAAAACTTAGAAGTGCTTGTTAACGTCTGTTTGGTTGTCTTGCAATGGTTAAAGTGGTTTATTGCAAGCACTGAATAGCTATTAAGGGAAAATAAATTAGAAGATTGTTAGTGTTACTGTTTAACAATGACTCCTGTTGTGAGCATTTCTGCAGTTTCCTAAGATTAAATGTTTTGTCATGTCAGTATTCTCTTGTAGATAAGAAAATAAGTTGAGGCAATTCACTTGTAATTAATATAGAGTTATGGTCTTTATATTTAATAAAAAGCCTATTTAAACTTCCACAGTTTCTGTTTGAACCTTTGCTGATATTTTATTTTTTGGATGAGATTACTATTAATATACATTTTTTTTCAGGAGCTGACAGATAGGAATACTGGGGATTACAGAAGGCTAAAATAACCTTTCAAAACTCTGTATATTCATCTAAGAAGTATAACATGGATCAGATTATAATATATTTTGTGGTGTGGAGGGACATCTACAATAATATGTTAATATTTATCCTACAATATTATCTTTTCATGTTGTACTGTTTGGAATGGCCTCCCATTTTTTAAGTGCAGAAAGAACCAGAGCCAAAACAAAGGAGGATTTGCCTTGAATATTTTAATATGATTTATTACAAATTAATGTTACACTTAAGAGCTCATGTTTCATTTGATTCTCAAGGTTTGTAGTTTGTGGCATGTTTGTGTATTTGCTGCAGGGAATACATGTTTCAGTTATAGCAAGGCCACAAAGTTTCAGTTACATCCTGTGTAACTTCCAAGGACCTCTGCTTGAAAGGCTTTTATTTGTAGCATTTAGTCTCCATAGTACAAGCGTTCACCCTGGGAGTGGGGGTTTCTCATGTTTAGATTCATTCAAGTTTAGAAACATTTTTCAGTTTAGGAAAATAATACTGAAAGACATAATACATGTTTTTTTATATATTTTCAGTATAAATCAAATGGTGTCAACTGAAGTCATTAGATGTTTGCCAGAGAATGTGCAAATGACTTAAATATTCTATCTCATTCAAATGTGTCAATAAAGAAAAAAAATGTGTTGAAACTAACACAGTAAAAGAAATCGTCTCCTGATTGTTGATCAATTAATATATACACCTGTTTTTGAAATTTTTTTTGTTTGTTGTTATTGTTTTATTATTTAATTGAAAAGGTTTATAATAACATTTTACCATTAATTTTACCTTAATGATTTTATTTTCCAGACAAAAGGTGTAGAAACAAATAGCTGCTTCGTAACCTTGGTAATAGTTACTAACCATTTTAAGCAGGTGAAGACGCAAGAGTGCTTATCATTTCTCCAAGGATGAGTGGGTGATTGTGTTTATGACTCTGCTGCCATGCAAAATAAAAGCAGTTTATCTGAGTGCATACAAAAATTGTAAGTATATTTGTCTGCTGAAGTATGAGATTAACGCTCAGAGGTACTATAGTGTCCACAAAGATGCCAAGAAAGTAGAAAATGTATCCTAAGTTCTGCAAATAAAAAATCATAAGAAAACTTAATCCTGGAAGAAGTTTACGTAGTTTTTATTTCAGTTTAGTTATTAAAATGCATTTGTTCAAGCATAATGTCATATTCTTAAACTTGCTTAGTCCATAGTTGGACTGCAGACATGGGCCTCATCTTGTAGCACATTTATCAAGCCCTCAAAATGTGGCAGTATGGCTTTTTCTTGATGTGTTTGTGCTGCCTTTTCATGTCAGTGTCATCTTGTTGGCTAAACTCCTAAGGACACAGTTCTTTGAACAGGTTTTTAGTTTTAGGTGGAGACTTCCTCAGGAGAAATATTTTTCCTTTATACTAAATCTGGATGAGCAACATGGATTCCCTGTAATGCTGTGAATTTGTTAAAAAAGCTTATGCTGTTGAAAGAAGGAAAATACTCCTACTAATCCTAAGTAACATTTGGGGTTTTGGTGAAACTAGCTCATGGTCCAGCCTTGTGTTCTAAGTATGTGTTATAGACTAATTATATAATTTTCTGTGTTTTTCAAAATCATTTATAACAATATGACCTTCAGAATAAGCAACATTCATGTTTCCCAGGGATAACTTAATTGTAGGGAGTACACCAATCTCAGAACTAAAATAATAATAAAAAATTGTTCCTTTTCTACACTGAAAAAAGTAAAACATTGATGTTGTTCATTCAACGTAAATTTTCTCTTTCAATCAACTTAAGATTAGTCATTTAGTGTTGCAGCTTGAAATATTTGGTTTCAGATCTCAATCAAAGTAAAAAAAATTGTATGTACCAAATTAAGTTATGGTGGAAGGAATAAACGTAAAAATCCTATTTCATTTAACTTAATATTTTAGGTTGTTCATGTGCTGTGTTTGGGGGCCATTTGTATATTCTTTCGGTTGAACTTTCCAGTTTGATGGCTTTCCAACTGCCAAAAAAGAACAACAACTTAAAAAAACTAGATTTACTTCAGTAAAAAAAAACAAGTGAATTGCACCCAATAACTCTAAATGATTTGCCTCAACTTAAAAATTGTGGGATCAATAAGCTAAAAAGAATTATATTGGTTCAGATTGAAAATATTAAGTGTGAATCATTCACATTTTTTTTTTTCAGTATACAGTGCTTAAGTTTTAAGCATGTCTCTACAATCATGAACTTTTCTGGACCACTTATCAGTCTTTGAAATGGGTCAAAAGTTTGCTTTTTCTTTGGATCACATACAGTATTTATTTTCTAACATTTGCCAGAGAATCTGAACTCCTTGTGTTTTTCATATTCGTGCACAATGCTATCTCATAATAATAACCCTAGCCACAAAATGGTAATTTAATGAACTGAGCGTGCAGAAAGTACAGTTCTATACTACTTTCCAAATATCAGTTGAATAAAAACAGTTTTTATGTGTACCTACGGTGCTCGGCAAAAGAGAGTAATTTAGATTACCCTTAATTGGTTTGCTCCAGCACAATTTGTAGTTCTAAGGATTCAAATTACTGATGTTTGTGGCATTAGTATTTTTGTCATATTTGCATTAATTACTGGCTGGTTTCTTAAGTCATTAGCCACGTGAATACCCATGACAATACTGTGTTTTTTCCCACATGTATAATTCTCCTCTATTTGACCCCCTCCCCCCGACTTACTCATCATCCTCGCCAAAATTATTGTTATTGTTTAAAGTATATGTGCTTTTACTAGTTTATTCTGTTTTATTTAAAAACGGATTTGTTGAGTAGAAGCCAAAACCCTGTTTAAAAATGCTGTCCCCAAATGTCAAAAGATATTTAGATAACCCACAGGCTTCTTTTCTGGCTCTGTTGAAGTACTTCAGAGCCAAGATTGTTTGCTATATGGCCATATGAATTCTCATGTAGTTAAGCACTTGGTATGTAGCTAAAGCAAAGTATTGATGACATACTGAATTTAGACCCAAGGGAAATTTTGAAGCACAAACATCAAAAGAATCAAAATATCTTGGATTAGGGCTTGAAAAAAATCACATTTTATTAAGCAATGTGAAAAATTGTAAACCTTTAAAACTGCACAACTGGTAATCTCTTCTCAGTTTTTAAACTGCTTTTCCTAGTGGGCCTCAAGTTGAGAACAGCCTGTGCAGAGCAGATGAAAACTCCCTAGCGATGATCTTTATATCTTCTTTTAGGAAAGTTTTCACATGCTAGCTGAAAGATATAATCCTTTTAGAATATCCTGGGACGACCTCTGCTAAAAGGTGCTCAATAAATGTCACGTGGTAAGCAAATGGGGGGCATTCTTAGTAGATATTAATACCGCTTCACTTGGATCACTTAGATTCAGAAAAACTACATCTTTACTCCAAGGATTATCAATATTTTTTGTATAAGCCATTCAGCACTGAGGAAGTATATTATTTTGGCCATTTCAATCCAATACCCCATATTTTTCACAGCTTAACCAAATTTATAGAACATTGTCGAGGATGGAGAGATGGACTTGCTTTCTATGCTCTCCAGCACCATCCTGTTCATGTTCTACTTTACTCCTGCAGCTACACCAATCCTTTGGTCCATCTTATAATGCCGTACACCAGTGACTCTCAGATTTAATCCTCAAGGGGCACTGTGGCTGCAGTGTTTTGTTCCAACCAGTTTCGCAGTTAGTCAGTTTATCTCTAATTGCCTTTTTTGCTTAATTAGCTGTTCTTTTTTTATGCTGTTATTTTGCATAAGTACAATATTGTGAGACTGACATTTATAAGAAATTTAAAAGTTTGTATTTCTGTAATAGCTGTAAATGTTTTACTCATTTTGTCATTTTTGTATTAATTCATGTTTTTATGTAACATTTACCCCTTTAATTGTATCCTAATAATGATAATTAATAAATAAAACAGACCCCAGGGCAACTAACAAATAATGCTGAAAGGCTGCAGATCTATCAGTGTTATGCCAACTAGCATACTGTTACGAAATAATGACTTTAATAACCAGAACCACTAGAAAGTTCAATGAAAATCATGATGGTAATGAAGGCCTTAACAATCACTAAACTATCACCATGCATAAATGCTCACTCTGTTCCAATGAAAAAAAGTGTTAGATTTAGTTTTGTAATTTCTAGATTTCTGGATTGACAACAAAACATTGTGTATATCCTATGGAATAATAACTTGCTAATTAAAGTAGAGCCCTATTTAAAGCACTTAGTTGGGATTAAAACTTGCAACCTCACTGAGACCCCAGGCCTGAACTAAAAAAAAGCAATACTATGCACTCTCAGCATGGGAACAAGATGCTGAGGTACTAAAACTCCTCTGTTATAGGCAGCTGCGTTTCACTCAATATATACAGTCCTTGTGCCCACCAGAGGTCACAGTGAGAAAAGAAGGATATCATCATCCTTTAATAACATCATTGTTGTCTGCAGGCTCAATAAGTGGGAGCTTTCTAAGCCTAGATTGTGCTTCCATAACATTGAACATCACAATTAGAAAGAGGCACTAGGTAGATCATTGGTGGATTCTTATTGTCACCTTATACATGCCTTGGTTAATGTCTTATTTCGTAAATCCAGGAACCAAATGTTACAGAAAAGTGATTGAAGAACCAGACAGTGCATACCACAGAATTCCCATAGGTACTCAACGCTAAGTCATCAGCTTTCTCTAGATCTACTTAACATCTTTGGACAGCATTGAAAAACCCTTCTACAGTAACTTGCAACGTGCACCATACCAGTGCAGCAACAAGGACTTCGTACACTTTTTCACAACTGGAGTGAATTTGGAAATGTTTTCCTTGAATACAGTTTTCATCATTTGGCAGTGGTCTGGTTTCCAGGACCCTGGAATAGGCTTTCTTGTGTGGGAAGACTCAGGCATTTGATCCTTAGTGATGTTGTTGTTATTAGACTGGACTTTGTATGGTTGTTGCCATAAAGTAACCATTCTAAGAGTAACCGTATTAGGTGCAGTGAGCTCAGAGTAAAGTAGTAGTTAAGCACCTCTGAGGCATCTCCAGGTGGATTGACTGGTGATCTTTTTTATTTTTCTGTTTTGTTCAATAAATCTTTGTATATACTAAACTTAACTCACTCAACTGGAGCTATTGATATTATACTTTTAGGTTTAGTTAGCCCAGGCCAAATAAGACATTAACTAGTTATATGCAGTATTTTTTGCAACTTATAATTTTTCACTATGATGTTTTATTTACAGCATACATTATTCTGGAGAGCATGAGCTTGATTTACTATTTTAATCATATTCTAAGAGATCATCATTTTTAATTAGGCCATCAAACAAATGATTAGTGAGCCTTTTTCTGTTCTTTAGATGTTTATGATTTTACTTAAAAATACTGTATTTGTTTAAAGGCTAAATATCAAATGTTACATATAGTCTAAGACATGGGGTTAATCTGAAATTATTAATATATGCTGCCTTGCATAAGAATTGTTGTTACATACTGGGGAGCAAAGGATGCAGCATATTCCTGAGCAATTTAAATGCGAATATTCATAGAAAATATTGTAAGGAAAAAAACCCATCATATTAAGATTAAAAATGAGAGAAAGTGCACATTACAAGCATTAGCTGCTTAATGAAAATAAATCCTAACACCATAAAAGATGCTAGTACTTGGGTTGTGGAGATTGTTTATCTTTAATTTACAGCAACAGAGATGACTTCCTAGTGATACTTTCATTCTGTATTTTATGCTTAGACGTACAAAAAAAAAATACTGTCTCCAGTGCAAATGGAAATGTAATTTCATTATCTATCATTAAGATTCTGCTACTAACCTTTAAGTCCCAGAAAATATCAAACATCTATGATTATCTGTCTTTTATTAAAAGACATAGAACATACTGCAGCAGTGGAAGTCCCTTAAATATGGTCTGCTCACTCTTTCAAGACCTTAACGCAGCACTCAGCCTAGATTGACCCAGCTTTGAGGTGAAAACACTCTCTTTGATTTGATTTATAATTTTCCTTTATTGTCCCCCTTCAGGTATAAAGTGAAAGCTATATCTACTGTTTGTTGCATATAAAGTCTATTTTTTCTATTCTGTGACTTTTATGGTTCATTTTCTTTTGCTTAGTTCCTTTCTGAACATATGATAGGCTCTTTTGTTAACTGTTTTGTATTGTCTGTAATTATTCTTTTCCGTATGTTCTGGTATTACTTAATTATGTACTGTAGATTTAAAGCTGTTTATTTTTTGTAAATCCTGCTGGGAGAAAGGCAATGGTGAGAAAAATTGCCTAAAATAAAGCCAAGTTCCCTTGTTGAGCCTCAGGCTGCTTAGTTTAGGGTCCAGCTGCTCTCCTGGGTTCTGAATGTTATTCATTTAGTATGGAAAAGGAAATCATTTTTCATGGGCCCGTTAATTTCATTTATTAACTGGCAGTTATAGGCATAGTTTTTTTATTTAGATTATTCTCTGCTCTGCTGTTAATATAAGAACCCAGTCTTCAGTGCTATGGGTCCTCTCTTTGTGTTTTTGTGTGTGTGTCTTTGTGTTATATTTATATTTATTTATAC
>JANRMT010062835.1:56715485-56734160 GCA_026402145.1 Polypterus bichir lapradei | reverse complement strand
AACACAATGGGCAGCACATTGAACACATTTTATAAGTGGTCAGAAACTTGTAAATAACTCATGAAAGAATAAAGTTACGTTAAAACCAACAACACCATTGTTTTTCTTGTGAAATTCCCAATAAGTTTGATGTGTCACATGACCCTCTTCCTATTGAAAAAACAAAAGTTGGATCCAAAATGGCCGACTTCAAAATGGCCACCATGGTCACCACCCATCTTGAAAAGTTTCCCCTCTCACATATACTAATGTGCCACAAACAGGAAGTTAATATCACCAACCATTCCCATTTTATTAAGGTGTATCCATATAAATGGCCCACCCTGTATATTTAGATATGCTTACATTTAAAATCCGCGATGGAGTGAAGCTGTGAAAGTCGAAGCGCGATATAGCGAGGGATCACTGTACACATGTTGACATGACTTTCCTTCTCACCTTAACCTTAACCCAATAGAGCAACTTTGGAATACCCTTAATTGTAACACACAGAGACTTAACCCTTTTCCTGCCAGTGGTCAGTTCCTTTGTTAGGTCTACAGTTTACCAGAGTTGTACATATTACTGCAAACGGATTCTCATTCTTGTGTTACAGGGTTTTAGTATAATGTCTGTTTATTTATCCATTATATTATTTTATTAGGCTTTTTATTTGCTTGTACACATTGACTGGAATTTAAGGCTCAAGTCTATCTTATAGAGGTAATGAATGATGCTTGTTTTATTCATCATTTCATGCATACTTTATGAAATGCTTTTTATCATAAAAAGAATTATTCAGACTATGAGCTATAGGGAGAACATAACAGAATTGATTAGAATATTCTAAAAAAAAAAAAAATAGAATTTTTTAGTTTTTTTAAATTATCTTCTGTAATTTTTTAACCTATCATGCATGCTATTTTTAAGCATACTGGACCTTTTCCTGAAGGTGCAATAGATAAAGCTTTTCTAAACTTTGTCACTATGTCTTGTTTTTTGGCAGTGAGACTGTCACAGGTTGTTGACTGATCACAACACTTTGGTTACTTTCACCATAATAGGGGAAATTAAGAAACTGTGAACTTTGACATATGGTACTTGTAATCAGGTTACAAGCCTGGAGTTTCCATTAATGAGACCATCAAATTCTAACTGTATACTATACTTGAAGTTTGTTATTTTTATTATTCCCTACATCCTACTTCAAAATTTAGAAAAAATTAAATGCCGGTATCTCTGGGAATATACAATACAATACAATGCATTTTATTTTTGTATAGCCCAAAATCTCACAGGAAGTGGTGCAATGGGCTTTAACAGGCCCTGCCTCTTGACAGCCCCCCAGCCTTGACTCTCTAAGAAGACAAGGAAAAACTCCCAAAAAAACCTTTTAGGGAAAAATGGAAGAAACCTCGGGAAAGGCAGTTCAAAGAGAGACCCCTTTCCAGGTAGGTTGGGCGTGCAGTGAGTGTCAAAAGAAGGGGGTCAATACAATAAAATATAATACGCAAAACAGAACAAATCCTTAATACAGTATAAAAATAAACATTTTAGAAGCATGGAGGCAGAATTTAACAGTAGATGATATCATATAATAAGATTTGGATATTTTTAATATGTTTTCCCTAAATCTGTAGCTCTTAACTTACTTCCTGCTTCACAGGTTTTGCATGATTTTTTTATATTCAACTTATGTAAATATTGGCTTAGCTGTTGAGCAATTTCATTATATGTCACCGTGCTATGTCTTTAAGAGGGTTAAGTAGAGCGTGGCTTGGATTCACATTAAGGTGCTGGGGCTTGCCTATGAAACAAATCATTGCAGTAAGGTGCTATGGTAATTACTAAAAAGATCCTTAATTAGTCTACTGTAGTTCTCTTACCTAAATGATGCAACAGAAAGTGAGATATTAGTAGAGCCATACTGTTAGTCTGGCTAGAACACTGCAAGGTAATTATATCAATACAAAAACGCATACTGTGCACCCTGAACAGAAGATTTATCCTTGGTGCGAAGTCAAAAATCTTTCTTGTGAGTGCGTCTGGACATGGCTATTACTGTGCTTTGTTACAGGAGCACACTTTGAACGTTGGGAGGAGATTTTAAAAAGACATCTGAATACCTTAAATTATATCATACAGCTTTAGCTGTTAATACGCTCACAAGCGACACAGTGCAAAGTACAGCACCATTCTAGACACTTTTCAAAGCACAACTTTATTTTAATGCATTACAGCGTGATGAACTGAATGACCTGTTCTTGGCAAAGATTATTTCATAATGTTTTAAAGTTACTTACTTACTAAAGTTATAACTAAATATGTTAATTGTGCTACTCCTCTCTCATTGCTTCAGAGAGCTGAGTTTAAATCCTGACCCATTTGTATGATTGCATGGTTTTGTGTCTGGGCATTTCAGTTTTCTTTCTACATCCCAAAGACATGCATGCTAGATTAATTGACGAGCGCATCTAAACTGACCCAGTGCGTGTTTGTGTGTGCATGAATGTGCCCTCTGTAGTGTTGGTTTCTGTCTGGTGTCCATTACTTGCTAAATAGTCCCTGGTGTTCTGTAACACTAAAATGGGATTAAGCAGACTGGGTAAATGGATACATGTTTACAGTTTTTTTTCCCTATTTGGACAAAAAATTAATTAACAGGATAAATTAACAGGATTAATCATTTGTGGTTTTGAATAGATATAATTTTAGCATTTTGATTTTTGCTAATTTTGTTCTAGGTGTATTTCAGAAGGTTTAGATTTCAATATTTTTGTAATGCTGGACTGTTGTAATTTACACACTTGACATTCTTGGAGTCAGAGCAGATGATTTTGTATGTTTTATTTATAGTACTTTTTAATTGGCTGGAAGTTGTGGTTTTAAAATATCTGAAAAACCGTAGTATTATAAGTTGACATGCTTTTCTAGGAACATTTTTACGTTTTTTTGACTGACTCCTGTATCCACGGTGTCTTACAACATTTCTTTTGTTTTTCTAATTGGAGCACATGCAGATGAAGTGGCTAGCTCATTGTCACACAGTGTCAGTAACAGGATTAGACCCCACAACCTCAAAGTTTGAAGTGTGAAGACTTAGCCACCATGCCACACTGCCGACTAGACAGAGTTAATCTATTAAGTGGCTTTGAAGTACTCCTTGAAGCCCCACTTTCCCTTTACATAATGTGAAATTTTCAGCATCACCAATACTGTACTCAATAGGAAAGCATTCCACCCATTTGAAAACTTCTGAAACATTGCTAGATACACTTTTAATGTTTAATTACTAGGATCAATTACTAGACTAATAATGACAAACTGGGTTTAGATGATAAATAACAAGTATTCTCTGTCTGTTGAGTGGACTTTAATTTAAATTTAGATAGGGAAATACTGTAGGTATTCTGTTTGGGTGTTAAAATGTCAAATATACTGTTTAGTCTCACAGGATTAAATATTCTGGCATTTTATTGAGTTACATTGCTCATTTAAATAGATTTATCTTTAGTCATCATACAGTATTAATTGGGGTTGCTAATGTGTGAAAATTATAAGATGTCAAATATAATAGTACATAGAATATATGGTAGTACTTAGTAAATCAATTGAGGAGTTTCATAACATTACAGAATTAAGCATACAAACAAATACTGACTTTCTATTGCGAAAGCCATCCCTAGATTGTTTTCAAGTTCAGGTCCATAGTACAACTCTTTGCATGTATTTTTCACAGAATTTGCTCAGGGTCATTTAGTGAGTCAGAGGTGGTAGTTAAACCAGCATTCTTATGGTTAAGAGCACAAAGTTTGTGCTTGGGTGCCCCCAGTGACTTCAGGCTTCTGTCCCACAAAAATCTATTTTTAGTTGGATTATTACCTTAAAGGATAAGTTTGGTTTATTTCAAATCAAAGTTATTTCTTCACAAAATGGCATATATTCACTTGCCATGAAAAATTGTGTCCTATAGTTAAGCACTTTCTGTAAATGAAAAAATAATATTGCCTTCACTAGCACTTTACGTTGTAGGCTATGGGCACAGATGAAAAGCTTAAAAGCTTACCAAAGACATCCATTTTTCAAGTCAAGACACCTTTTCCTCTGCGCCCCATACCCACCCTCCATTGTAAACTGCTAGTGCAGTCAAGATATTTTTTAAAAATTTGTAGAAAACTGCATGTTCCTGTGCCAAATGGGTGTATATACCATATTTGTGACAAAATATCTTTGTGTTAAAAAATTCTAAACTTACCCTTTAATCATGCAGTCATTTTAAAAACGTCTATGTTACGGTCTCAACCCAGAAATTACAAAACTGGGCATGCTCATTTTTGATAGGAATATTGTAAGCATTTATGTATGTTACATGGGGATAATTTAGTGTTTTCTTTTTTATGTTCTTTATCAAGATTTTCTTTCTGTTTTACAAAATCTTCTGTTTATTTAAAGTTGTTATTGATTAATATGCATGCTAATGAGTATGAAACTAAAGTAGCTGCAGCTTTTTAGCATTCGGTGTTTTGCCCTGGTGTTTATGCTTGTTGTTGGTAATTTTCATTATTAAGATGCAATTAAGGCAGCGAACTCTACAGAAAAAAGTGAATTAATAGGAAACAACAAACATGAGATATCCCTCTAAATAAATATTTCTGCATTTTTCATCACTACCGTAGTTTTCTGAATGCAGAATTAAAGGAATAAACATCTGCTTAGTAAACGATGTTAGCTTGCCTGTCTGTGTTGCCTTGCACCCCTTTACTGCTTTACCTCCACAAGGCACCTCATAGTGTGTTGTGGAAAGAGTTTCTGGTCTAGCTGAAATCATATATACTACAAAAACATTAAATGGCACATCAAGTCTCCTCACATATAATTCAAAAACTTTTCTTGAATCCAATAAATAGATACATATATATTTGTCCGGTAAATTTCAGGTGTATCAGAAGTACACAGTAGTATGTAACTAAGTGCTTTTCTGTATGCAATAGTTGTAGTTTTTTTTTCCTTTATACCAAGGGTTAATATTATTGGAAGGCAATGTGTTGTAGTGGGTAAGGCTTTGGACTTCAAATCCTGAGGTTGTGGGTTCAGGTTCTGCTACTGACACTGTGTGACCCTGAGCAAGTCACTTCAGCTGCCTGTGCTCCCAATTGGAAAAACAAAAGAAATGTAACCAATTGTATCTAACATGTTTTAAGTTGCCTTGGATAAAGGCCTTGGTCAAAAAATAAGTAATAATAATATTATTGGGTTTCTGCAGCTGCTTACTCTTGAATATTCTATATACATTTGCTAGTGAAACAATACAGCATTAAATCAATTCCTGCCTTTCCTAGAGACTTGGCTTTTTTGATGGTCATTGCAAAACACAATTTTACATTAAAATGTATTCTTTTGAATTGAAAGAGGTAATCATGAGGAATAATGTGATGTTTGAGTATATATATAATTATCATAATTAGTACTATTACTATTTTCATTTTTTTGTGCTGTTCACTCAAGTACAGAATTTCTTTTCGTGTTGTTTTTGTCAGCTGTATGCAGTCCTCCTTTAAAGTCTGCAGATGTGAATATAAGTGCAAAGTAGTGCTTGAAGTGGATATACATAAAGGGCAGAACCCTTTGTGTCACACTGATTTGTTAACAGGAGTAGCAAGGAGTGTGGAGCAGTGGCTTTAAGCATCACAGGACAATTTCTGTGACTTCTCCGCTAGAAATTCAAGAACCACTGTCTCAGACCAACATTTGTCTCTTAATGTTTTAAGTGCCAAAACCAGTTTGGTTTTAGTGGCATTTGTGTGGCCTGTCAATCACTTGTGCTGCATCCTTCATTTGAATGCTGTCAGTGCAGCAGAGAGCAAGTAGTTTAGCATACTTTTAATAAATATTGACAAGTAAAAAATGTATCAAAAAATGTGTTGGCTAATTGTTCTGTAATAAATATTTTTTCTGTAACAACACATTTCAATCAAATCCATCCAAGGCATTTTTGAAATTTTGGGATACAGTGGTGTGAAAAACTATTTGCCCCCTTCCTGATTTCTTATTCTTTTGCATGTTTGTCGCACAAAATGTTTCTGATCATCAAACACATTTAACCATTAGTCAAATATAACACAAGTAAACACAAAATGCAGTTTTTAAATGATGGTTTTTATTATTTAGGGAGGAAAAAAAAAGTCCAAACCTACATGGCCCTGTGTGAAAAAGTAACTCAGGAAGGGGGCAAATAGTTTTTCACACCACTGTATTGGGACATCACTGAATGTAGAGGTGGTTTTGGACTTTGGCAAGAAGTGATCCAGGGTTGAAATTTTAAAGCTGGCAGTTTCTTGCAGAGGATAGAGCCAGGAAGAGAGTGGGGCAAGTACTAAACTGGTTGGAAGAAGGAAAAAAAAACACAGAGAGATAGAGATAGCAGTTCATTGATGTGGAGTTATGTTTGCAAGAATTATGGTAGCAAGTGGTGAATCACCCCACTGCACTGGATAGTTAGGAATCCATGAGTTGCATAGTCAGGCTCCAAAAGACTTCAGTTTTGTTGTTTTTCTTCTGTTTATTTATTTTGTTTTGTTTTTTCTCTGTGGCCATTTTATTTAATAATCATGCCATTTTTGTTTACTTTCTGCTTCCTTGGTTTATTTCTAGGTATAGAGTGCTGTCATTTTGAATGGTACTCTGTATGAATAGTTATTATTTGTTAGTCTAAATAAAGTTTCGGATAGCATGCTATGGCAAAAAAATATATTGACAATTGATGTACTTTTCTTAGCCTTATTGTAATGCTGAATATTATTTTCGGAGTTATTAATACTTTAAAATATAAACTGAGCAAATGATTAGACATTAAATCTACAATTTACTCTTTATAAATGTCAGTGAAATAAATTAAAGTGAAATACACATTTCAGTCTTTAACTCTTTCCTTTTTACACAAAATAGTAGACTTCAGAATGCAATGAAATGGCAGATATTTTTTAATCAAATTATCATTTTTGCAAAATTAAGTAACATTTTCAATATGTTATGCCAGATGTTACTGGGATAGGTTTTGGCTTTTGACTTCCTTAATGAATAGGTTGTTTAATATACTGTATTCTCAGAAAACATTCTGAAACCTGCTTTATTTTATTGTTTTGAAGTTTTCGTTACTTCTGTTTTTAAACAGAGACCTAAGGAGGTTTTTAAAAGTTTTTCTGAGGCAGCATAGCTCCGTACAGGCATGTTGAGTCAGGAATAGAGCTGAATGTAAGAAATCAAAATATGTGTAAAACACCTATAATACTTTTGTTAATTAGCAGTTGTTAATTAAAAAAAATAACCTAGAAAAGTGTAAATGTTTTTATGCTTTTTTTGTTTTATTTCATATTGCAGTTTGACAATGGGACCAATCTTTGGTCTGTTATAATATTTTGTGAGTGCCACACTGGATGAAACAGCATCCTGACCAGTATGAAGGGTGACTCCTTGTCAAGAAGGGAGGCCATAATGGAAGGACATGGGCGTGTTGGCATCCCATCTGTGTTGGTTGCTATTACCTCTCCCATAGGGGAGGTCTGGTCAGAAGGACAGAGGCTGTCTCCTTCCCAGGGTTCTGTGCATGTGGTAGCAGCATCTCATGGGTGGACCTCCCATATGTAGAGCTGCAGGGCAGGTTGGGAGATGTAGTTCTGTTGGGTGGCCCTGTTGGACTAAATGGATGTTACTGGGGGAACTACAGGGGATAACTGTTTCTACTTTGGGGAGCTTCCGCCTGACTCAAAGGTGCTTCTGACATGTACTGCTGTGGCACTGGAAGTACTCCTGGGTCAAACTTAAGAAGGTGTTATCCACCTCATGTTGGGACGTCAGAGTCCAGAGGAAGAGGACAAACTCACAGAGATGTGGTAGGAGATGTAAATAAGTTTCATTTGGTTATTACATTATATGAAGTGACAAGAAAACCTGTCATGGTATTGTTATATAATAAAGTAACTACTGATGTAAATGACGATTTCCTTCTCTTCTTGTCGAATGGTTGCTAGAAAGGGCAGGTGTATTGGAAACAGCAGCAGGGTAAGAATTTCTAACTGGTACAGCAGCATCTTTAGAACACATTCAAGAGCAAATGTCCTGAAGAACTGCAGCATACAGTTATGTAGATAATCAACTGGGGGGCCACTATTCTGTTTTGGAATGATTGAGTAATTCATGGTCTTGATTTAAAATGCCATACACTCTGCACAGCTGTTAAGTGTAATTCAATATGTTTGGTTTGCTTTAATTTTAGTTATGACTAGGGGGCTTCGCTTGCCTACCCCTGGGTGTGGTTTACCAGATATACAATTTAAAGAGATTATTATTTTCACTTTTACTTTAAAACTTTTGCAAAAACAATACTGTACTTGTCCTTTATTTCCGGTCCCAGGCGAGGTTAAATCTCTTTGTCGCAGGACGTATAATGCTGTTCATGTTGTGAAGGGGGGGTGGCTGAACGCATGCTAATGAGAAGTGGTTGGATCATCTGCTGGCTTGTTGCTGCTGCTGCTGTCGAGCTGCGTATTCTGCTTGTCGCGCTGCACATTGATCATTTAAAAGCCTGTACAGGAGCTGTCCTTTTGCCACTTCGCGTCTCTGCCGCTCGTGTTGTGGGGTTTTCAGCTGAACGCATGCTAAGAAGTAGCAGTCTGATCATCTGCTGGCTTGCTGCTGCTGGCGAGCTGCTTGTTCTGCTTGTTGCTTGTCGTTGTTTTAAGAGCTGGGAGCACATGAAGCGTGTCTGCCAAAATCATTCCAACAACTGCTAGGTTAGATGTCCGTGAACTTGTTTTGAATGTTGTCTCACTGCCTTGTCTCGCGTAAAGTTAAACTGTCACTCCCGGAATGTCAAATTGTCTTCTGAGAAGATCACGTCTCGTCTCCCTTCCAAGATTTTTTTTATAATAGAGAGACATGCCATCCATAGACCTGCATTAAAATGAAATATTTTTTTGTATTGCATTCTAAACTGACACAAAAATTGTGTGCTGTAGTGAAAAGCAATCGATCATTTGGATAATATGTTTTAATTATGGCAAGATAAAACCGCACAAAAAAGCGCATGTTTATGTGCATTGAATTGCAATGTAGTTAACAAGTTGGATTGTATTTAATTTTAGTATGAATAATCTGCGATAAGAAACAGCTAGGATATGTTGTTTAACATAGTATTGATCTGAGGAAATCAACTGTAGCTGTGGCTCTTTCAAAAAAAAAAAACAAACAAACAAAAAAGTAATGTTGGTTGTAGTGAATGCTCATATGTATAGCGAATAATGGATACTATAAGGCAAATGGGAGTGAAACTATTAAGACTTCATGTCTTGGGATCATTTTAAAATTTACATGTAAATGTAACTAAAAGTGGATTTAGAAATTGTAACTGGATAAACTGAAAATGGTTTTATTTTCTAGCTCTAGTTGTGACCCTTTCCGTAGCATTTTGAGCTCACATTTGAATACAAATATAACAATTCAAACATATGTGGAGTAATGTATTACATTAGTCAATTCTCCTTGAAATGATTAGAATAGCTTTTTGTATTCTGCATATACACCCACTGTTTCTGTATTTCAGTGCTTGGCAAAGCAGATTTTAAGTATGAAGTAGAGATTATTATGATATATATTATTTATCAACACATATATAAATCAACAAACAAATGTAGGGGGTCACGTGTTCCTGGTCACCTCTGGCATAATGCTAAGCTCCATAAGTGTAATTTAAACTCTGCAGGGTTTCTCACTTTCTGCTGTATTAACTTACTGATTGATATCAGAATAAAGTAATTTGTAGAAAACATGGTCACCAAAGATCTAACTATAAGCCTGTTTACCTGGGTAGCTTATTTCTTGAAAATACTAAGCTAAATGAAATCATGAGCGCCTGACCAGTGAAAACCAAACTGTCTTTGATTAGTACAAACGTATCGCTCCCAAGCGAACTATGATTCTTAGCGTGATGAGAGAAGTCGCAAAATCAATTGGAATGTTCAAGCAAATTATAGAAAAATCCTGATCTAAATCCATTAAGCAGTTCTCTCGTGAAAAGTGGACAGACTGACAGAAAGACAGACGGATTTTATATAAAACAGTTCTAATAGGTTGGATAATGGATGGATGGATGGATAAAGGTAGCACTATACAGTGGAGTGTGAAAATCCCCAGTTAGCAGTGTAGCCAGTTGTAATTTTTTTAATATACAGTAATACATGTTTAATAAAATTTTGCTGTAGTCGTAGTTTATTACTTTGAAATTTAAACTGACAGATTCATGCAATTCTAAGTATAGTTTGAACTCTGTTGAAAGGTTAAACTAACAAAAGAGGAAACTGGAGTATTTAAAAGAAAGAAAGAAACCAGTGAAGTTTGAGGGCCAGAAGAAGAAATGAGGTTCTGACTTGGAGCATAAAAATATTTCATGCTTGCACTAGAGACATACCTGAAATGTATTCCCCCCCAGCTGTGCATAGTTATATTGCATTTACTTATTTGGTTATCAGATACTACTGTGATGATTATTAATGGATCAAAAATTTGATTTTTTGATCAAATATTTTGTACACATAAAGATTCCTTAATTAATTTTTTTATTTGCCATTGTGTATCTCTTCTGTGCCAGTGTAATATTGCTCAAGTAGTACTTCAGAGGGTGCAGTAACACAATCTGTTCCAATTCTGCTTTAAGACATACCTATGGTTTTAAGTAATCAACTGAAGTTGGGGCACCTGTACAAATTGTTTGCTTCAATGTGCAAGGCTTAATTTATTTTATTTGCTGCAGAACATCTGTAGGTTGTAATCTATTAGTTGTTCCCTGAAGAAGGCCCATTAGTAATAGTTTAAAATTTCCTTTTTTTTTTTTTAGTTTTTGCAAACTTTAAATTTAAACCACTGGCAGTTTACTGCTTACCTTTTTTCAGTTTTGGGTCATTCATTGCATTTCATCTGATTAAATTTGAAGTGAAACTAGCAAACCTACAGTGTGCTGAAACTTTTAACCAGTAGTGTATGTTTGTAATTAATTTAGCCCACTTTGCAGACATTTGTTTTCACTTTGAAATGAGTCTTTTTTTTCTGAAAGACTCTTGAAAAGCCAAATTAGGTTAACAGTGATTAAATGTTTTATAACAATGATGTGAAATCTTTCAAGGAGGTCAATACTTTCTGTAGGTACTGTAAATGTTACAGATGGATGATCTTCTCTTAAATTGCTGACATTTCTGACAGCGCATCATGATGCACATTTTTTATGTTGATATTTTGAATTATAATAATACCTTGTCTTTGCTTTTCTGATGTTTATCCTAATATATAATTTACCCTGAGTCTTCCCAACAATATCACTTTAGAATAAATGGGTCAGAAAATGAATTAATAATCTAAGAAAGTGGTGTGCTTGTCAGCGGCAATAAGCTTTGAACAATTTAACCCCCTATGTTTCTAAAGCTGGAGATGTCTCCACTATGAAACGTGGACATTTTTATGGATAGGCAGAGGCAAGTTGAGACTAGCAGAAATTATTAGCAGAAATTTTCTTCCCTTGTAGAATAAGCAGATTAAGGTCATGAAGTGCGGCATGTGTCATATTCTGCTTAATCCTACTTTAAATTCAGTAGCAGTATAAAGCAACATTTCTCAATTAACATTAGTAGGCTGTGTCTTCAAATTTTTTGAAGTAAGAATTTTAACATCGGTTGACATCAGTGTTGAATGCAGAACCAGTATTCAGGTTTATTTTATTCCCATTTTTCTTCATATTGTCTGTCTGACCATAGTTAACACAGTGCTTTTGATCTCTCTTTTTTTGATCATTAGGAGCTAAGTTTGCTTGCTTTGTAACAAATGCATGAATTAATGACAAATATTGAATGAATTTATCATGTTATTAACACTAATGCATTGATTTTTTTTTCTTTTCACTGTTTTGAATGCAATTTAGATGCCACATCTGTTGATATAAAAATCAACATTAATTATTCTGATTTTATCATCTCTTTAGCAGAAGGATTGGTATCGATAGATGCATGGAAACCTAGAAAGAAAATTGACCTAATGAAAGATGGAGTGGGAATAAAACATGTTATGTGTATTCCATCCACCCATCCATTATCCAACCTGCTATATCCTAACTACAGGGTCACGGGGGTCTGCCGGGGCCAATCCCATGCCAACACAGGGCGCAAGGCAGGAAACAAACCCCGGGCAGGGCGCCAGCCCACCGCATATGTGTATTCCTTTAAAGTATATTTATACAACAGGCACAATTTGAAAGCAGCACTTAGAATTGGTTGGAGAGAGTTTGTTATACTGAATTTGCAGTTGCTGTCATTGTGCAGTAGTGTTTTATTGGCAATGCTCTAGTGATGCTGAAAGGTCAGTCTAGTGTTTTAAAAAAGCATGTTGTTTTTCAATATTTGAATAAATTGTTGCAATTTTTTTTCCTTTTTCATAAATCGTTACAACAGTGTTGTATGTTGGTGTTGAATATCAATCTTTTCAAAGCTAATGAAAAAAAAATAAGTTGTTCTTAGACCCCGTGGTAATTTTTTTAGATATTGGATTGGTTCCCAAGACCTCTTTAACACTAGAATTCCTGAAGCCTATGAAAAAACTTGTAATCCTAGCCCACCTTAAATCCCTTCACACCTCTCCTTTCAGCATATTTTGTCTTGTAAATGTGTCAATAAACAGCAAGCAGCCTGCTATCCCATCCCCCCACCACTGCAGAAAGGGCAAAAAACTCTCCCAGGTCAAGCCTTGTTTTATCTGGGAGTAAGGTACCTGGAGTTGTATAGGGTAAATAATATATTGTTATTTAGAACACATGCATTTCATGTGTTTTCTGTGTCTACAAAGATCTATGTAAGTGTAGGATGACAGGAAATGCAAGAAATGTTGAACACATACCTAAAAGACAAACTTTTTATGTTTTAGTACTAACGACAAAATTTTGACATGATATGTATAATGTGTGAAGACTGAAGTCCAAATATCAAATAAGCACTTTCACAAAAGGTACAGGTATAACAAAACAAGTGTGCTTTTATTCAAGACTGTAATGGAAGAAGCTCCATGCAACTGTTGTTATGGTTTTGCCTTTCTCCAGAAATGGTTTCATCAGCTTTATGACCTTACCCTCAGAAAGTCTTTCTCCCATGGGGTGACTGAGATCTTTTCCTGAACAGGATCACACACAGTTGCATAGGGTGTGACAACAATGCTCTTCCTTTTCTGATGTCTTCTAACAACGCTAAAGTAGCCATGGTAGTTGGAATAGTTTGGCCATTCTCTGCACCATTATATTGTTACAGATTGATTACAATCAAGTGCTTTCAATCTGTAAACGATATGCAATTATTGTAGGTGTATGTGACGGTGCGGGTCCTGCTCCATGCTCCCTCTACTCTCTTGAACCTGACACCATCGATAGTTTTGACCGGGATGACCTGTACAAATGAGGACTCCACTTGAAGCAAGGGGAAGGTACAACAGTTTTCAGTGCTTTTATTAAAAATAATCCAAAACCAAGTGTTCAAAAGTGCATTGTATAAAATTATTCAATAAATAAATAATCCAATAAAAACAAGTGCAAAATGTGGAGGTTAAAATCAAAACAAATCTTTTTTAAAATGAGGTTAAAATCAACTGGCTGGAACAGTCCTTTATAAAAGCCCGGTGCCTTCTTCTTTAACATTGGTGGCTCCTCTGCTTATCCCGTACGGGCCTTGCAGCAGAGGAGTCACCTTACTGACAGGTGCAGCTGACCTTCCACAGTTCCCGTTACCTGCCGTCCAATGGCTACAGACAGGCTTTCTTGCCGGACCGAGACTCTGGTCCCCAAAGGCCATGGCGTTGATACTGGGGCTCTCCTCCAAAGCCTCCTCTACCCCCGCTTCCCTGTCTTCCGTGACAGGCCATGCAAACTCCCGGTCACTACCGCTCCTTGTAACAGCTCAGCTAGAGCGACCACTTCTGACTGCCCCCATGAATGTCAGCCACACACTCCTTCCCAGGGCCTCTCCTCCCATTGTCTGCCTTCTCTCCTGTGAGTCTGTTCTGTTTCGCTCGCACGCACCAATTCTTTTCTCCTCCTGCCTTCTTCTCTCAGTAACCTCTGTTCTGTCTTTTCTTTTCGATCCTTTCCCTCCTTGCACTTGCACCTCCCCTTTCAAAATGGGAAAGTGGCACAGCTGTGTTGATTAGCAGCTCCCGGCGCCAATTAGGATCACCAGTTATCCCACACCTGTGCACTTACTGTAGGACGGTCCACTCCTACAATGTACCTGAGAACCTCTCTTGCCTTGCTACTGCGCCCTCTCCTACCAAGACGCGAGAGCGCCAATTATTTATTTAAAAAGATGCCGATCAGCTGCGGACTTCACTTTATCACTGTGTACCGTGTCATGGATGTGAATATAAAAAAAAAAGGGAAACCACACAGAAACAGTAGCACTGCTTTGACACTGGGTGCTGCCCATGTACAAAACTGAGCAGAAACATGCATATCCATGGTTTGAGACTGCCGAGAAAATTTGCATGGCATTCCTCCAAGTTTAGTATTTATACATTTCAACGTGAGCATGGAAACAGGCATATGCAAAATGTTTGTGCGTACACACCATTTATACATGAGGCCCCAGCAGGTCAATCATAAGTCTAAATGCCAGAAATGAGTCATTAGGCAGGATGTCAGAGTAACTGTCACCAAAGGCCAAGAGGAATCACAAAAGTTTTCAAGGTCAGAATTCACAAAATCACACACAACACACTTGCATCATAACAATTAAAACATGCAATTAAAATGTAATTCTTCTATCTAATCATGACAATGAATAATAAGTATAATTATTTACTGTGTTTTAAGTCTAGGTCTGTATCATTTACATTTGTATTGTATTTTTTTTCTTTGCTCTGCAAGGGACATCTTCCCGTATTATAGCTGATATCTTTGTATCTCTATAAGTATTTTAAACTCGTTTTAGAAGAAGGCAATGATAACAGAACCTGTTTTTAATGGATCTTTGAACATTACAAAAAATTTAAGTAATTGATTTTCTTCTTCCTCTTTCTGGTGCTCCCGTTAGGGGTTGTCACAGCGGATCATCTTCTTCCATTTCTTTCTGTCCTCTGCATCTTGTTCTGTTACACCCATCACCTACATGTCCTCTCTCACCACATCCATAAACCTTCACTTAGGCCTTCCTCTTTTTCTAATTGATTTTCTAAACCTGCTTATTCCATTGTACATGGTCATTTTGTGTAAAGCAGAAACCAGCCCTACATACTGTAGGTGTCAGTCTTTCATAACATATGCTCATGCATGTGCTTGCATGTACACTTATGGATCCATGTTTGCTCATCTTTGGGAAGGGGAAGGATACTGAAATGCATGGAAACACCAGCAATAAGAAAATTATGCAAATCCTACAGTGACTTGACCTAAATAATAATACAGGTACTGTAAGACAATGGCACCAAAAAGTGCTCTAAGACTTCTGAATTCTTGATAACTATTATGGAGTTGTCTGTTGTTTTTTAAGGTTGACAAAGCACTTTTCTATTTTTTATGTGATTATTTTGCTGTTTGTGTTGTTCTTTCTCACTTTCCTTTATTCTGTTAAGGGTTATTAATTATGTTTTTGTGCACAGTGGTGCATATTCTGGGATGCAATGTTGACACTGACAATTACACAGCAGTGTAAACTCACATTAGTGATTTATTTAGACATACAGTCAGAAACTGGAGTTTGTGCAACCTTGTCCGTGGTACTACTGGAGTGGTATCAGTGTTAGGTATACTTTTTGGGGTTTGGGTATATTGACTACAGAATTCTGCATCTTCTGTGGCTGTTTGTTATCAACAGCAGAAAGACCATGCTTAATGGGAGATATCTTCACCTCATTTTTACTGCACATGACGGCATACCATTTAGCTCAAAATCACATTCTAGTGTTCATGTATTTGCAAATGTAGCTGCCAGTACTTTGAATCTCATATTTACTGTGACAGTGTCGTTGTAACTGCAAATGACAGAGACCACATACAAGCAGTGGCAATGCCTCTTTGAATGCTGTATAATCTAGTATAACAGAATAGTTTCTCCCTTGCAATAGGTTACATTTTTTTTTAATAAATGTGATGTGTTCTCTGCATATATGACACATTTATATGTTTAACAGGGGTCACTGTTTTGGGGAAGCTTTTTAGGCATAAACTGTTTATTGATTGTAACCACAGGCTTCCTACTAATTGGACATTGTTAACAAGAGTACCCCTGCTCTTTGATTTTTTTAATCACCGCCCTTACTTTGAATTCACCTTTATGAGGGTTTGGGTAGGTTTAGAAAATTTTCAGAGTCATTGGCACCTGACTAGGAAAGTTGTAGAGCAACAGTTCTAAACTTGTGGTATGCCAGCCCCTGCTGATATGTAATCAATTACCTGGCACACCATAACAGAATACAAGAAAAATAATAATAATAAATAAAATATGTTTAAACTGTTAGGTAATGGTTAGAGTAAAAGTAACAAGTAATCACAACGTGGAGGTTTGAGAGGGGAATATTGACTATGCATTAAAAATTTGACATTGTACATGTTTTTTGCTTTGTTAAACTTGTTTAGTCTAACTTCATTTTTTGAAAAATTATAGAGACTGCCATGCTATTGTGAAGCATACACAACAAGGAATGGAGTGAGTGTCAAATGTTCGGTTATCTTTGGCTTTCCTTACCTTTTAAAAGTTCATCTGTAATGTAACAAATTAGGTTCTAAAGCACTTGTCTTAATCCTGTTGGGCTGAACTATGGTTTCTGGTGTTGAAGCCTACTGATCTTTTGTGCTCACCAAACTGAAAGCTTGTCTTTAGTTTTATCTTTTAAAGGGTCTTTAATAATAATAATAATAATAATAATAATAACAACAGTAATAATTCTTTACATTTGTATATCGCTTTACGCGCTTTATGTTGTGAGTGAGGAGCCACTTCAACCATCAGTAATGTGCAGCATCCACCTGGTTGATGTGACAGTGGCCATTTAGCTCCAGTATGCTCCTCACACATTAGCTGTTAAATGGTGAAGGGGTGAGAGAGAGTTAGCCAATTAGAGGCAAGGGATGATTAGGGGGCCAGAATGGCTAGGCCGTATTTGGCAATTTAGCCAGGACAACAGGATACACCCTACTTTTTATGAAGGACACCCAGGGGTGTTTTATGACCACAGAGAGTGAAAACCTTGTTTTTACATTTGTTTTTGCATGGACAGTACCTTTTTTTTTTTTTAACTGCAGAGAATGACATCAGAAGGGTCTGAAAATAGCATCAACTATTCTGCACCTTGCCTTGAATGTAGAGCATTAGCCAAAGGGTCATCTAAGGCTGTGGTTCAGAGAAACTGTGAGGTTGAAGTTGAAAACGTAAATAAAGAATATGGTCTTGCCTATTTATCACATGGGTTTCACATTAACAAGAATCTCTAGGTGCAATTTAGGCGTAGTCAAGTGGTCAAAAAAAAAAACACAACTGTGCAACGTTATAAAAAATCATTAATAATGAAAACACATGGCGCTCCGTAATTAGAAAGCTTATTACTCCAATCATCTGCAACTTTTGAATCTTTTCTCTCCAGAGAACTCGGTTTCAGAATATTTACTTTATTGTGATTCTTGCAGTTCCTCAAAGAGGATTTTGAAAATTTTAGTGCAGAAAATTCAGTTATTCCCACAGGTATGACCAGTTCATATATGTTATCCTAATAACGAAGTAAAACATTGAAGTACAGGCTAGTACAAATTTGTGATTGAGCTGCAACACACTCAAATAGGTAGGCAGTATTGCATATCTTGTGAGGTAAGCAGAGTTACTTATATTTTGGCAGTTGTTGCTCATTTGAAATACAGTATATTTGTAGACGAGTACAGCATGCTCTTTGTCAATATAACGTTGAAGGAATTTTACAAAGCCCTTTGTGTCACCAATTTCTAGGTGTCCCATACACTGCAGGAAGCAAGTACCGTGCACTTGACATTATAGTTGTCAGCATTTTTGTTGTAGCCTTGCTCAGAGTATGATACCAACTCCATAGTCATATATAAAAAAGGGCTACTAAATATTACATACTTACCAGTGCACTCTACACATTATACATAAAAAAGTATTACTAATTGAACCTCACATATGTATGTATTGTATAAAAATGACGCTGTTTGTTATCCTAACCTTTTTTGATAACTAGCAGCGGCTTTGTTCGCAACAATAGGTAGTTATCAGAAATTTAGCGTTTTAATTTTCAGTACAATTAACTATGATTTTATCTTTCATGCTGTGACATAAAAACACTCAGCTAGTTTAAAAATCTTTGCCTACAACCCACAAAAATTTTGCATGTGCTGTATTTTTATTTTAATTGGCTGTTATGAACTATGGACTTTGAACATAGACAATCAATTGTACTTTGTAATGACACTGCCTTAAAAATGTAATTAGTAATACTATGCGACTCTTCAATTCCACCCGGGGGAGTAAATGCTAACATTTTTTTTTATTTTTTTTTTTCTTCATTTTTTTCATTTTTATTACTATTTAATTTAATATTGTTTCTTTGTATCAGTATACTGCTGCTGGATTATGTGAATTTCCCCTTGGGATTAATAAAGTATCTATCTATCTATCT
>JANRMT010062835.1:56704807-56715385 GCA_026402145.1 Polypterus bichir lapradei | reverse complement strand
TATCTATCTATCTATCTATCTATCTATCTATCTATCTATCTATCTAATGAAGTAATAAGGTTACTAAATAAATATCCTTTTTAAAGAGTCAAAGTATTTGCATTGAATAATAATTTAAAAAGGTCAATTCACTACATATTCTACTCAAGAAGAAGTAAATGTAGTAATAAGTATAATTTATTACTTTCTACTACTGTACTTCAGTCTAATGCATTTTTAGTTAACACTTTCATAAGACTAAGTGAAGCGCTCATATTCAGTAGTAATTTTACCAGTGTTTTTATATGCCACAAAAAGATAAATGACCACTTTAATTATGTAAGAATGTATTACTAATAGATGCCTTATAGGAAGTCTCTAATCTAAAGTTCTGCCAGTAACACTGTCTAGATATGGCCTCACTGTTTACACATTCAGCTTATGTGGAGCATGTGTGCTGATAGGATTTCCTCCACCTCCATTCAGAGGTATGCAACAAGTGAAAAGAGCTGTGGGACACTCTCTCTTTCTCTCTGTCTCCTTTTAATGTTTTGTATAATGGGCAAAAATTTTATAATCAAGCAACAAAAATCAGCAATATCTGATCTAAATGTTTAACTCAGATAAGATATTTAGTGCCACATATAAAAGCATCCTGTATTTTATGTTACAAAATTCTGATTCAATGTGATTTTTAGGTGGTTTGAGCAAAATCTGATTTGAGTCTTAAACTAGAAAATAATTTGGAGTTTTGCCACATCAGATTTATAGTGTAAATGTGGCATGAAAATAAGGTTGTAGCTTCTGCAAGGATCTTTAAGTATGTCGTTTATTATATTGTGAGTAAGAGAAGGGCTAGTGCAGTGGTTTCCAAACTTGTTCCTGAGGACCCATTGTGGCTGCAGGTTTTTGTTCCAACCAGATTCACAACCACTGATAATTGATCTCATTGAACAAGCTGGTCTTTTTCTTTCTCTTCTCTTATTCTGCATTCAGAAAAATGCAGCAGTATAATTTTTGCATTAATAAGTCATTTAGAAATATTTCTGTTTTTGCAATTGTTTTAAATACTTAACTATTTTGTTTTTCTAATAGTTTGCCAATTTTCTGTGTAGTTTGCTCCCTTCCTTGCATCCTAATAATGACAAAAATAAACAGGACAGATACTTGGGCAAAAAACACTGAATGATAAAAGGCTACAACTACTTCAGCATAAGATCCACTACTTGGTAAATAACCAGAACACCTGCAGAAGCAGGATGAAAATCAGGATGAAAACATTGTTAAAATGTAAAAAAAAACAAAACAAAACTATTATTACTAATTCACTGCTTAGTACAGTCAGTCATTTTCAAACCCGCATAGTTCTGAACAGGGTTGCGGGTCTGCTGGAGCTGATGCCAGCTAGCATAGGGCTCAAGGTGTGAACAGACCCTGGACGGGGCACCAGTGCTTTGCAGGGCGAATGCACGCACAATACACCAACCACACACTAGGATCAATTTAGGAACGCCAGTCCACGTAACCTGTATGTTTTTGGACTGTGGGAGGAAACCAGAGCACCCAGAGGAAACCCACACAGACACAGGGAGAATATGCAGACTCCACGCAAGGGAGGACCTGGGATGTGAACCCTGGCCTCCTTACTGTGAAGCGGCAGCACTGCATCTTTGCCACCATGCTCTGCTTAGTCCAGTTTAATTAAAATGACCATACTGTACTTAGTTTTGTAATTTCTATATTGACCCTAAAACACAGACACTAGGAAATAAGAGTTCACTTAATTAGGCTAGGAGTCCAGTTCAAATCAGAAGTTGATTGGTTGGAACAAAAACCTAAAGATACTGTATAGTGGCTCCCCAGGACTGAGTTGGAAACCACATGGGTAGGGGATTTAGCTGTTTGCAATGTATATTGTTTTGAGTATTAAACTTATGTGTATATATCTTATATATATCACTTGTTTTTGATTTGAGAGGTGCAAAGAAGATCAAAGAAAGAGATACAGATAGAGAGAGAATAATTTGTAAAATTGCAGGGTTTATTTAAAAATAAATAATTTTGCAGGATGAAGGACTTGCCTTGGAGGTCACCAGACCAAGACATATCTACAGGTTTCAGAGTTAATATCCATATTTGTATGCCAACTTTGCAGTAACTTGTGCTCATACATTGTATTTGTTAGAATTAACTTTCCTTTTTGAGTTTTCATGGTCTCCATGTTTACTTTTGGGAAAATGAAAGCATTTGTTGTTCACCTAGAAACATGCATGATTACATTTTATATGTAGTAATTTTCATACGTTCAGAGTGTCTGAAAGGCAACGTTAAAAATGTAACTTTTTTTACAAGCCTATTTATTCATTTATTGTCTTATTGAAATATCTTTATGTCTATCTCAGTATTTTTGGGTTCCAAGGCACACAGTCATCCATTTCAGGCCAATGTAGAAATGGCAGTAAACTTAACTTGCATGTGAGTGAACTCAGGGTATTTAGAGATCCCGCACATCTTTAAAAGCATTCATGATTTTGTAAAGTATTTATTATTATTATTTTTTTTTTTTTTTAACAATTTGGGTGGAATGGTAGATTAGTGCACAGTGCTGGATCCAGCATCCTGGGTTCAAATCCTGTGCCTAGTCATTGTTAGTATAGAGTTTGCACGATCTGCCTGTATTTTCTTCTCACATTGCTAAAGATGTGCTGCAACACACTGGTGACTTTTTCAAAGGCTATTTTATCCCTTGAACTACCACAATAGACTCCAACCCTCAGCAACCATGAATTGGATTAAATGGGTTTTAAAATTGTATGTTGTTTACCTAAAATGAATATTTGATTCCTAAACCTAGGAATATACATTATACTGTGTACATCTGACATGAGACAAAGAAAGTATGTATGCTTGTCTGGTCTTTTTGACAAAACAGTGAAGGAATTCAATAAAGCGATTTAAAGATTGATTAGTAGGTGGGAGAATTTAATGGTATTCAAACAAACAGTTTAAAAAGAAGGAACAGTCCAACTTGGGAAGAGAACTGCCAAGATTTTATTTTAATAGGTTCTAGAAGGTTGGTTATGCAGTAAAAATCTTTTGTGAAAAATGTACATGATGCAGGAAAAAACCTTGATGTTTTTATCAATTAGATTAATTTATTATTTGAATGTATTGATAAAAATATATCACCGTCATTTTTGAAATATGAATTCAGTTGAACCAGTGCTATAAATGAAGAACATTAACCTTCCTTGCACCTCCCTATTCCTTCTTATACAAGAGATGTCTCTGCTTTTTCCTTTTATCAAAATAATGATTTGTAATAGATTTCATAACTCCCAGTATTATTTTAACCTCAAGCTAGAAAACTCTGAACTGTTCTAATATTGTACACTGGCAACTCTTATTTTGTGTCTGTCTTCACTCATTTTCAGAGGTGATTCAAAGACTCTGGAGGTCACAGGCAAAACCTCCACGGGGTCCTCCAACTCACCCTCCCCCGAGTCTCGACATAGTAAAATTTATTACCATTATTATAGTCTTAATCAATAAGATGAACAGGGAGAATTTAATAGACAAAAATGTTTTATTTTCATGAAAAACATAAAATAAATAAAACACCATAAATACAACATTTGTATAGAAAATAGAAAAAAATAATAAAAAAGTAAATAAAAAGTAAATAAAATGCAAATAAATATAAGGTAAATATAAGGTTCCTATACAATCCTATACCTTTGACCGATCTTGACCAAATTTTGCCTAATTGCTCTCTAGGACCATACATACAAGACATGCTACTTTAGAACCCAAAGTTTTGACCCTGGGGTCCCATTGTTTTGTTTTGCTTTGTTTTGTGGATATGTGAACAGACTGAAGTCAGATTAGCAGACAAAATGATGAGATGTTGACATTACTTACCCAGGCAATGTCGTGTGCTGCCTCTATCTATTGTAATATAAAAAGGAGTATAGTGTGCCTTTGCAGAATGATTTTGGGCGAAGTTTGATTGAGTGTGGAAGTGCAGCGCAACATAAAGGAGAATCTAAAGGGTTGTTGTTTAACTCCTGCATTGTTGACGAGTCAGACATGACAGCATTCATGGTTACTACCCAGCAAGGAGTTACCACAACTCTGGAATCTAATCAAACCCAAAAATGCTCAACTCATGAGAACAGAGACATTGATAGAGAGGCAGTGTGGAAGACAGACAGGACAAATAGCAACAACAACAGGGTCACTATTTAAAAAAACATAAACCTCTGCTTTCTTTCCATAACCCATTCTACAATACCAGGTAGTTCAGCTAGTAAAAAATAAACTGAAATTGCACATTGTAAAATAAATAAATAAGTATTGCTTGCAATAGAAATTTAACCAGCAAAAAATGACTCATAAAGGTATTACAGTAACTTTCAAAAGTGCCGTTTGTGGGCTTTGGCTACAGCAAATGCGGTCATCAATTTCTCCAGGTGTAAAGACAATACAATACAATACAACATTTTTGTTTGGTACCCTTCACTGAGTGTAGCGTTGTGACCAATTTTCAGTTAAAATACAAGTATAGATTATACAAATTACTAAATATAGAACTGGTACACATATAAATGCAGATTTGTTAAAATACATAGAGAATAAGGTTAAAACTGATTAAACAGAAGTGAAAACCAGAAATATTTGTCTATTAATTAATTGATGAACTGTGGCATATTGACAACTGAGGAAATTAAAATTGTACAAGAGAAAGTCAAAAACAAAGCCAGTCCTTGAGACCTCGACTACCTGGCCTGGCCCACTCTGGGATTTCAGTCATGGAATCTGTGATGGCCATCCAGTTTGATGGCAGAATCTTTCCGATAATTCCAAAACTTCCAGTTTCTGAGATGACTTTTTAAAGGGCAGGAGAACGGCTTGGCAGTAGAGCACCGGGACCAGGTGCAACAAACAAGATACAGAGAAGAGAAACAAAATAGAGGTGGCTTAGTAACAATTTCTAATTATGGTATTACTTATACAGTACAGTAACACAGCGTTTTACGGCTGACCAGGTTGAGGAGATTTGTTCTTATGGCCAAGGACCATAGAAAAACAATAGGGTATAATGTTAGGGTGCTCAATAGGGTAGTAATTAATCTTTTGTTATTATTAATAATATTATTTCACAGGGTCTGTCGTGTTTTCTGTCTTTTGGAGTGCGCTTTAAGTTTTTAATTGTGCTGCTCTATGTGATTCATTCTTATTCATTCGGCCAGCACCACCTTACTTACACCAGTGTTTCTTAACGTTTACGGTCCCTCACCTCATTTTTACCTTTTTAAGTTCATTAATGACAGATCAGCAGCAATTTCAAACCACCCCTTTGGTGAACTGAGCATGATTAGGGGTTTACCCTTGTCAACTCAAGCTCACTTAGAATACAGGGAAACATTGCTCAGCGCTGCTGGTTGCTTAAGTGACCCACTTACAACTCATTCACAAACCAACAACTGTTACCCATGACCAACCAGTGGCAACCTGGGTCACAGCCTGGTGGTTGAGAAATACTTCCTTAGGCCACCCACCTGGGAACCAACGACAGCAACCTGTGATCCAGCGATTGAGAAACATTGCCTTACGCGGTCTTGCTGTGCAGCCAACAAGACTCAAAGATCAGTTTGTTCTACTCTGTTCTTGCAGTTAAAGTATATGTCCGGTGACCCACATCAGACCTATAGAGCTTCAAGTGCAATGTCCTATACACTTTGTGACCAATGTGCGGCCAGACGACTTGTTCCAAATGGTGCCGTAAGTCGGCACATGACTGTATTTTAGTACAAATGACTAACGAAGGAAGATCCATTATGCACAATTAATCAGCAGCTGTAATCAAGATACAGTATGCCTGACTAAAATAGTGAGTCTTTAGCCTTGATTTAAAAGATGAGACTGAAAGGGCATCTCTTATATAAGCCAGCAGACCATTCCAGAGCAGCAGGGCCCTGTAACTAAAACATAGCACTATTATTTTGTTAATCTTTGGAATCTTAAGTAGACTGCCATCTTGAAATCTTAATTTGTGCTTTGATATTTAAATTAAAGCAAAACTGTGTGCCATTATGAACAATTCTGCAATCCTCTCTCTGACACATTAACAGGGAGGACTTTTAGCCAACAAATTATTAAGCAGAAGTGTGTCAAGAAATTCTACTGGGGCTCCTTTATACCAACAGCCATATATCTGCATAAAGTATCACTGTGGCAGCCAATTCAGAATTTTTCTTTCTTTTAAATTTACTTCTTTATAGTCATTCTGGCATGTGTGTGTGTGTTTTTTTTTTTTTGTTTATTTATTTTTATTTATTTAAAGAGCTTCTGTAAAAAGTCAAATTTCCCCCTGGTGACAAGTAAATTCTTTCAGTCTATCTAAGCAGTGCAGAAACCAGATTTATTTAAATCATTTAAATTATGATGTGTAAGGTGAGACTGAAGCTATTAGAAAAAGGGTAAATTTGAAATGGTCTATAATTAGTAACTGTATGTAAGTATAGGAACTGTGCTTTTCAGTATTTAATGCTTGCTGTCATTGGTTGCTGCCAGAACATCTATTGAGCTTTTCAGTAGTCTTGTTAAGACTGAGTCTGTTAGGTAGTAGGTAGTCAAGATTTCTAGTTCTTTTATTAAATTAAAATTACTAGAGCTGTATGTGCAAGGCAAGACATGGATTGTCAATGTAGTATTTAGTTTGTAATGTGACACTGAAATCTGAGATCTTATATTGGCAATTTGATTATTAAAGAAGTTCACAAAACCTGCACTGTTAATGTTTATAGGAACTTTGTATTGCAGTTCAGAGTTTCTACTTGTTAGATTAGCCACTGTTCTAAACAGTGCATAAGGATTATTTCTGTTGCCATCTACTAATCCTTAGTAGAACAGTAGTCTGAGCAGGCCATGAAGTGTTTTTTTTTCTTTAACACTCTCAGTCTGTGCAGTTTGCTTCTTTCCATCTTCACTCCAGATTTTCACTTTCTCATTTAAGAGCATGAGTACTCTAGTTACACTTGGGTGAGCTTCTATGTGTTTAAGTCACTTTTCTTTTAAGAGGATCTGCTGTATCCATAGCCTCTTTTACATTATACTTTGATGTTAGCTGATGTAAATTATTTTCATTTATTATGCTTCAGTTTCTTAAAATATCTACTGATTTTGAGGCAGTGTTACAACCTATTTGTCACACAGTCCTTGTTTTAATTTGTGAGTGTATTGGTAAGAGCAAAGACAAATCAAATATGATTAAATAGTGATCAGAAATAATTTACTGTAATGCAGTAATATTTCAGTTTTGAGTCTCAGCTCTGTAAGAAATAATTACATGTAATGTGTGGGTATTACAGTGAGTCGGGATTGAGTTGAATGAACGTAAAACATTTGCTGATATTGCCAGTTTCCACATCAATGTGTATGTTAAAATCCCCCATAAACACTACATGATCTTAATTTATGGCTAAATCAGATTAAAGGCTGCCAAATTCCATCATGAACAGTGAACATGGCCCTGGTGGTCTGTAGACTAATACTACAGTTGTGCTGGAATCTGTTTTACTGTGTAATATGAGTTCCACAAAGGATATTATCTCAAGGCCACCTCCATTAGTACACCACAGAGCTCTTTCCCCATGTCTGCTTTAGTTTAGTTTAGTTTAGTTGGTTGGTGACTCTGAACTCGACTTATTTGAGTGAATGTGACCAATAATGCCTGGAGCCCTGTCTAAGGTTTCTCCTCAGATATATTTCAGTAATTTGTGACTTCTATTGCCATAAGCTTGGTTCAGTGCACTACCAGCTCACTGACTGCTTCATCATCACCCTTAATAGTTCAGGAAATGGGTGCGTGGATTAATAGGCTTATAAATAGAAGTGTCATATAAGAACAAATCAAATTAAAAGGAATTAAGGATTAAAACCTGGCATGGTGTCTTTCTGTGTTGAATTTAAATAATTTTCTTTTGGTCTTCTGGTTTTTTGGGAAGCACACATTACTTTACCCATTATGGTACAATGTGATGTTTATGAGTTCCAAAAATACACTATGTGTAGAAAGAGCAAATATAGAAGCATACAACTCTTTTATGTTCCAAAGATTTATTTGTTCTTCATTCTTACCCAATTAAACATTTGTCAGTTGGGTTGTGTGGCATCTTTATTAAGTTTCATGATGTGCTGATAGATGGCTGCATCGATGAGGAGGTAAGCACGGATTGCCTTGCCAAAACATGCTCCATCCATGATGTGGTTGGCTGTCGTACTTCCAGGATAGATCAACTGGATTACCTCTAGTAGTTCAGAATCCTCCATGATGTTACCCATTGATCCAAGATAAGACTTCAGCAGGTGAAATCCACCCAACCTTGCAGTGACGGGTAGATTTGCCTGCTTTATGATATCCACAGCCTTCAGCCAAATCGGAAGATCAAAAGTCACAACAGCGACTCTGTCAGCAGAGAGCCTTATGCACTCTTTGAGAGTGGTAAAGATGGTGTTGAGGTCATTAGGATCACCTTCAATGACTGGGAGAAAGTCAATCTGTATGCTCTGCTTTGCATCATCTGCATGGATTCTGTTCATCTAGCCATTCCAGTTGGAGTGTTGGAACTCAGGATCCTGGGCTTTGATCACCTGCCCCGCTGCCCAGAGTGTGTCGCCCGGAGTGAGGAGTGGCTGGTCATGAGCCAGAGAGGAGGAGAGCTCAGCGATGGAGAGAAACGTGATGGTGTTTATTCCTGTCTGTTTCCTGTTGGTAAATGGAAGAATCTTCACTTCAGCTCATCTCAGGATCTTAGATTTGTCAAGTGCCTTCTACTTCACCCTGGGGACAGCTGCTGTTAGCTGTGGATCTGGCATAGGTGGTGCAGGAGAGGTGACTTTGATCCAACCTATTGAGTGGAAGGGAGTGTTTCCATGAATAGAGACAATGTTTAAATCTATATTGTCTCCAACAAACTGAATGACTGCATTGTTTGTTTTCCAACCTCCATAGAGACCATCTGATTGTTACTCGACATTTCACTGTCACTGGCTGTCATCACTGATAGATCCTCAAGTGCAGCATCAACCTCAACCTCATCATTGATCTGATCATCAGTTTCTTCCACAATGATGTTAAGAGTGTCATAAGTATCTGGGGCACCATCTCCACTCCTGCTAGTAAGGAAGCAGTATTTGTAGTTTTATGTCTTCGAGTAAGTCTCCGTGTATCCCAGCTGATGTAACTTGTTGAGCATCCATTTTGACCCAAATCTTTGATCAAGTTGTATGGGAAGCCCCATTTGTTGTGGCAATACTCCTGACCGAGGTCGACATGCCTTAATAAAGTTCTGACCTCAAACTGCAGCTCTTTCGTCTGTCTTAACAATCAGTCTCAAGAACATCTGAAGGCTCGCAGGAACAAGTGCCAGCTGACTATTGATGTCAGTCATACTGTGTGCGGTGGGGTATGACTTCGGATCTAGATTAATCATGGCAATGTCATTGCATATGAACTTGAGTGCCGTCTTTATGATCTAAGTCTTCTCATCTCCATGTTTAAGATTAGCATGATACTCTCACAGAATGTTGTCGGTGCCATCTTTGAGACAGAGCACATCTGCCCTTCTCTCCTGTCTTGTGAAATACAAGGTATCATGGTATTTCTCTTGGAGTTTTATCTTTAGCCAATACTTTGAATAACAGGGGCTCTTATCTGGTGACTGATCAAACTCCAGCAGTTTTTTGTGGACTTGGTCAAGTGTCATCACCCCATGTTCTAATTCTGAGTCAAACCATTCGCAGAATTCACAAAAAACTGCATCTCGCTCCTCATCAATTTTCCTCTGTCCTCTCTTCCTTTTTCCTTCCTCTTCAGTCTTGGAGTAATGCTCACCTCTCTCCAAAAGAAGTTTTGCAGCGCAAATGGTACAGTGTTTCTTCTGCTACCAAGTCATTGATCCCTTCCAGGCATCCAATGACTTCAATGCCCCAGTCATCCACGCGACTCTGTGCTGTCTTCAGCAAGCTTGCCTTCAGTTTATCTGCGGTCAAATTATCTGGTACTCTATATTTCTTTCTAGCTTCTGCTGGATTATTTTTGTAGAGCTGAGCAGGTTGGTTGCAAAGAATGCATACATCCTTATACAGGAGGCGAACTGACTGTGAACTTGTAGAACAACCGGCAGTAGATGCCTTGAATTCAGAGCAAGTGTGTCTTCTCTTCAACTTTGATGACTCTTACTCTGCCTTTGATACTTGAGCTGACTTCTTGGTGATCTCAACAAAGTTGTTGTACAGATCATATTTACACTTCCAAGTGGTACCTCAGTTTTCCTTCCTTTTGAGCCTCCTTCATACGTTCCACAAATGTAGCATTTTTGACTGCTTCTGCATGTTTCAAAACAGTAGAGTAGCCCTTTGGAGTTGCCTGTGTGAGCCTCTGAACTGGTGTATCCGGGCCTTCACAGATAAAGCAATTGAACATAGGTGGAGTAACGTCTTCATCATGCATATTACTAGACTCAAATGTCCTGCAAAGTATAATATGATATATATATATATATATATATATATATATATATATATATATATATA
>JANRMT010062835.1:56657471-56704797 GCA_026402145.1 Polypterus bichir lapradei | reverse complement strand
ATATATATATATATATATATATATATATATATATATATATATATATAAATTATTTTTCCATAATGGAGTGTTTGTGGTAAAATATACTGTAAATGCTAACAATCAACTCAGAATCATAAAAAACCCTTATTTGACCCCTCACAAGTTACTTTAAGGCTCAATTTTAAAAAATCGATTTTTCGAAAAATAATTAATAGGTACCTTTTTTTTCAGGGTTTCCCACGGGAGTTGAATTTCAACATTTTAATACATGTTATTACACACCTTTACAAACATATTGGTGAAGAAATTGTTTGGTAACGATTTAGTTACCAGATATTCATATGTTTCCCTTACTATACAGAGCACCATCTTAAAGCAGTTGACATGAGAAGTATAATGCAACCTAAACTGGGTTACAGTTTTAGCAAAGACTTTAGAAAGGGGAGTTCATGCTTATGGTATGAAGTCCGTCTTATTGGGAACAATGTTGTAACATGCCCTTTTGTCACTGTGGAAATGGAGTTTGTGTGGAATTTATTTAAAATGTATGTCAACTCTTGTACATTTTTGCTGTTTGGCCCACTGAAACCATGATTTAGTGGGCCAAAGCAGTAATCTGTGAAAGCAGTAAATTTGTAAATGACTTCTTTCATTCAGAGGTGTGGCTCCAGTACAGTTTATATTTATCTTGAAGATCAGAACTGAATCTTTTTAGTAATTAAATATATTGCTAAATTTAAACAGGTCTAATCAGTTCATACTTGAATCAGTTCTGAAGGATTTTAATCTAAAGTGCATTTTTTGCTTCAGATTGAAAGATGTTTTACTAATAAACATTTTGTGATTTAGCTACCAAGTTGTATTATACCTTTTTTCTTTGAGCTCTGATTCCTCTTTTAATCTTGGGCACCTCATTAGAAAAGAGTAATAACACTTGCAGTTTGTTTGAAGAATTGCCGCAAGGGCAAAGACTAGAGTTGCTTTGAAATGAGGGATGTTCTTATGTGCAGATTAGAATTTGGTATAGGCTACTCTTACATGTCTGCTTCTCATTATGGTTATTGTTATGTGTTATCTTGTAAAGTTGTTTCTATGGCACTGGTAATATGTCTGCTAAGGATCTTCATTGTTCTAGTAAGTGTTTTTTGTGGATCTTTTCAGGCAGTATTTTTTATAAAAGCATTAACTATATCTGTGCAATTATAAATACAGTACAGCTGTAGTTTTTTAATACTGTAAATTTTGTGTGATTTTTCTTACTGTAAGGCACTTTTCCTATAATTTAGCTCTGAACAAAATTTTGAAAGTCACACCACGCTATGACAACGTAGCTTTATGAAGCCTGTACAGTATGTGCAGCAGCTCTATTTCTCTTTCTCTCTCTTACATTGTTTTTCTCAGTTGAACCTGTGCACGATGCCAGCCACAGTGCTCACACACAATCTGATCTCTCTGCTGGTAGTGTTGTGCCTTGTGCCTTTATTAGCTTTGCTTCAATGTGCTTTTGCAGTGGCTGCATTTATCACCAAATAGCTATGTAGTCTTGAAAATGGTTCCCAAAGAGGTAGAAAAACATTAAATCAATGGATTATTTAACAAAAATGTCATAACTACATTTTGCTATGTGACAAGATCACTGTGCTAGTCTATCTAGAAGATTATCCTTCCCTCTGCATGAGAGTGTTGAAGAACTGACTTCTTGCTTGTTTTATACTAAATTTAGGGAAATATGTATAAACGTTCCAATTAATTCTCATTTACACTTTCTTAATTTGAATTGATGAATGAAATAAACAGATTTTGATGATTTATACAGATGTTTTGGGAAAATCGTTGGGGATTTTCAGATGGGATGGGAACACATTTTCCCCATTTAAAGTAATGAGAAATAGTTCTCATATCTGCTTTTTCATTTTCTGGCACATTTTCAAAACCGATTAGAATTAGATGATTAGGAATGACTGGAATTGATGTTGGCCATTTTTAAGTGCATTAGCAGAAAATGTGGAAAACACCAGTTGATGGTGTCATGTCTGCTTGTTTGTCATCATGAAAAAGCTTGGCTCCCAGTGAACCAATTTCATTGATGTTTAGTACACTTCATGGAAATTTATCATGAAAGTTTAGTTATCTTACTCTTTTGTACAATCACCAACAATTTTTAAAACACTTGTAATTATTCAGAACATATTTATTAAAAAGATATTACAGAAAAAGTATAGATACAAAAATCAAAAAGATCATCCTGAAAAGCAAATTTTGGTGTGTTGAATTAGGGTCTTGATTAATTTTGTCTCTTATCGTCAAGGTACATAATGCACATCAGTATTCTACTTTGTAGTATTTAGTCTTCTGAAAGCTATTACAATGGAAACTCGATAACAAATGAAACTTGATGGTGCTTATATGAAGGTACTAGTTAGTTTTGTATGATTCAGTTAGAAAACCATGGAATAAGTAAATACTTTATATTTTTTCAGTTCTAAAGGTTGTTTGGCATGTAGACTGCTTTAAAGTTATTTACTATTAATTTACAAAAATCTACAAGTTATGTTAAAAAACAGGTCACTGGCAATTTTGAAAGTAAATTGTGTGTATTTATAAGGAAGAAAGTGAAAAGGATTGAAAACCTAACCAATCTTCTGGGGTCAGGTAAAAATAATGAGCACCGTTTTTCACACATGGTATCCATGAAACACTGAATTGGAAAATTGCATTGCTCTGCAGGTCAATAGTGTTTCTAATAGCCACATGAATTCTGTCCATGGATAATTCAAGGTCTGCTAGGTTATAAAAGAAGCTGTAGTAGTGTTATAATTTCTTTGAATAGAAGGATTTCTGGCGTAAAGCAAGAATATGTTTTGCTGCCAATAAATCCACAGAGACGATTTTCTTTTGACATGGAATACATTGCTGTTTCAATATGAAATATTGTTTGCAGGGTGTAATGAAAATCCACTTTGTGCAGAAAACATTTTGCCTTTTTTGTGTTATGGTACTTGGAGTCACTAAAGCACTTTTTCAGTTAAATATCTTCTTCAAACTTTGAAAGTTAGAAATATCTCTTTTTTGGTTTCTGTTTTTTACATAAGAGTATAAAGGTGAAAGTGGACTTGAATGTGAATTTAAACAGTTTGATTTAAAAATACTGTGTTATTGGGAGGCTTGGTGTCAAAAAATAGTTGTTTAAACTGCTGATTTCAATATTTACCCATCCATTTTTTTAGTCTTCATTAATGTTGATCTGCGAAAATTAGCCAAAGCGTTTTTTACAGCAATATATATATATTTGCTGGTGACTTTGTTTGCTGAATATTTTCCTGTAAATTTACAGTGTGACAGGCTTAAAGTATTTTATGCAGCGCACATCTACTATTGGCTAGAAATGTGCCTCACCCACATCATGCATTGTATAAAATTTAATGTATTGCTTTCCATCCATTACAAAATGGTGTAATGTTTCAAAATCTTTATTTTCTGATGCTGCTAAAAATTTACGCATACATACAAAGCTGTTTAGTGGTTTGTTTTGGTAGATCTCTTAATGGGTAAGGTAGTCTGGTCTGCTGTTGGAGATAAAGTGGATACCTGAGGCAAACTTACTAGTTTTTTTTTTTTTACTTTAATATTTATCCATAGTTAGGCAGTGGATGGGATTGATTATCTTTTTTTTTTGGCCTTATGCCTCTTGCTGAATTATCTCTTTCTCTTTAACAAGCTTGGATGACTGGGACAACACTTAACTAACACTATAAATTGTCAGGTTAATTTTGTTTGATGACTCTAAATTAGCTCAGCATAAGTAAACATGGTTATTTGTGTGTCCCTGTGTTTGTGCAGTGGGCTGGTGAAAAGTTGCCTTCCAATGCAGTTAGTGTAGTGAAGTTCATGAATTTCAGAATCCCTTATACTTTGTGTTCATTTCATGGAGTTTTAATTTTTTCCATTACATCTTTGTAAACTCTTAAACTATATGGATCACCATTATTCATTACATGAATTGTATATGCATAGTTTTTTTCAGAATTATTTCCTAGGTTTATTTTTGCAAAATATTTAACAAATGTATTAAAACGTGTAGTTAGTTTATGAATTTCTGATGTAATATGTCAGTGTTTGGCCTCTTGATTTATTTGTATCTTACTGCTACATACAGTGGTGCTTGAAAGTTTGTGAACCCTTTAGAATTTTCTATATTTCTGCATAAATATGACCTAAAACATCATCAGATTTTCACTCAAGTCCTAAAAGTAGATAAAGAGCAACCAGTTAAACAAATGAGACAAAAATATTATACTTGGTCATTTATTTATTGAGGAAAATGATTGAATATTACATATTTGTGAGTGGCAAAAGTATGTGAACCTCTGGGATTAGCAGTTAGTTTGAAGGTGAAATTAGAGTCAGGTGTTTTCAATCAATGGGATGACAATCAGGTGTGAGTGGGCACCCTGTGTTATTTAAAGAACAGGGATCTATCAAAGTCTGCTCTTCACAACACATGTGTATCATGGCATGAACAAAGGAGATTTCTGAGGACCTCAGAAAAAGAGTTGGTGATGCTTATCAGGCTGGAAAAGGTTACAAAACCATCTCTAAAGAGTTTGGACTCCACCAATCCACAGTCAGACAGATTGTGTTCAAATGGAGGAAATTCAAGACCATTGTTACCCTCCCCAGGAGTGGTCGACCAACAAAGATCACTCCAAGAGCAAGGCGTGTAATAGTCGGCGAGGTCACAAAGGACCCCAGGGTAACTGCTAAGCAACTGAAGGCTTCTCTCACATGTTCATGAGTCCACCATCAGGAGAACACTGAACAACAATGGTGTGCATGGCAGGGTTTCAAGGAGAAAGCCACTGCTCTCCAAAAAAAAAATTGCTGCTCGTCTGCCGTTTGCTAAAGATCACGTGGACAAACCAGAAGGCTATTGAAAGAATGTTTTGTGGACGGATGCGACCAAAATAGAACTTTTTGGTTTAAATGAAAAGCGTTGCTGTATGTTTGGAGAAAGGAAAACATGGTGGTGGTAGTATCATGGTTTGGACCTGTTTTGCTGCATCTGGGCCAGGATGGCTTGCCTTCGCTGATGGAACAATGAATTCTGAATTATATCAGAGAATTCTAAAGGAAAATGTCAGGACATCTGTCCATGAACTGAATCTCAAGAGAAGGTGGGTCATGCAACAAGACAACGACCCTAAGCACACAAGTTGTTCTACCAAAGAATGGTTAAAGAAGAATAAAGTTAATGTTTTGGAATGGCCAAGTCAAAGTCCTGACCTTAATCCAATTGAAATGTTGTGGAAGGACCTGAGGCGAGCAGTTAATGTAAGGAAACCCACCAACATCCTAGAGTTGAAGCTGTTCTGTACGGAGGAATGGGCTAAAATTCCTCCAGGCCAGTGTGCAAGAATAATCAAAAGTTACCGGAAACGTTTAGTTGCAGTTATTGCTGCAAAGGGGGGTCACATCAGATACTGAAAGCATAGGTTCACATACTTTTGCCACTCACAGATATGTAATATTCTATCATTTTCCTTAATAAATAAATGACCAAGTATAATATTTTTGTCTCATTTGTTTAACTGGTTTCTCTTTATCTACTTTTAGGACTTGAGTGAAAATCTGATGATGTTTTAGGTCATAGTTATGCAGAAATATAGAAAATTCTAAAGGGTTCACAAACTTTCAAGCACCACTGTACATGCTCAAACCTACCTTTTTAAATAGTCCTATATGGCAGAAGTGCATACATACATACATATAATACTGTATGTGTGTGTGCAGCAGTGAGAATGAACCCTGGAAGGTGTACTGGTGTAATATATCACTTGGCCACTCCCTCTTAGCAGTCTTCCCATGCAAACACTGTGACCAAGCTAGTTGTAAAATCTGGGTGTAAATGTAACCATATAAGCTATTTTTTATATTGATTATACTGTAGTAACTGTATTGCCCAAAGCATCTTTTTTTTTTTTTTTTTTTTACTTTTTCTATAGACATGGAAAATTTTACTTGTTACTAGCAATGTTAATCAAAGGTAACATTGGTAAGGTCTTAGACATATATTAGAATAAACTTAAAAATATTTGATATGTCTTGCCTTGCGTTTACCTTTGGTGTTCCTTCTATGCCTTTCTTCTTTGTCCTGATGTGTCTCAACCTCTCTTGCATGGTGTTTCCTATCTTGATCGTATTCCCTTAAAGCCTTCTTCAAAGACTCATTTTGAGGTGCCCTGTTTGCCTCCTGTCTGCTTTTTGACTACCACTAGTGGTAGATGGGCCACCAATACCGGCTATGAAAGCATCTTTTGTATTCTTGCAAATACTTCCCATCTTTGAAGGCAACTCTTAACATTTCTCTTACACTTTTCCTCAGTATCATCAGGTGTCTCAGACTGAGACACAGTCTCTCTTGCCTTGCACTTCCTCTCTTAATTTCATTTGAGTGAGCAACCAATATGAAACTGACCAATCAGAACAAAATCAAACTGACCAATCAGATGGCCTTGGAGCAACTCAACACACACAAAAGCACAGGCAGAGGTTTTTTTTTTTATATATATCCATCCATCCATCCATTATCCAACCCGCTATAGTAGATAAAATAATTCAACATTTATTATCAAGTAACACAATTAGAAAGTATTTTGTGTGGTGGGAATCACATGTATAGGAGAGGAAAAAAGTCAGCTTCTTAAAAGATTATAGGAACATTTTTTTCAGGAAGCCCATGCAAGATATCATACTGAGTTTGTGCAGGAAGTGATTTGCTACCTGGTGGTTATCTTTAAAACTGCAAGTGCTGCGAATAAGGGAACTTAAGAAATATAAGCCTCTAATGAACTGTGTGTGGGGAGGTAGTGGTTGGCGAACTAGGCAGCAATAAGACAAGGCATGGAAAGGGGAAACAAAATTAAGCAGGTAGGTGTGATATGCCATTGTTAAAATGTACACTAGCTCAATTTTCACATGCAAATCGATAAATGTCTGAATTTCATACTGAAATCCAGTTGCTATTTGGTGGCCAAATTAGTCATGATGCCACCACACCTCTTAAATAATTACATGTTAATGTAAATTGCTTCAAGTGCCCACAGAAATACATTAATATGAATGTTTTACACATAAAGGTAAAATTTAGAATTGATTGACATTCCATCTGAGTTGTTCTGGTCTTTAACCAGTGATGCCAAGATAACCTTTGGCTAAATGCCTGCCACTGAAAAGAAAAATGTCAGTATAAATTGTATTCCTGGCACAAACACATTTTTGTTTTAAACATTCATTCATTAATAGTAATTTGTGCAAGATGCTATTGTATTATTTAATAAAATGGCCCAGTGGCTTCTTGGTTATTTTTTTTTTTGTTTTTTTAATTCTTTTTGGATTATTATTTGAAGAACATTCATGTATAGTTATAGTTTTGAAGTAGTCAATTTTTGTTATTAGCAGCAGTCAATTTGTTTCTTTTTTATTTCACAGTGTTGGCATATATGTTACTGTATGATAGCAAATGGTTATTTTTTGTGTTCTGTGAGTTTTAGATAAGTGTAAGATAAGTGTAAAGGCCGTTTTGCGTCATGGAAGTGAAAACAGGAACCTGTCCTTTGAAATTACTTAAGCAACTAATCATTAATAATTCATGCCCCGTCTGTCTTTAAAAACTGCTGATGCTTTTCTTTATTGTAATGAAGCTCGTGACATAGAACAAAACGGCGTCTTCTTGAAGGTGGCGACAGCTTTGGTTAAAACCAAATGTGAAAATTTCTGCTTTTGTTCTAAGATAGTTTAGACATTTCCTTGTGTTTTTCTTTCATATCACCTGTTCACTGCTAAATATATGAAAGCAAAACACATATTGTGAAGGATCATTGCAAAATGAATAGCTTGTATTATGATTATAAAGTCATAGGACATTGACTATGATGATCTTCCACGACAGTGTACTGAGTAAGCCATTAAACATAATACTACACTTCTGTCACCACTTTTGAATTATATGGCACTGTACTTAGCAAAGTGAGTAATTATGTGGCAATTGCCATCCAAAACTGGAACACTTTTAATTTTTCAGTATCTCTATATTTGCCATTTGTGAAGTAAAAAAGATTACCAGACAGTATTAAATATTCTTGTAAATAAAAAAAATCTAAATCGGTGGATATAAGAAAAAAAAGAAAGTTTAGCAGGGATTTACCAGAATGTGCTGGGATGCTAAATGACCAATGTTAACAGCAAATGCTTCCATAATGAAGTTTAGAACTGACAGTGTTACAGAACTACCTCCATTGTGTGACATCTGTGAGCCTTCCAGCATAAGTAACTTACTTTAAGTCCTGCCTAGACATTTGAATGGTGTCTTGATCTGGATTGTGAACTCTTAAGTTTAATTTTCAACATTCCTGATGTAGACTTGTTTGTGAATTTTGGATTCATTGTATTGTTTTATGACCAAGCTGTGTTTTGGTCAGTTTAGCAGATGGCCTGAAATTCCTTGGAATAATAACACGTTTTTGAATATGCTTCTGAATCCTTAGAACACCAGAACATTTTAAATGGTTTTGTAATTCTTTCTTGATCGATATACAGGTATATTTTCTGTGGATTTTTTCATGATGATGATCCTGCACTACAGTGAGCCAGTATAGATGAGCTAGTTGGGATGTAAAGTGAAAAATACATTTGATTTGAGTGAAGATACTGCTTGTTAAATATATAGAAACTTTTTAACCTAATTATACTTTGCACAGGAAAACTGGTAAATGTGAGCTTATGCCGTGTGTGTGAGAGTGTCCTTTGATGCGCTAGTATTAACTCTTGGGTTGTGCCTATTCTTGTCAGGAATGGATCTTGCTTACCAGGAAGAAAAAAAAAATAAATAAAATATGAATCAGTTGTGAAATGTTATTAAGGTGTAATTTAATAGAGAGAGATATTGCTGGTTAATGGAATGTGTGTGTAGAAACACAAATGTTTTTAGACAAAATGTTTGAGTCTTATTGGGCAGCATAAATTAGCAGTAACAGCAGCATCCTTTGTTAGGGGGCTGGGAAATAATTGTTAAAGAGGCTTTCCAAGTTGCATTATGTTCATAAATAAATGGTGTATTAAATGCTATCATAATAAAATAATTTAATTACTTTCATTTAACATAAAAATATCATGCAGTAAAAAGTACTCTATATTTGTAGCACAGTGATCCATAGAAATGACCTTGCAATGAAGGATAAGATAAATGGAACAGCGAATCCTAGCATTCTTAACAGGAAATGTGGGGATATTAAGTTTATATTTGCCTCTTACTTTGTGTTCATCTTCAAGCACATTGAAAATGACACCAACAAAAGGAAACTGTTTTGTGATTTTGATGCCAAAATATGAAGTAATGTAGTACATTAAAATAAATTGGCACCATTTCCTACTTTTGACACAGGTACTTTTTTAATCAGCCATCCTTATCAACTCATATTTGTCCCTGTCATTGCAGCGATGAAATTCAAAGACTTAAAGCAAGAATGTTCAGTGGTTTTAGATGCAGAATGAATGGCCTTTTATGTATCTGCCTTTATTTCTGTTGCCATGATGTAATGCATGCAAATAAAATTTGATACAGTATGGTAAACTCCCAATTTTTGAGGCAAATTGGAATTGTATATAAACAAAGATTTTATTAATGAGATAATTTAAATCCATAGTAGGTGCTAATTTTTATTTGTCTTCTCCATCATGTCACTTACATACTTTATTGCTTATGTTTAAATTAATCATTCATGGTAAATGCCAAACAGCTTTTCCTATACTGAAATACTTAATACAAGAAATATTTAAAATGTGACACAAGTTTTATGATACTTTATAAACAACGTAATTTAAGTGAGCAATTATATAGTGATTTAATATGCTTTTGCAATACACTGTATGAAGGATGGTGCACACGGTTGAAAGGCCTTCAGTGTACTTAGACTTTTGCTGTGTGTGATATATTATAGTCATACATTAATTTAGATAAATCTTTCTTTATTTGACAGATGTCTATCAATTTTAACTTACAAAATGCAAATTTAAGTTGGGGCCCTGTGAGAGTACAGTGGAACCTCGGTTTGCGAGCATACTTCGTTCCGGAAACGTGCTTGCAGTCCAAAGCACTCGTATATCAAAGTGAATTTCCTCATAAGAAATAATGGAAACTCGGATGATTCGTTCCACAACCCAAAACTATTCATATAAAAATGATTAATACAAAATATAAAGTAAAAATACGTAAAACAAATTAACCTGCACTTTACCTTTAAAAAGAATCATGGCTGGTGTGAGTGAGTTTCTAAACTCTTGTGGGATTCCACCCAACGGGACGACGCGCGGAAGCCCAAAGCAATCGCAGTCTCCCAGTGCTGTAGCAGTTCACCGTATAAGCGTATCCAAAAAGATCGCGGACATGCTATAAGCACCTGCCATCGATGGGTGATACAAGGAACATTATAAAGATCACGCTACAATAAATAACCGCGCTGTTGCTGTTTCAAGCTGAATAAAGCTGGTGTTGTTAAAGTACCCAGACTCGGCTTCGTGTTTTGGGGCGCAAGATGGGGACTCGCACTGCACAGCACACACACAGTCACAATGCTGTAGTAAACAGTATACACTCGTACGGATGTTGACTGTATGAGTGAGGCACGCAGACTCAGACGGAGAATAGGAGACGATTGCCCTCAAGAGAAGGGAGAGACGCGCGCGCGATGAGAGAGAGAGAGAGAGAGAGAGAGAGATGCGAGCGAGATAAAAAAAAGAAAGAGAGAGAGAGACACACACATACGAGCAAGAGCGATAAGGAGAGAGAGAGAGAAGAACCATCAGCTCAGTTGTGATCACATGACGCTCAACAGACAAAGTGTATCCTTACTACTCGTATTGCAAGACATCACTCGTTTATCAAGTCAAAATTTATTAAAAAATTTAGCTCGTCTTGCAAAACACTCGTAAACCAAGTTACTCGCAAACCGAGGTTCCACTGTACAAGTATAAGATGTTTAGTCCTACAGTTAGTGAAAGAATGATATTACAGTCTAGCAACATAAGAATAGTACAATAGGGTGATATGGTTCAAAAAGCTAAAGATGTCCAGAGGAGAAGCTGAGTGGCAGAAACTTAGACTCAAAATGTTGAATGGCAATAGTATCGACAGCAATTTTATTTGATAGAGGAATTCATTTTAGTACTTAAATATATGTTGTTAAAAGGAAATACTGTAGTAGGATATCTTCAAAGCTGTTTTTCACAAAATGTTATTTATAGTTCCTTATTAATTTATTGTTCAGTCAATAATTTTACAAAAATTTCTAATGTAACAGAGTAATGTGGGGAAATTTTTGGGAGAAAAACCTATTATTAGTCAATACACCTACCACCGCTTTGGTATGGTGGGTTAGTGCTGCTGCCTTATTGCTTATGTCACCAGGAGAATGGGTTTGAATCTTGGCAGTTGTGTTGCCTTTGTGGACTTTCACATTCTCTTCATGACTACTTGAGTTTATCTCCCACAGCACAAAGATGTTCTTGTGATTTATCGGTGACTATAAGTTGGTTTGTCGGTGGTAACTATATGTTTATGAATAAACGTACCACATGATAATCTTGCATGCTCTAACTAGGACTGCCTTTTAGAGCCTAATTCTTCTGGGAAAGGCTTTGGTATATTGGCACAGAGCTCTCAATTCTAGTTTAACATTTTCATAGCCATAGGTAGCCAATAAGAAGGCCATTGCTTTGTCGATACACAATCTCTATCAAGTTGTGTCATTTTTTTAATAAGGTAATGCTATCTTAATTCTTTAACATATTCACTTTCTGTGTTTGAGCCCAGAAAAATTAAATCGTAAGAATATCAATTTCATTAGTATGTACTTTATCTTGACTTGATTGTTGAAATCAGGTGATGTTAACTTTCTGGAATTGAGCAGCAGACTATTGTTTGGCCTTTTTTCTCCTCTCTACATGAGGGACTTTTTAAAATCTAGAGAACAGAGAATATTTTTAGTAATTAGTGATTCTTCTTGTTTTTATTACATGTTTTCTGTCTTTCTTTTTATGGCGTTTTCTTGTTTTGTGAAGATCAAAACAGTTTTCACTTGTATAAACTAATTCAGCTCTCTGGTGTTCATGATTTATGAATACAGCATACAAAGCAGTTATGGTGATTTATTGCATGGGCATTGTACATGGATATGTTTATATATTTTAAATTGGTCTGTATTGTAACATAATTATGCTACTCAGCCACTGAAGTTACAACGTAGTGCTATATTTTCATATTGCTGTGCAGCAGCCAAGAGCGTTATTATTTCAGCTGAAAGAGATAAAGAGATTAAATAAATAAAGAAGAAATTGGATTGTTTTTAGTTTTTGGATCATGGGGAATGTTAGAATTGCTCATAGTGTGTTCAGATTTTTTAATATTTTGCTTAATAAGCGGATTAATACATTGCTCATTGTGTTAACCTGATACAATGAAAATTTCAGAGAACAAGAAATGCGCTGCTACATCTTGGCATCAGTTCTGTTGAATCAAATTCTCTTTTCATACAGCACTACATTCAGTTAATTTGTATTCATAGCAAACCAAGTACCTCTCTGACGATCTGTTAAGCCTTGTTAAAGTGAAGAGCTCTTTGAAGAACTGAATGATGTAGACTCTAAACAAGGCAGCTGCCTAGTTTCTGTCATATTTTTGTTGTTGTTTCTGTTGTATTTTGATGCTCTTGTCCATTAGGCATCATTATATCAAATGGTGTTGAATATGACACCAAATGTTAGTGCATTATTAAAAAGAAATCCTAATTAGTATTTTACAATAAGTTCATCAGTCTGTTTACTGTGTTGCTAATTATGTTTTGCTACATCATTATAAAAAAGTGAATGAAGCAAGACCTCTTTGTCCATCTGGCTCATTTAGTCAATCAGTGGCAAAGATGTATCAGTATCTCCTTCAATCATTTATTAAAATATGCTGCCACATCAATAATGTAATTGAGTGTGTGTCCTATAGTGTATGCTCAGTATAAGCAAATGCTTGTTTGCCATTTTGAATGCTCTTATCCTGATTTACCACCTGTGTTCTTGACTGTGTATTTGACTGCTTTATCTGGTTTGTCTGACATGTACATTTGAGCCAAGCAGAGCTGAACAAGTTGCAGAATTAATTGCTAAAACAGGATGATTGTGATGGCATGAACAAATGAGGAAAACAAAAACGTAGACAGTGGCTTTACGATTACCATACTGAATAACAGGTGCAAAATATCAGTTCTAAGTGGAGGGTAATTACATTTTTTCTTCAGTTATTTCAGTCGGCAGTAACACAATGCATGTCATTTCCACGTCACAACTCTTGAACAGTAGAATGCTGTTTTGGTCTGAGATGGCTTTGGTTTGGAGTTTGCATGTTTTAATCTGTTTCTTGTGAGTTTCCATTAGACATATTGTTTAAAGACATGCTGTCATTAGTACATGTACTTTATAAATTGCCTCAGTTTCAGTGACTGTGTGTACTATGTGAGTGTGTCCGGTAATGGAACCATCTACCTGCTGTAGTAGAGAAGCCCTGTCAATCTCAGCTTTTAAATTAGGGCCGAAGACTAAGATTTTAGCATTGTATTCTCTTGTTTGAACTACTTCCATGGTTGTTTCATAGTACTCTCAGGTCTTTTAATTAATTGTAGTAATTGTTTATGATTTTCCGTTGCCAAGTACTTTGCATTTTCTTTCCCTTCTCATGTCTTTAGTGGCATTTGGTGTGCCCTGAATAGATGCATTGTCACATATGCCCCTTTTTGGATATTTTCTGTCAAGATGAAATTATCTTTTGCTTATGGGGTGATCTTTTTCAGAATGTAACTGAGCATAGCTCTGTTAGAATTTGAACTTAAAACCACTCTGTATGTAAGTGTGTGTGTGTTTTTAGATACAGTATAGGCATATACATACATGATTGTCACAATCTACAAATTGGACTGGGGTTTTTATTTTTAAAACAAACACTTTTCAGTACTACCCTAAAAAAGATTGAAAAGTATAAACCATTAAAAAATTAAATTACAAACAGTGAGATGTCAACAATAAATATTCATATAAACATCAATCTCCCTTGTACCATACTTGGTTGAACCACCTATTGCAGCTATTAAATGAAGTAGTTTTTTTGGATGTTTGTATTATTTTTGCACAATGTGATGTAGCTAGATTTGTCCATGCCTTTTGCAAAATATTTCAAGCTGGGGCATGTTAGTTGAGAGCAGCAGTGGACAGCATTTTTTTTTTAGTTCTCCCCATGGTGTTTAATTAGGTTAAGGACTCTGCTGGGCCGCTCAAGTACACTGATTTTTTCTTCATTTTACGCCACTCCATTGTTTCTGTGCCAGTGTGCTTTTGATCACTGTCCTGTTGGAAACAAACTTCCTGCACAGTTTAAACTTTCTGTCTGAAAGAAGCTGGATTACTTACAGAATTATGCAGCATTCATCTTCTCATCAGTCCTGGCCAGATTGCCTATCTCTGCTACTGAAAAACATTATCACAACATGATGCTGCTACAGCCACATTTTACATTGGGGATGGTGTTACCTGGCTGATTTGCGGTACATATGTCACTGAGTGTTCAAGTTCCACTTTAGTCTCCTCAAACCTCAAGACTTTCTGACATATCTATGCAGCAACTTCTGGGTGAGCACATGTTTTTTTTCAGTCAGGGCTTTCTTGCCACTTGTCCACAATGGCTGTTTTTGTGCAATATCTTGGAGATTGTAGAGCTATTAACACTCTCTCCAATTACAGCAACTGTCTTCACAACTCCGTCAGAGAGACAGTAACCTCTCTGACAAGTGCCATTCTTGGTCAGTGACCTCGTTTTAGAGTGGTCGCCTGACCCAGGCAGCGTGGCTTTAGTTTCATATTTTGTTTCACTTTTTTATGATGGACTGCACTGAGCTCCGAGCTATGTTTAGTGTCTTGTACCCTTCCCCAGATCTCTGGTCTGCTATAATTCTATCCCTGACTTGTTTTGATTGCTCATTTTTCCATTTTGGTTTGGTTTTTGTAAAATCTCTACCTTATTTTTGGACTACAATGAGAAAGGGAGTGTTTAATTCGTATAGCTGATCCACCAGAACCATTAAAAAATTGGGCAAGTTGTTAAGGTGATACAGAGCACTGTAGCCATTAGGCTTATGTTACAAAGTGTATGAATACTTTTTAAGTGTCACAATTTAGATTTTTCCATTTTTTAAATTAATGAAAGGTTTTCAGTGCATTTTTTTAATTTGCCTTGATTGATTTGTAGATCAGCTATAAAAGAAAAGAGAAAAATAATGGCAGGTGTTCCTCTTTTATTATTTGTGTTTATGTTGCACTGGAAGTACTATTAATAAACCCTTCATTTTCTGGGCAAAAATGACGCATTAAAAGCTATGAGCACTTGAACCCATTTAGGAAAAGAACGCAAGGTTTCACTCAGATGGTTTTAATCAATGGTAGTATTTAGGCGGTTGTGTTGGTCTGACCAGAGCAGCAGTGGTTGGGAAAGTTACTCAAAGAAAGTAGTCTGTTATAAATTGTTATTTCCTTCAAATTTTAATCAGATTGCATTGCTCATTTCTTGCTGGAAAAAGTACTCGCATGACTAATTACTTTTATGTTACTGTCCTAAATGCAAACAAATACAGTATGAATTGTTCGAAATGTACAAGGCATTCAAATGTATTTTTAAAAGTCAGTAACTCTAATGTGATTTTAAACCATAAAGTGTCACATTACTTTCTTACTGAGAAAAGTCATTCGATTAAATTAATACTTACTTGGTACCACGTTTCTCCCAACTATTGTTAGGACAACACCAGTGTACAAGGCAATGGCATACTTATGAAAATAAGAAATTTGACAGTAAAGAGAAAACCATGAAGTCCATAAAGCTCATTTGTTTAACTAATAGCTAAGGTGTATGACTATCTCATCCAGATTCTTCTTAAGAGATGTCAAGGTTTCTGCTTCAACTACATGCTTTAGAAGTTCCTTCCAGATCCTCACAACTCTTTGAAATGCTTCCTGGCTCCAGTCCTTCAGTCTGCTTGTCTTGGTAGTTCTTTGTGCAAGGTGGGAATCAAAGATGAACTCACTTAACTGTATGTTGAGCCAAATTAGAGCACCAGTCTACCTACCATACAGGTCAGACCAAAAGTTTGTGGGGTGTATATTTTTAATGTTTGTTTCACTGACACTTCTACCTTGAATTTTTTATCTTACTCAGGATCTCACATTAAGTTGAAAATGGACAATGAAAATGCAGCTTTGTGCTTTCAAAGTCTAAAGTTCCTTTCCATTAGAATCTCAAGACTGTAGAGTCAAATAGAGTTTATTTACAAAAAATATTATGAAATAAGTGTACAGTATTTTTCTAGTACCAATTGATGTAACAGAATTACAGAGAATATATTATTGTCTCAGTGACTTGACAAAAATTGTATGCAGCCGTAACAATAGTTTTGCTCCCCATATGTATGCATAATCCTAATTACTGAAATTAGCATAATTCTACTCCCTTACACATAGTACAGATAATAGGCAAATCATTGCCACATTCACAGTCAATGCACCACACCTAGTTTAGCACTTAAGTGAGCACAATAAGTCTTTCTCATCAAAACTGGTGCTTATTCCAGATACTTTTAGCACTGGCCTCCATGGTAGTAGCACTAAAGTTAGCAGTCAGCCTGGTACTTAGACAAATCTTGCAACAAATGAAGAGATTAACACCATAATATGAGAATCTCAGCATAAATATTAAATACTTTTCATCTGCATTTTTATCACTGCCGTGTTGTATGACTTGTATCTATCAAATTATCTATAGATAATTTCTAAATATCTATATATATAATTTCTAAATATCTATTTTATCTGTTTCTTGTTTGAATGGGAAGCTCCTCAGAAAGTTTACTTTGAATGTGTACACAGTTACTGGGTGCACTGTATGTTACTTGGTAGAGGCTAGTATTTTTTGTGAGTGTACTGTATGCTTTGCTTGTAGTGCTTTTGTAATGTTGGCCAGTCAAAATTGCTTGGTACTATGCCAATTACAATAAATGAAACTGCTCAAACACCCACTGCCTGATGTTTTTTCCCAAGCTGACCACCCTAGTTGAGTACTGGCAATTTATGTTATAGAACCCTGCTCTGATGTTAAAAGCAGTAAATCAGGAAAAGCATGTTTCCATAAAACATAAAATGAAATGTTTATTTCCTGAGAAATACAAATAAAAATTTAAAACAAAAAGTAAACGTTTCTGAGCACAGAAATATGTTTTTCTGAATTGGATGACTTGACCGTGATCTTTACTAATAAAATGCAAAGCCTTCACTGACTGACTCACTGACTCACTCATCACTAATTCTCCAACTTCCCGTGTAGGTAGAAGGCTGAAATTTGGCAGGCTCATTCCTTACAGCTTACTTACAAAAGTTAAGCAGGTTTCATTTCGAAATTCTACATGTGACGGTCAAAACGGTCGACAACGTCCGCCATGTTGAACTTTCTTATTTATGGCCCCATCTTCACGAAATTTGGTAGGCGGCTTCCCTGCGCTAACCGAAACCGATGTACGTACTTATTTTGGTGGTATGACACCACTGTTGTCCGCCATATTGAACTTTCCAACGTTCTTTGTTACTTATGGGCCCATCTTCAAGAAATTTGGTACACGGGTTCCCAACGCTAACTGAATCCTACTTACGTAAATATATACAGTGGAACCTCGGTTCACGAACGTCTCGGTACATGTACAAATCAGTTTATGACCAAAAAGTTCACCAAACTTTTGCTTCGGTTCAAGACCACACACTCAGTATACAAACAAGCCAGTTTCCCTTTTGGTCTGTAGATGTTCAGTCTCTCCCTGTGCATTTCCTGTGCAGCAAGCCAGAGAGAGAGAGAGAGAGAGAGAGCGCGACACACACACACACACACAAAGGCAACGCGAGAGAGAGAGCTGGATGCATAAGGTAGGAAGGCAGTTAAAGAATGCACTGGGCTTGATTTTGTTTTCACTTCTGTTTACAGCGATTGGTTCGTAGCGTGCATTGTTGCAATGTTACTTTTCTTGGGGGTTTATTAAATTATGGATTTTTTAAAATGTTCATTTTTTTCCCTGTGCTTAAAATTTATTAAAAAAAAAAGTGTTTTTAGCCAGTGGTTGGTAGCGCTATAACGCAAACTATTGCAGTGTTAGTTTTCTCTGTTGTTCAAGGTTTTCTCAATGTTATTCAATGTTTTTACATTTAGTTTACTATTACTCTGTGGATTCTATGGTTTAATTAACTAGATTTGTGCTTAAAAACTTAAAAAAATATATATATTTACATACAGTTCGCATGGTCTGGAACGGATTAATTGTATTTACATGCAATCCTATGGGGGGAAATTGCATCGGTTCACTGTACCGAGGTTCCACTGTACGTCCATAGCCTGCAGCTCGGTCGCCGTGTGAGGCGACGTTGGGTCCCCCATCCCACGTTGTTGGCTGCCTGCCTATATAAGGCCGTCCGTTGCTCCGGTCTCTTCATTCCGTTCCTTGCTTCGCCATGGATTCACGTCTCCCTGCTGATAACCGCAGCCTTTTTATTTAATCCACGGCTTCTCAGCTGTTTTATTGTTCGTTTATTACGATTATAGTTATTGTGTAGGTATTTTAGACTTTACATTGTTCAGGTACCCATTTCCTTTATCGTTCCAACCGTACCCCCATTAACATGTCTATCGAGGTGATCACCATCGATCAAAGAACTGTCACTTACCGATTGGCTTCCATGCCCGGAGATGGCACCTGCCTTTTCCATTCTCTGTGTTACATATTGCACGGCCATATCAGGCTCACTCTTGATATCCGGAGGAACATTGTGTCTTATGTATTGAATGACTGGGACAGGTTCAAGGTATGGACTGATGACGGTACAGGAGATAATTATACTACACAGGAGAACTATAAGAGTGAAATGCTTAAGCCCTTCACCTATGGTTCTGCATGTGAGTTGATGGCTGCCGCTGAATTGTTCGGTTGGTGCTTTCAAGTGTACCGAAATGGCCAAATATTTTACACCTTTGGACAACCGCCAATGCCTCTTAAACATCTTAGATTCACAGGTGACGATTTGAGCAGTGGACGCTTTGATGTTTATGAATGTTTAACCTCTCAAAAGCTGGATGCGAAGTTATCGATGAAACCGGTTGTATGCTTACAACGTTTGACAGATGCCGAATGTCGCTTCAAAACAACACGTCCTGCAAATACCAAAGTAATTGAAACAAATCATGGAACTCAAACCGATTATGACAGCAGCAATCCAAGCTGTGAGATTTGAGGCAAGATTGCTTTTCACATGGCCAACTGTACAGTACGTTGCATGCTCAAGAGTAAGCTCAGCGCACAGCTTGGTCATAATACAACCGGAGGGCCGAACTGACAACGTGGTATACAAAGAGATCCTTAACAAATAATTATTGGTATATTTTCCCTCAGTTTAAAAAGGTTTACTTCTTAATAAAAATTTTAAGGCAGTACTTCGCTGCTGCGAAGCGCGGGTATTTTGCTAGTTACTGTATATAAAAGAGTCGCTAGGAGTTGATCACCAAAATACAACAGTATAACCAGACCCAAAACACCAATTTGAACACCAAGGTGAAATGAAAGCAGGACTCAAAACCAGAATACCAAAAACTACAGTATACATTTCTTTCAGCTCATGTTTGTTGATTGAATCCATATCACAAACAAAGGAGGTCATCTTGTTGCTCTGTAGTTTATCAGCTTGCATCAGAAAAGTGACCCCTAGCAACTAGGCCGATCCTTCGCAACCATTGTCTACCCATTGCAACTTTTAAAATGGTGATGTGACGCAGTTGAAAATTTTAATTAAATAAACTGCCACTTTCTCAAACAAAGAAATAAAATTCGAACTCCTACGTAAAAATAAACTTTTAAAATTTATTTTGTCGTAAAATAAAAAAACAGCATCCAAAGCACAAAATGTATCTAAACAGTTGCAATGGGTTTCCCAATCCTCAACACTTTGAATTCAGTGACAGATTGCTTGACACATTGGATTAGTTCATCTTTGAGCTGAATGGTGATGAAAATTTGATTGTAACATCCCAGTTTGGATAGAATTCAGCCTGCTCATCTCCTGTTGTTTTGTTGTTGGATCTGTAAGCTTTTACCTTAGTAATTCTTAAACTCCCATCTGTCTGAATTTACCCACCTGAAGTTAATGATTTCTTCACTTATAGGGCATACTGCAATAATATTTCTTCAGCTATAGTTTTCTTACTTACTTTATTTTATGTATCAATGTTATATCTTTTTATTTTATTGTGTTTTCTGTGATACCTTTATCATGAAGTTTATGGGGTTAAGGGGCTACTTCTGGGGTGTTTTTTATTATGAAGTTTTAATGGGGTTATCATGTGCACTGTCTAATTACCGGGATCTGAGTACTGAATTTCGTTTCTGCATATGGATGTTGGAGTAACAATAAATGGTCCTTGATCATAAGAATGTGCTCTGAGTTCCAGATTACGTTTATCAGTAAATGCTGTCACACAAGCAGGGTACCTTTAGTTGTCCATTCCAGGTGCTTTGCCATTTTTCAATAGCTTCATTGCTGCTTTATTTTTATCCATAGTTGGTTTGGCATGCATGGTCTGATTTTACTGGCATTTCAATGAGTGACAGGTCAGGTTGTGCTTTCTGTGGTTTTTCATAGTTACGTAGCTACTGAAAAATTCTTTGTCTTTGGTGGCGCTAAGTGGAGAATCACACAAAACTTGCATTAGCTTTGTGTATGTTTCTATCTGAGAGTGCCATTAAACTTGTGGAGCTGTTTTGAATGTTCCAGTGAGTTTCACACTCCGCTTCTTTGTCATTCTTCATTCTCTTGGTTGAGTTATCTGTATTGCGCTTAGTTAACAAGATTTGCTTGTGTTGGTCTCTTTAGCCCAAGCACTCATTGGAAATTCACACCTGCATTCTGTATCAAATGACTTTAGGTAATTTTTTGACTCATTCAGAAATGACTTTGAAGACGTGCTTTCTTCTGTGTCCACATCAGGCTGTGGCAGACTGGCGAATTGCTTCACCTTACTTGGAAATAAGTATTGATCAGTTTCGTCTCACTGATAGAACTGCCTGGTGTTTTCTACATTATAGTTGAAGTTTAACTTTTATGAGGACAAAATAGTGGATGGAACCACAGTTTTTGACACTTATCACATACACATATTTGATTGATGATCAGAAATGAGAATTGATATATGGTCCAAAACTAGTGTCTTTGCCATTTGGAAAACACTACTCCAGCTAACGTTTCTGCATATGGCAGAAGAGGTTGTTTTGCAAATAATAACAGTCTGGTACCATTATCGTAGGCTTTGCCCATTCCAAATTTTTCAAGAACCTGACAGGTCTTCTTCACACCCACTTGGACATTGAAGTCTCAAGTGATTATGACTATGTCCTTCCTTGGCATGGATTTCAGTGTGTCTTCCAGTTGTGCAAAGAAGTCATCTTTGGCATTGTCTGAACTAGGCTTGGAAGGTTATATATAGAAAAAACATCATTTGCTCTGTACCTTCAAGCATCAGTGGCTTGGGAGGCTTTAAGAGAGGAGGATGGGTTTTGAACACATCTTCGGATGTCTTATTGTCCAATGTGAGGATGATGCATTCTGTGTGTTTTTAACAACCAGAGGTGAATAATGTAATTACTTTGTTGCTGTCAGGTATTTGTATGGTCTTTATCCCTAATTCAGTTAGCCTCAATTTAGATAGTACAGCCATTGAAATTTGGTTTTGTTAAAATTTTCATACAGAGACTTCTTTTTGAGCAATATTGTGTCCCGTGCAATTGTTCAAGGTGGCAATTCGGATCTGTGATTTTGATAAAATGATCTTGTTTTTATCTGCATTTTAGTTTTGTATCCTAGACACATTGGGAAGTTGTCCATTTCCCACCAATATAATGGCTTCAGTTGTCTGTCATTGTGAGTTCATCAGCTACCCTGGATAGTATTTGCAAATGAGTTTTATTCATTTATCATGGATGCAGTCCCTTGGCAGGGGCCAGCTCTCCACATCTGGCCTTCGGGCAGACTTTGGTTTAATACAGGCTAGTAGTTGGTTAAAGACTAAAATGTTTATGAATGAACATACATCATTTTGCAGTAAAGGTTACTTTTTTCTTGTCCACATTGTTCATTATGAATTAGTGTATGATGTATACATGAATGATTTTGATAGACTGCCAAACAAGTTCAAGACTGAATCCTCCCTTGTATCTGATGCAGTTGAGATATACAAAAGGCATTGAACCACTGCATTTTGATTGTTGCAGTCCCGTTTTGTATTGTTAAAGTGACATAGTTTTGCACATGGATGATTTTAATATTTCTTTATCACTGTGAGTTTTATAAAATGAACTGAAAGTACTGACATACTATAGTCTCCACAGATACTGTATACTGAATATTGTAAGTGTCGCATATGCAAAGCAGCATAATTTAAAAACTTACACAATGCTTTCTGATAACCAGATCATACTTTGACCCCTACATCACCATGGGAATTTAATAGGCCTACAGAGTTACATATTTAGGAAAAATTTCAGAGAAATAAGTAGTTTAGTTTTTATATATTGTACTGTGTAGCTGTAATGGGAGCAGAACAGAGGCCAACCTTAGGAAGGCATCCTTCCATCAGATAGTATGTTAAGGTGCACCTGTTTACTTGCTCATATTGGTCCAGATTAAATTTGATAGCCATGTTTGTTAGCAACTCTAAAATAGCCCGATGGAAATTAGAGTGAATATATGCTCTGTGGTAGATTGGGACATTTATGTAGAGGTGTCAGACATAGGTGCCTTAAGCCATTGTAGGATTTGGAATGTAGTATGAGTGGATGTTACATCACTAATACACTAATTCCAAAAAAAATGTGTTTAGCTGAATTATCATGATGTACATTGTCTTATTTTAATGAGTAGTATTATAGCTGTGTGGTTCATAGTCTGCATTTGGCATGAAGCTTTCTGAATTATTTAATGAAGTACTTTGTTTTTTAATTTCACTTTTCACTGATGGATATATACTAGAGTTTCCCCTCTCTCACTGGCTGCTTATAAAAATTCATTGAGTTATCTCTTGGCTTGATCAAATATTGATATTCAAATCCAGAATCCCTGTGATGTTTATTTTATGCACATGATTAAAACAAAACTAATGAGTTTATATTTCCCATCACTTATTCTTTATATGGTTCTTTGTTTGGCAAAAAGGCTTGATAATAAATGAAGCGCAACCCTACCAGCTGGTTCTTCATCTTCTGGGCAAGTGCTTTTTTTTTTTTTTTTTGATAAAATGTTTAGATCCCTAAAGCAGATGTTAGAGTCTGCTTCCTGTTTGCTTTCACAGTTCTTATTTAGGGTTGCTCTTGGCGATTCGCTTTTGTAAATTGCCTAAGCAAATCATTCATCCTTCTATTGGCAGTGGAGATTTGCAATGGAAAAGTTAATTTTGTTCGACAGTAGTAATTTTGAACTCTTAATTTAGAAGCTCTATAAAAGGTTATTGGATTTTTCATTATACCTGACACAGGTATATATAATAATGGCAAATTCAGTTTATTCTACTCATTGCATGTGTCTGTCTGCTATTGATTTTATTAACTGAGGTTGATTGTGGAGTGTGCTAAACATCTGGGTCAAAGTGAGACTTTTCTGCAGACAGATCTAACCATATTTATTGTGTTATCTTTATCCATCCAGTCTTTAGTTTTTCAATTTGTTCATTCAGCTCAGACTCTGGGAAGCCAATGCCTATTTTGGCAGCACTGGGCACAAGGCTTAAAGCAATCCTAGACATTGATGGTACACTCAAACTTAGACCCATACTTAGCCTGAAATGCTTGTCTTTAGAGTATGGGAGGAACCATCTACACAGACACACATGGAGGACTTCAAAATCCAGTACAAATAGTTCATGGGAGTTTACTAGTCATTCCTAATGTCACTTTTATATATTTTTTTAGTCTTTCTTTAAATGGTCTCTCATGTTTCTCATTCATGTTGGTGGCAGAAGGGCTATGTGACTTAATTAACTAGCATCACATTTAAATGTGTGCTGCCATATGTTAACTCCAATCGATAACTGAACCACAACTGTCACTACAGTATGTGGTTTTCACACACTGTAGAATTTTTGAACATGGAAAAAGAAAATTAAAATAGAGAGGAGGTGTCATATGCTTCTTGCATTTTACCAGAAGGCATTACTGTTGGAGACAGATCCAGACAAGTACTACTATCGCATTTTTTGTATTTGCAAATTCCTAATTGATCCTTTGTATAAAATTGAAATAAGAAATCTATTGTAGATCTTTGATTGAAGGTTTTCAACAAGCAGTTATTTGCAGAATTCAGTCTGGTGGCCCTTATGTTATTCTGTATAAATCACTGAATATCAGTACAGCTTACTCGATGTCGCTTACTAAACCAATGTTACCTTTTTGATGTTGTACACATTTTTTTTTTTCTAAGACAAAGAGAAAAAAAAAGATTTGTGTGGATTTAAGTTAGCTTGTGATTCATAGAGAACAATGTTAATCGAGCATTTCTTGAAGGCCAGAAGATGGCTTATTGTCCCAGGAGATTCAACAGGCTCTTGCAACATGCTTTTATAAGTGTGGTCCCTTTGGCAATTAATAATATTTACAAGGACATCACAACATTTAATGACTTCATTTGCCTTGGCTTTATAAGCATGCAGCTCTTAGATATACACTCTGGAGACGTCTTTGCATTGATTTTGATGAATGCTGGTGTCACAAGAATATCAAATAGCTCTGTGAGATGTTGACAGGATGAGGACGAAAAGAAGGCTGTTTTACTGTATGCTTTTTCTTAATTAGATACTCGTTAGCCTTTTTTATTAGTAGTGTTTGTTTTTGTACATTTAAGTTGCAGTCTAATGTGGTGACTACTTTTTTTGGCTTTCTTTATCCTAAACTCTACATCATAACATTTGCAAAACTGGATGCCTATTAAAGGCTAATCCGTATTTTACCAGCACTCGCAATGCTTTTTCTTTCGGGGATTGTGTAAAAAAAAAAAAAAAAAACGGCTCCATATCTGCATAATTGCCTGTCACAGTGATTCCTTTACATTTTCTTTGTAAGCTTTTTTTCCTCTTTAATTTTTGCATACAGTAAAGTTGAATCTCTAAAGGGATTCAGTGATCAGTTTCCACCCATCCTCCATACCGAGACAGCCTTCCCTTCTCATTTTCAATAGTTTTTGCTCATAAAACAAGTCTGCATTATACAGATTAATTCTAATGTAAAATGTTAACATATGATGTTACTAAAATATAAATTTCACTTTTTGTTTTCTCAATTTTCACTGATTATTCAGACTGACAGGATCCTTAAACGTGTTTGGTTCAGAGTAAAATGGTTACAGTTTTTAAACAGAAATGGTGCTAATTCATTTAGAAATGCCAAACCTTACAATTTGTATGTAAAGTCCAGTTCAGGTTTGTATAATTAACTAAAGACAAACAAAAGTAAATTTTAAATGTCTACCTCAATATTCACTTTGAAGAACTGTGTGATAGATATTTTGAAACTGTCCGAGAACTGCATTGTATGCACTTGAAATTTAAATAAAGTCATAAAATCAAAATCACTAAAGGAAGAATAAAAATAAACATTTGGCAACCTGACTTTAATAGTGGTCTGGAATTTTTACCAAGCAAGATTTATTCCACAATAATAATGATTAAGTTGCAGTCAGAGATGATGAGGGAAAATCCCAATCTAAGAAAAAGTTTTGAAATAGGAGCAGGGTCCATGCTGATGTGTTGTTGGGCTAAATGTCTTTTGACGATGTAAACCCTTTTTGTAGGACAAATTAGCAGGATTTTAAAGGGTACCATACTAGTCCAGGAAGAATTGTCTGTTTCTTATATTGTGGCTTTGATATCTTGCTAAATAACGTTTTGTGCTTTGGGACACAATTAAACTAGAATTATAATAAGCCCCTTGCTCACAAAATGATGTCTGTACACAATGAACTAATCCTTGAGTAGTTAAAAGGGTTAGTAAGTATACTTATAAAACCTTGACATGTATTTTCTAAAAAAGTAACCAAATATGGGGGTAATTCTTACAGATTGGAATAGATGAGTGTAGCAAATTACATACAAAGGTGATTGGTTGTTTATCTAAGGTAACTACAGGCTAGTAAGTCTAAAATGAGTTATAGATAATTTGATGGAAGTATTCGTGAACAGTCAAACAGGGGTTCATAAAGAGAAGGTTGTGTTTCACTAATGCAAGAAAAGAATATAGTCAAAGAGATACCTATGATATTATTTATCTTGATTTTTAGAAAGCTTTTAATAAAGTTGCACATAAAGGCTTTTAATGTTGGCTGGTGGTGCCAAACAGGCTTAAACACAGGGAAGCAAAGAGTTAAAGTGTGAGGAATGTTTTCAGAACTGGGAGATGACAAAAGAGGAGTCCCTCAGGGATCAGTGCTTGGACTATTACTCTTTCTATTATATAAAATTTGGATAAGATCATAAATAATAAGATGGTTAAATCTGCAGATGATACCAAACTAAGTAGAAAGGGGAAATAATCTAGAATCCGCTGAATAATTAGTGTGGACCTTGGCTGATTTGTGACAAATGAAATGTTACATATGTAAATACACAATGGTAAGTTGAAAACTTGAAAGTACATCTTATAATTTTGTAGTGGGCTTCTTGTAGTGGACTCCTCACTACTGTACATTTAGATAGTATACAGAAGCGATTAAGAACATTATAATTCAAGAGAGGTTATTATTAGACTTTATAATACACTAGTGAGGCATCATCTGGAGTACTGTATGCAGGTTTGGTCTCCATATTGCAAAAAAGACATGGCATTGCTAGAGTTAACCAGCAAAAGAGTGACTAGATTAAGTACAGGTCTGTGAGGACAAACCACAGTAGTTCACCCTTTTTAGTTTAAGGGTACATTTTACAAAAATATTAGTTTTTCTTCACGCAGAGAATTACAGACACAAGGAATAAGTTACCAAGTAGTACTCAGTATGCATTATTTCTCCAAAATGATATGATTAGTGAACTTTACTGTGCTGAATGGTTGGTTCTCATCAAAATTGTTCACATTTTCTGAATGGATTAATTCTGGAATACATTTACTGGATTGTGTTAATAGTATATTGTTGTGCTACTTTGGTCTAGTTAATGGAGAACTTTGTGTGAGACTGGATCTACAAGAACAGTTGGTGCTTTACTGTAAAACAGCAGCAGTAGATTTATCTTGCAAAAAAGAAGAGCTAAATGTACAGTATACTTACAACTATTTCAGCAACAAACTTGCCTGGTATCTAGTTTAAAATAGGTGTTAAGGAAAATGCTATGATTATTTTGGTTATATAAGTTAGATTTCTATAATGAAAAACTATATTTCAAAAAATTAACCTTAGTGACATGATTAATTTATGATGATGCATTTTCCATAGACTCTTTAAAAACCTGTTTATTCAGGCTTCTGTCATGGAGACTATGCACATCTCCTGGCCTGTTGCTGATAACAACTAGTAGTTGTTCTCTCTCTTGGCTTGCCAGAAGGCTATTAGAGGAGGGTGTCTAAAAAGTTAAAGGCAGGTGGAAAGCATCTCTGCATGGTCCAGCTGAGTGATTTTGAGTACTTGTGTCAGGCATAACAACGGGCATTTATAAAATATTCTCACTGTGTACTTTTGCTAATATTCTTATTTTAATGTGCAAACTGAATTTCTTGAATATACAGCATACTTTAAATAGACTTTAAAGAAGGCACATTTAACATAATATTCCAGAGAGTTAGGACATCCTCTAGTTTACATATCTTTATAATTGGTCTACAGGGGATATCCTATCTGTTTGTACTTCAAACCGTCTTGGCACACTTGGATAATAAAAACTACTGTTCCACTGTATTGTTTATTGACTGTAACTCAGTATTTTTGCACTGTTATGTAATCAAAGTCTATCAGCAGGCTCCTAGACATGAGATTTAGTGTTACTGTCAATATATTTTGAACTTCTTAACTGTCAGACCCCAGCTGTTGTTGGGTGACAGTCACTTATTCAAAACAACCACTTCACATGGTGATATGCTAAGTTTTATTCACATATTGTGGCGTGAGATCGTGTAGCTCAATTCCATCATTATATTTTTTGAAGATTCCATCATTATAGGCATGATTACTGATAATGATGAGACGGCTTGCAGAGAAGAGGTTTGATTTCTGACACGGCAGTGCCAGGATAACAGTCTTTTCTAATGGAAGCAAAATTAAGGAACCCTCTTGTAGACTTAAGTAAGCAGGAGGCAGACCATGCTCTATCCTGCTATGGAGTGGATGCTTAGGAGAGGGCCACCAGCTTTAAATATCTTGGAGTGACCAACTGATTACTTGAAGTATGCAGAGCACATATCTGCTATCATCGAGGATGTTCACTAATACAACAGGTCATAAAGTTAGTCAACAGCTACTCATACTAACAACTATTTCTGTTTCTTTCATTTAATGTATGATGTTCCATTAATTGTCTGTTATTTATATTACACTGTTGTAACTAGCTCTGCAAGGAGAAATGTTAATCTTTTGTGTACACCTGGCAGATTTAATCATATAATAGAAATATTAGTGTATGGAAAGTGTTATCAGAAAAGCTTATAAATCTTTTCAGCAATGTTTGATTATTCTTCTAAAGTGCAATTTTGCTTCCTTCTTAATAGTTGGATCACATTTTACATCCTCCTATATCCTTGCGCAAGTCCAGCAACCCTGAGGTGACTTATGGTTCAGGAAAGGCTTTAAAATTCAAACGCCAGCTCAGTGAAGATGGAAAGCAATATAGAAGAGGAAGTCTTGGTGGAGCTCTGACAGGTATGACCTGAAGAAATGTGACTCACCCACAGATTTCCATAAATTGCCAGTGGAGCTTTTGTCATGATCTGTTGCTCTTTTCATTTTTATATGAAGTACTGTATTTTCCCCCCTTTTATTCACATCACTTTTGCAAGCTTCCAATTCCAGATACTTGCCTCTAGGTAGCATTTTCATTCACCAAAAATGGAGATTGTATATGTTCTTTTTAAATGCAAATTATTGTGCTGGTGTCCTAGTGTGCCTGCAGGCCTAATTTTGAGTAATGTATGCATTTATGAAAATAAAAAATACATACTCATTCCAGACAAAATTTATATTAAGTAAAAGAAAAGTCTGTAGTGTCTTTCTGAGTTAAAATATACAGTACATTTACAATAATATCTAACATGTTTTTTACTTGTTATTAGTAGATGATGTGCTACAACCATGGTGTGCTATTTCAATTTTAACACACCGAAGTCTTTCAATTAAGGATGCATTTCAACTTCTCTTCCCCTCTATAGTCATCTGTATAGATGTTTATGAAACATTTATTCTATAGCAGGGACACAGAGAATCTGAGTCTATCATTTTAGCATAAGTCATGATCCAACTGTCACTCATACTATCAAAGTGAATACTTGCCAGCTAAGCTAACCTGAATGTCACTGAATTTAAAATTAAATAATTGAAGTAAGCCAGTGTGAATACATTTGAAAGAAATAAACTCTCCTTGAAGAATTACTGAAAACTCTACTTTCAGAAGATGTCATTGCGCACCCACATTTAAAAAAAAAAAAAAAAAAGATCTTCATTTTGTCATAGGTTGGAGTAGATTCGTTTTGATGCAGACCCTTATAAGGCCAAATGACACACAAGAGGACTGAATGCTGCAAATTCAGAAATCAGTTATTTAATCATTATTTTTACTGGAATAAATAGTAGGCATAGAATCTCTACCATTGTTCTGTTTAGGTTAAAAAAATGGTACAGCTGGGAAAGCACCATTTGTAGTCTACACTTTTTTACAAAATGAGCCATATATCACTGTATATAAAAACATACATTGAGGCATTTTGATTTTCTTCATATTCTTACACAGTGTGCCCATTCTTTAATTGTTCACAATATTTGTACCTTTTACCCACTTAATATAATAACAGTTCTTATGAAGTTGCTCAGTTCCTTTCTATTGTATGATATTGTTTTACTGTATAGTTTTTCACTGTATTCTGGCTTGACTTTATAAGCTTTTCTGTGAATGTACAGTTTTGTTTATTATGGTATTCTATAGCAGTGTATGTGAACTGTAAATACTATATCTAGGGTATGTATTAATTAAGCTAAGTTATTTTGTTAAAAATAAAAACGTTAACCACCTCAGTGTTTTTGACATTAATCATGAAAGATTATCTAAAAAAATAATGTTATGTACTTAAGGGGGAGAATGCAATGACTTAAAACCCCACAATGTAGAAGAACATTTCATTAACCCTGAGTGTGTCAGGGTATGTGTCTGAGTCCTGGGCAAGATGGCTTGTGGTAGTTGTACCTTAAACCTGATACATTACAGGTGACCCTCTGCTGGGAACAGAAATTTCAGATGATGAGGGTTTCACAGTGTCCAGATGCAGCCTGTGAAAAAAGAGGTGCTGGGATATCGCAAGCTGATGTTGAAGACAAACATTTCTTGCCTACAGGAGCTTTTCTTTAGGTTTCTGTTTTTTTTCCCTAATCTTCAAGTAAACTTGAAAGAGCAATGTCATAGGTTGCTGTCTAGAAGGAGACTGTCCTGTGGCAGATACAGTATGAACCAATCACATAATGCTATACTATGGTGCATTTTGTATTTGGATTTTGTATTTGGTCTAATATTTAATGATGAATCTGTTGATTGCTAGTTTTTTAAAAATTATGACTACAGTATTTTTACATTACAGTAGGTAAATTACACTTTGAAAATAAAAATTATTTAAACTCAAAGCCTGTGTACTGTTTCTTTAAGTACTAATACTGACATTTTTGATGAGAAATGAAAGTATTTTAATAAGGTTATAATGTGAGATTTCCATTTTTGTTGGATATATATTTTTGCATTAATAATTGGTACTGAAATATCATATGTGTTTTCTTTATACTGAAAAGTTTGCTAAATGTTGTGGACAAATTTATTGAATTACACACAACTAATTTTTGTTGTTGATTTGTTATACCTGTATATGGTACAGAAAAGGACAAATACATAATGTCATATTTTTTCCTAATTGTAGGCAAGTATCTGTTGCCTTATGCTTCAGCTCAGCAGTCATGGCAGAGTTCTTCAGAGACTTCCAACTTGGTACGCATGCGTTCTCAAACTCTTGGTCAATCCGCACCTTCTCTCACTGCAAGCTTGGTGAGTCAAAAAGAGACTTCCTACAGTACCTTCTTTGTTTTCCTCTCGTTTTTCCAAAATATTTTAAAGTGGGTACAAATATTCTTTTAAGCATTTGTCAACTTCTTGTTTTATTTGCCAGTGGGCTTGATTATAGTTTACATTCAAATCTGCCTAGAAAAAGTGTGTATATCATCTCTGTCACAAAATATTTCTCCACGAGTGTGATATCATGTAAATGTGGATAGACATTTATAGTAATTCTGAAGGTTGGGGGGGCTGCTTCTGGTTCCAAAAATTTTCTTTGACAAACTCCAACTAACCCCTGTTCCATATATTGTGCACTTCAGATCTAAGCTGTAGTTATTGCTGTATATTCTCATTAAACTTTGTAAAAAATGGTTTTCACCATTTTACTGTAGCTGCCTTGCTAATGTTAAATTACAGCCATTCTCATCTCATTTATTCCTGCATTATTCTTTTTGTCAAAGGTTCACAGGAGTAACTTGGGTACCTTACTAGTGTTATGGCTTGTGGGTCCATTGATTAGTGTCATTTTGGACACTGATATTTATTTATTTATTGCAATTGATGCATTCATATCCAGTACTTAAATCAGCTAAATAACTGAAAATTTACTAAGGTTTTATAGCTACAAGGAATATAAAGGATTTGTTAAGCTGTTGTGGTAAGGCATACTGGTATTTTAGTCATTAAAGGAAATTATTTCAGTTACTTCATGTAAAAGTATCTTCTGCATGATATGTGTAAATCACTGACAACAGCTGAACATGTTTTTATGTGTTTTGATTTTATTATAAAAGGTTTGAAGTTTGCTGTTATTAAATAGTGTGTTGGGTGTATAGTTTTGTAGAGTTTTATTTAAATTCGTGCATGTGTGCATTATGTTTTCTTCCTTGGTTAGTGACATGCAACTCATGTTTTGAAAGCCTCCGATAGAGGTTTTCAATCATATATCACATTCTGCTCTTGACAGTTGCTTCAGCTGCTTCATTATCTGTAAAGTGAATGTCCTTCATTAGTCTTCCTACGACCTTGACTCTCTCTTCCACATTCCCAATCCATTTTGTTATGATGCATGTCCACTTTAAATCTGAATAGCAACAGTGATAAGAATTACCAGTTTCTCACTTTTTCAGATTATCAAATACCTCATAATAAGGAGAGTTACTAAGCACATTGTTCCTTTTTATATTTTTGGGTTCTGTAGCAATGCCAGGCTAAGAAAAAATGTTAATACCTTGTCAGATAGTGCTGTAACACAACCCTGCATAGAGTCAAATGATAAAGACGTTCAAATTAATATTTCAAATATATTCATATACAGTCATGGCCAAAATTATCGGCACCCCTGGAACTGTCCCAGAAAATGCACCACTTCGCCCACAAAATTGTTACAATTACAAATGTTTTGGTATACACGTTTATTTCCTTTATGTGCATTGTAACAACACAAAAAAACAGAGAAAAAAAGCCAAATCTGAATCATGTTACACAGAACTCCAAAAATGGGCCGGACAAAATTATTGGCACCTTTTCAAAATTGTGGGTAAATCGTTTTATTTCAAGCATATGATTCTTGTTTGAACTCACCTGTGGCAAGAAACAGGTGCTGGCAATATAGCAATCACACCTGAAGCCAGTTAAAATGGAGAAAAGTTGACTCAACCTTTCTGTTGTGTGTCTGAGTGTGCCACACTAAGCATGGAGAACAGAAAGACGAGCAGAGAATTGTCTGAGGACTTGAGAACAAAAATTGTGGAAAAATATCAACAATCTCAAGGCTACAAGTCCATCTCCAGAGATCTTCATGTTCCTTTGTCAACTGTGCGCAACATAATCAAGAAGTTCACAACACATGGCACTGTAGCTAATCTCCCTGGACGTGGACGGAAGAGAAAAATTGATAAAAGACTGCAACGAAGGATAGTCCGAATGGTGGATAAACAGCCTCAATCAACTTCAAAACATATTCAAGCTGTTCTGCAGACTCAGGGTGCAACAGTGTCAGTTCGAACTATCTGTCGACATCTGAACGAAATGAAACGCTATGGCAGGAGAGCCAGGAGGAGCCCACTGCTGACACAGAAACATAAAAAAGTCAGACTGGAGTTTGCCAAAATGTACTTGAGGAAGCCAAAATCCTTCTGAGTGAACATCTTGTGGACAGATGAAATCAAGGTAGAGCTTTTTGGTAAAGCTCATCATTCTAATGTTTACAGAAAACAGAATGAGGCCTACTAAGAAAAGAACACAGTACCTACAGTCAAACAAGGTGGAGGTTCTAAGATGTTTTGGGGATGTTTTGCTGCCTCTGGCACTGGATGCCTTGACTTAGTGCAAGGCATCATGAAATCTGAAGACTACCAAAAGATATTGGGGCACAATGTAGTGCCCAGTGTCAGAAAGCTGGGTCTGCATCAGAGGTCATGAGTGTTTCAGCAGGACAATGACCCCAAACATACCTCTAAAAGCACCCAGAAATGGTTGAAGACAAAGCGCTGGAGAGTTCTAAAGTGGCCAGCAATGAGTCCGGATCTAAATCCGATTGAACACTTATGGAGAGATCTCAAAATTGCTGTTGGGAGAAGGCGCCCTTCAAATCTGAGAGACCTTGAGCAGTTTGCAAAAGAAGAGTGGTCAGAAATTCTAGTTGAGAGGTGTAACAAGCTTGTTGATGGTTATAGGAAGCACTTGATTTCAGTTATTTTTTCCAAAGGGCGTGCAACCAAATATTAAGTTGAGGGTGCCAATAATTTTGTCCTGCCTGGTTTTTGAGTTTTGTGTGAAATGATGTCAGATTTGACTTTTTTCTCTGTTTTTTTGTGTTGTTCCAATGCACATAAAGGAAATAAACATGTGTATACCAAAACATTTGTAATTGCAGCAATTTTCTGGGAGAAATGGTGTATTTTCTGGGAAAATTACAGGGATGCCGATAATTTCAGCCATGACTGTATATCCTTTTGATAATAAATATTAAATGAAATGAAGTTAAGTATTTAATACATTTTTTTTATCATGACGCTATAAGGTTATGACATATTGCATGCTGATTGGACATGCAAGTGAGAATTTCACTGTAACATGTATGTGACATACCTGTTACAACTGCAGCTAGCATAGTGCACAATCATACCCATGTAGTATTACAGCTAAGGGCAACTCCGCAAACTAAGAAAGAAGAAATACATAACTGAATAAATACAAACAGTACTTCTAGACATCATGGATACTTTTATTTTTACAGCTCCCAATTAAACAGAATGAGATACTTTCCGCAGTTAACAGCAGAATAAATGCCTAGTAGGCTAATAAATATCTAGTGTCCATCCCTAGCTGTTAAGGGAATTCATGTTTCTTGTAATATTATATTTAAAACTATCTTTCATTTCTTTCTTTTACAACAACTTATCTATTTCTCCAGTTCCCATTTATGCTCCTTCAGGACTACAATATGTGGTGTTTCACCAACTCTCTAAACTTTCTGACTATACTGACTTTCTGCTACCAATGGCAATCCTTTTGGGATTTGTGCTGAGTGATGCACTTTGGTCATTTCCTGAAAGGGAAAAAACAGAACTGACAGGCACCCACATTTCTTCAGTTTTCTTTTTATTGAATTCCCTTTTACTACCAACACTTTTGAATGTGGAAAAGTGAAGTAAACTGTGATGAAAATAAAAAGTATTTCACTGTTAAATTAGCATTTTAAGAGCAGTGATGGTTTGAAGGTTGTAATGGAAATGAAAATGAACAAAGCTCCGTGAATGGACAAGCTAGTCAAAATGACCAACATACCCTAGATCCTTAGTAGGTCCAAAAGAAGTGTTGCTTTTCCTTGCCAATCCACCATTGATATAGTGTTGGTATTGTTTGTACTCTTCCAATAACTGTTTTGCTACCCCACTACACTGAGATGAAATTTCAAACAGTAGCATTTATTTTTAGTTCAGATAGTACATTCTTAACTAAAACTGTACATTTACAATAAGTGTTCAAGAAAATATAGATTAAGTTATATACAAGTTTGTTCGGGGGTTTTACTCTCACAAAAACAATAATTATTATACAAAAAGTCTTTGAGAGTGTCATTTATGGCTGTGCTCTTAAAACAAATATAAAACATATTAAAGACAAGTGAAAAAAACTACAACTAACTTCAATAGAACTTGTTTATCATCGAGTGTGATGGAAAAGAAAATGGTAAACATTTGTAGGCTGATAATGATTCAGTAGTTATTGCTTCTAAATTTGGAAGAATTCAGATATTGTAATGGAATATGTAGTCATTTTAATGTTGTAAATAGTTTATAATACACGTGTCAGCAGGGTATATGATTCTTGCTTCCAAGTCTTTGAAGCCCATTGCACAATTCTGTTGCATCACCACATTGGATAATCTTCATTTGTTTACATTCAGCAGGCCACATGTTTGAAGTACATATAGTATATATGTACATTATAGAAGGTAATCAATTAAAATATAGGAATTGAATGATATGGATTTTTTAAGTACTGTATAAATAAAATCACAACCCAGATAAATGAAACTTGCAAGTACACATTTAACAAAGAATCTCAGATTATTACACAATCCATTTGTTACGAAAGTGCAAAAACCTGAACTTGTTGTTTATACTTTATTCTGTTGAAGGACAGCCTTCCCCCACTCAGCAATCCATATTTTATAGCAGCAGATTTAGTGATTGTTTTCACTCTTAGTGAAGTGCATATACTGACAGTTTTCAACACAATTATTGTTATTAGTTTAGTTGTAAATAAACATAAACATTTCCAAGCAAATTTAGGCAAATTAAGAGCAACATTGTAAAGAAATGACAGTGGCTTTAACATCTTTTAAATATATCTCTCATGTCAGGTTTAAAATTTTAGAACTTTTTGCAAATTTATTAAAAATAAAAAGTGAAATACCATATGGACATACAGTACAGGCCAAAAGTTTGGACACGCCTCCTCATTCAATGTGTTTTCTTTATTTTCATGACCATTTACAGCACTCCATCACTCTCCTTCTTGGTCAAATAGCCCTTACACAGCCTGGAGGTGTGTTTGGGGTCATTGTCCTGTTGAAAAATAAATGATCGCCCAACTAACCTGACTTCTGCACAACACAACTGCTGGTCCCAACCCCATTGATAAAGCAAGAAATTCCACTAAATAACCCTGATAAGACACACCTGTAAAGTGAAAACCATTTCAGGTGACTACCTGTTGAAGCTCATCGAGAGAATGCCAAGAGTGTGCAAAGCAGTAATCAGAGCAAAGGGTGGCTATTTTGAAGAAACTAGAATATAAAACATGTTTTCAGTTATTTCACCTTTTTTTGTTAAGTACATAACTCCACATGTGTTCATTCATAGTTTTGATGCCTTCAGTCATGAAAATAAAGTAAACACATTGAATGAGGAGGTGTGTCCAAACTTTTGGCCTGTACTGTACATACTCCGATCCTTTGATTATGACACTTGAAATTTGGCTCAGGTGCATCCCATTCTATTGATCTTCCTGGAGATGTTTCTATACCTTGTTTGAATTCTACCTGTAGTCAATTCAGTTGATTGTACATGATCAGAAAAGGGTACACATGTCTATATATGGCCCTAAAACTGACAACGTGTATCAGAGTAAAAACCTAGCCATGTAGCTGAAGGTACTGCCAGTAGAGCTTAGAGACAGGACTGTGTTGTGCCACAGATCTGGAGAAGGCTGCAAAAAATCATGCAGCACTGTAGGTTCCCAAGAGCGCATTGTCTTCATAATTCTTCAGTGGCAAAACTTTGGAACAACCGCTACTCTTCCTATAGATGACCACCCAGCAAAACTAAGCAATAGTGGGAGTAGGGCCTTTGTAAGATAAGTGACCAAGAACCCTATGTTCACTCTAGCTGAGCTCCAGAACCTGTGTTGAGGTGGAGAATTTTCCAGAATGACAGTCATCACGACAACACTTCAACAATCTGGGTTTATAACAGAATGACCAGACAGATGCCTCTCCTTAGTAAATGACACATGGTGGCCAGGTTGGCGTTTTAAAAAAGGCACCTAAACAACAATCAGACTTTGAGACACAAGATTACCGTCATGACTGGAGGAAACCAGATACTGTTCATCACCTTTGCAATAACATTTTGGTACTGAAGGATGACAGTTGTAGTATCATTTTATGGGAATGTTTTTCAGAGCAAGGGACTGGGTGACTAGATTGGGTTGAGGGAAAGCTGAATAGACTAAAGTACAAAGGTATCTGTAATAAAAACCTGATCCAGTGTGCTAAGGACCTCAGACTGGGCTGAACGTTAATTTTCTAACAGGACAATTACCATAAGCACAAATCAAAGACAACACAGGAGTTGCTTTGAGACAACACTGATAATGTCCTTGACTTTCTCAGCAAGAGCCTGGACTTGAAACCAATGAAAAAGCTACGGAGACATCTGAAAATAGGTGTCCATTGACAGTCTCTATCCAGCCTGACAGAAGTTGAGAGCAATTGCAGAAAATCTCCAAATACAGTGTGCAACGCTTGTTGTGTCATACTTAAGAAGACACCAGGCTACAATCGCTGCTAAAAAAGTGTTTTAAATAAGTACTGGGTAAAGGGTCTGAATACTTGTGTCAATGTGATGTTTCAATTCATTATTTTTACTAAATTTGTAAAGATGTCTAAAATCCTTGTTTCACTTTGTTACTCTAGGGTATTGAGTGTTGCTTAATGCTGGAAAAACATGAATTTAAAAGATTATAGCACAACGCAACAAAAAATATTTAAAAAGGGAAGTGGTCTGAATAACTTCTAAATCAACTGTGTATTTTGTCACATAATTCTAAATGACAGTATTATGATTTATCCTAAAAATTTCAACATAAACCATTTTTGTCGTAATCATATCAGGTACATATTGTCAAACTTTCAGGGCTTTTATGAGTGTTTTTTCCTCAAATGATGTATTAAACTGTGCATTTTTGTGGACATGTGTAAAAATATCTGATACATTTTGTTTCCCTCAATTGTGTGTGTTTGGATGTGCCAAAGAAACAGAACTGTTTGTAACTACATAAGCAACCTTAAACATTTTGTCAGAGATGTGTTTAGTTTCTAAACTGGGAACTACAGAATAGAAGGTGCTAATGATTTTCTTATATGTGCCCCCTTCAGTATACAACTCACACTGCTATGTGGACCAAAAAAAAAAATCACTTAGAAATACAGTGCAATCAATGGTACATGTCGAAGGCAAGAAATAAAATACATAAATCACATTCAACACATAAGAGCCATTTCATACCAAAATGACGTTATATTCATTATATTAAGAAGTTATTATTTACAAAAACATTCAATAATTCCTGCCTAATCCCAAATAAAAAACAAACCATGCACTGTTCAACACAGGGAAAGCTTGATTTTTTTTTTCTAGTTTTAGGTACCGTAATATAACATGGTTTTCCTAAAAACCTACGTAGGGTACTTGATAATGTTTCCATTTAACTAAACCCAGCCTACTAACAAGTATAGAAGGCCACCGCAAAACTCCCGGTAGTTTCATTGTAGCATAGATATGCTATATATTTAGAGGCCTACTTATTTGCCAAATGGTCTTAGAAATAAACAGTGGACAAATATTTCACTAAAAGCATATTAATAAAAGAACAGGAAGTAATTTGTCAAAGAAAGAATTGTTAGATTTATATATGGAACAATTATGTAAACTGTAAACTGTTAACTGGAATGTAAACTGTTAAAAGTACAGTAGCAATTAATGTACTCCTGTCAATTATATTAATGAAGGTGTTCCCAGCTGGCAAAAATCTCTGCTTTTTAAAGCAGGTTTAATTGGTAAAATGTTTTGTGCATTTGTGATGGTACTTATAAAAAAAAATACAATTTTTGGTACAGATAGTAAACACTGAAGTCAACATCAAATAAATACACATAATTCTTTATTTTGCTGACCTGACTATTTAATTATTTAAATTTCAATATCTAAAAGCAGAGAGGTCCATTGTATTCTCTGCATATGCATGATTAATTTAAAAGGGAGATTCAAAGCTGAGTGGCCTGGCTCACCATGGCAGTTTCTGCTTCCAGTGTTCATTTGCTGTGAAGAAAAAAAATCTGTAAGTGACAGCCAGGTAATGATCCAGAAAGAAAACTATTACAGTTACAGATACATTCAGGGGATAGTCTGAAAGCCTGGCAAAAAGAAAATTAATCTGTTGCCATTATGCCTGTTTAAATTGGTGGGTCTCTTGCTAAGGCAGTTGAATTATTTGTTTTAGAATAAACAGAAAACAGTCAACAAATAATTGTCAGATTTGGCAAAAGTATTGTTGCATCAGATATTATTGCTACCTAACAGATTTTTGGACTTTAGGTTCAGTTTTTGATTGGAGTTCCCTTTGTTCATTATTTTCATATTCTCTTCTTTGTTGTTCTTAAATTGTATTCCAACAGTGCCTGATGTCTGGGTTTTGTCTACGTCCTAGGTTTTGCTGATGCAGTTTTCTTTTTACCTCTTTAGGGAAAATTTTGTGGGTGGAGTATTGGGGAATGTTAGTTATTTTCTCTTATGACCTTTTTCCCTTTCACAAAGAAACTGCTAATTATTGTTTAAATCATTATTTCTAGTAAACCTCTAATAAAAACAAGTGCAAAAAATCAAAAATGTTCTCATTGCATGCACGTAAAAGTCCAAGGAAATGCTTTTAATTTGATTGATGTCTCTCAGTATGGAGCAGTCTGAACAAGTGTCGGATCTGTGTTTGTGTGCTTGGTGGAAGACTGGTCTGAAAATGCACCCATCTTTGAAGATAACACATCCCACTTGAGGCTGTATTTCAAGATTTGGAAAGATTCCATGAACAAAATGGATTTGACACCTAGTGCCGCCACAAAATACAAAGAACGTGATAAGAAAGACTTAATAATTGCCTATCAAAATTATGGCTTCAATTATTAAAAAGTAATATGAACAGTCTCAGATGGACACTAGCAAGAGATAGTTACTGTATGTTAAAATAATGAGTCTTCAGCCAACATTTAATTGCTAAGCTGAAATAGCAAAGTTTGCTCAGAGGTTTCTTTAGACATTTAAAGTACTTAAAAGACACGTGAAGATTTTTAAACCCAAACTCAAGAGCATATTCCTTCTTCTCACAGTACATCATAGCTACTCAAGAACTGATTTTTTCATTATTGAAAATAACAATAGCATCATACTTGTAAGATTTGATAGAGGGTAATAAATCATCTCTGATCACGCCCCTCTGATCATGGAGCTTAAATCACTATGCCCTACACACTCGAGTCGTAGCTGGCATGTTAACCCTCTGTCATTAGCCCATGAGAACTATAAAGAATTAATCTCTGAGCAAACTGATTATTATTTAGAGACAAATGCATACTCAGAGGTCTCTGCATGAATATGATGGGAAACTCTGAAGGTTTTTTTAAGAGAACATTATTTCATAGCTTTCCCACAAAAATAAATTGGAAACCAAGAATTTGTCAGAGCTAATCAGTGAAATTACCAGTACAGATCCATACCATGTCTCCAAATGAGGCAGTTTATAGGAAAAAACAGGGTTTCTAATCAGATTTGAACCACCTGATAACAAAAGAAACGGAACAGCTCATGTTTAAATTGCTACATTAACATTAGGAACACACAGAGAAGGCTAATAAGATCTTAGCTCAAGAAATACATAAGCTGGAAGTTTGCAACACAGTAACATAAATTACCAACACAGATAGAGATAAAATCATTGACCATAAAAATATAACCCACACATTTAGAGAGTACTACAAGTCCTTATATTCTTCTCAATTTAAAGATAAGACACAATCTAATTAGTTTTTGATGCTTTACAAATGCCACAGCTAGATACTCAGCACAGAGGAACTGGATAACCACAGTGTGGGAAAGCAGCAGGCCATGATGGATACCCAGTGGGGAAAAAAAAATTAGCAGCATTTTTAGAAGCTAGAGACAACTAAATTCTACCTCAAACTTTTCGGCAAGCATTCATTAGCCTCTTTCCAAAGAAATATAAGGACTTATTACAGTGATCCCTCGCTATATCGCGCTTCGACTTTCGCGGCTTCACTCTTTATCGCAGATTTTAAATGTAAGCATATCTAAATATATATCATGGATTTTTTGCTGGTTCGCGGATTTCTGCGGACAGTGGGTCTTTTAATTTATGGTACATGCTTCTTCAGTTGCTTTGCCCAGTTGATTTCATACAAGGGACGCTATTGGCAGATGGCTGAGAAGCTACCCAATCAGAGCACGTATTACATATTAAATAAAACTCCTCAATGATATATGATATGCTTCCCGTGCGGTCCTTCACATACTTGAAAGCCCAAACAGCACGTAATGATTGAGCACGTAAGGATACGAATCTTCTCTAAAAAATGCTGAAAGACTACCTTCACATTGCTGCCTTCCTTGTAGCTGCTTTGTCCAGGGGTGTCTCGCATACTTAAAAACCCAAACAGCCCTATTGATTTTTGATTGTTTGCTTTTCTCACTCGTGCTCTCTCTCTCTCTCTCTCTCTGACATTCTCTGCTTCTGACGCGCATTCCTTTGAAGAGGAAGATATGTTTGCATTCTTTTAATTGTGAGACGGAACTGTCATCTCTGTCTTGTCATGGAGCACAGTTTAAATATTTGACTAAAGGGTGTTATTTCATCTCTAGAAGGCTCTTATAATGTTAGAAAATGTATTTAGAAGGTCGTAAACCGGTTTTCTATGCTCTAACTGCGAAAATTTTTGATTTATAAATAAAGAATCCTACTTTGCGGAAATTCATTTATCCCGGCAGAGTCTGGAACGGATTAACCACGATAAACGAGGGTTGACTGTACAGTGTGCATCATACAGACCAGTTTCACTTCTGAATAATGATGTTAACATACTCTGAAAAGTTCTTGCTAGAAGGATTGAGAAAGTGCTTCCGTTTGTAATATCACAAGACCAAACTGGGTTTATTAAAGGTGGAAACTTAGCTTCTAATCTTCAACATTTGTTTAATATAATATACTCACCCATAATCTGTAACACACCAGCGATCATATTATCTTTGGATGCAGAAAAAGCATTTGACATAGTTGAATGGGACTACATATTCACCACATTGCACAAATTTGGGTTTGGCCCAAATATATATGCATGGATCAAACTACTGTATACCAGTCCATAAGCCTCTGTTTGTATTGATAACATTATTTCAAACTAGAACATGGTATTTGACAAGGATGCCCCCCAATCACCATTGCTCTTTGCAATTGCCATTGGCCATTCACTTCTGGAATGTATCAGAGATAAAGGGGATTACCAGAGAATTACTTGAACACAAAATGTCACTATATGCAGATGATATTGTACTGCATATCCCAGACCCACAAATTTCCTTAGCAGTAGTCCTCACTATGCTATCAGAATTTCAAAATTAATTTGAATAAAAGTGTGCTTTTTCCAGTGAACCCTTTAGCACACAATATTAGACTGGACAAATTCCCATTTATTTTAGCAGATCAGTTTAAATACCTAGGGTTAAACATCACAAGTAAATATAAAGATATTTTTCAACAATATTTTGCTCTCTGCTTGCAAAAAAATCAACAAGATGTGAATAGATGGTATATTCTCCATCTCACATTGGCAGGGAAAATATGTACTGTCAAGATGAACAACCTTCTCAAGCTTCTATTCTATTTCTATTTCTATTTCAGGGTCTCCACATATACTTTAGCACATCTTCCATCCATCCATTTTCCAACCCACTTAATCCGAACACAGGGTCACGGGGGTCTGCTGGAGCCAATCCCAGCCAATCTTTAAGAAATTAGATTCAATTATAACCTAATTTATTTGGAATTTGAAACATCCATGCATCCTAAGGGTGACTCTACAATAACCTAAAGCAGGAGGGTTCATGGCACAACCTAACTTTCCATTCTATTACTGGACGACAGATATAAAAGTTATAAAGACCTGGACTTCTGCATACGTAAATTGATGGATTTACACAAGCCTAGTCTGCACAGGAAATTAAATCTGGCTGTAGTTCTTTATACAAGTATTCCATACTTTGTGCCCCCAGTAAATACAAATTATTGTCAATATACTGATAGTCCAATTGTCTATTGTTCACTTAGTATATGGAACCAATGTAGGAAGCACTTTAAGACAGAGATGCTGTTATCTATTGCACCTTTACATGATAATCACCTTTTTCTACCCTCTCGAACCTACACAGTATTTACTGTTTGGAAAATGTCTGAGATGAAAACACTTAGATATTTGTATATAATGTCTTTGCTTCTTATGAACAATTATCCTTCAAATATAACTTCCCATCATCATAATATTTCCACTACTTTCAAATCAGAATCTTCCCTAAAAGGAACCTACCCATTTTTCCTCACCTCCTACTAATTTCTATTCCAGAGGCAATACTAGACAGGCACAGACAGCATCTCAACAATATATAAAAACATTTTAAAGTCTCTTCCTTTCATAGACCCTAGGGTATGCTGGGGAAAGGATCTTTCACTTAACATCTCTTAAAATGTAGTGGAAGACAGCCATGCCTAGAATATATTCCAGCTCCATATGAGCAAAGCATTTATCATCCAAATTACATTTTTTTTATCGAGCACTTTTATCTCATGCAAAATTGTCCAAAATGTATCCAGGGCAAACTTCAATATATGAACGTTGCAATCTAGCTCCATCCTCACTTGGTCACGTGTTTAGTGAGTGAACTAAATTACCATCATTCTTAACAAAAACCTTTGAATGCCTATCAGACAGCCTTGGTGTCACAATCATTCTTAACCCATTAAAATGGAGAAGGACAAATTAATAGATTGCAATTGATTGTAATTAATAAAATAGTAGCATTACTATTTCAAATATTTTAAGATTGTGCTCTAACATTTCTATTTATTGATTATCAAAAGTCAAAAATGTGTTTTCAGTATGAAATTAGTTGGTTTATTTACATAGAAATTAAATAGAAAGGATACACTGGAAAATTATGTGAATCTCGATGTCTGAAGAGTTTATACAATTTAGTTGGTCATTGAAAATTAGGTTAGTCTTCATGTGTATTATTTGGAATCAGACATTTACACAACATCTTTGAACTTATGAGCTTCTGTTATGCTTTAGTTCTGAACATAAAACACAGCAAATTGAGATTCTGAAGACTCTAAATAATCTGTTTTAAATGGAAGCCTGTGATAATTGGCAGTCAGCATGCACTATCAATAGACATTTTAAATAGAGCACATTGAAATACCATTCAAAGGTACTCAAAATTAACAATACATCACAGGAAAATGCAGATACAGTAAAAAGAGCCTGATAGTGATGTGGCAGCAAGTCACACTAAATACATTGAATTGTAAGTACTCAAGCCTAGACTGCTAAAACAGTAAAAGAGATAGATTGCTCAGAAGTGACCGCATCCTTCACAAAAATTGTCTGTTATGAAATAACTAAATAGAAAGAGTAGATCTGAAATGCAGGAAAGGAAGAAAAGAAATATTTTCCACAGGGATTTTAAAATTATGATGAATGAGAAACTAATGGACAGACCTATGAAGAAAATGGCTTAGTGTAGGAGCCATAAAACTAAATGACCTGTAGTTAAAAACAGAGAAGTATAAGTGATCTTGTGTGCTTTATTCCTAAAATGTGTGTTAATGTCATTTTTCTTTGATATTTCATTTTTTAAAAGTATCCACAAACTTCGTCATTAGTATATTTTTACTCTAAATCTCAGCCACATTAGCTATTGAGTACTAACCACACAATATATTGTTTTTTAATTTTTTTTTTTTTAAGCAGCTTCTTCCTCTAACTCTTTGTTTTCTGTCTAAATGCTCTCGTTTGTGAAAGGACCACTTTCACTGCATGGCCAGCTACTAAGAACAGAATGCTTATAATTATTAAAACAAGCCAATCTACCAACCACTGAAACATAAAAGTTACAATGACACAAAATATAAGTTTATTCTGATAAAATACCTCAAACGTACTGCAAATCTAGCTAACACAGTGCCAGTGCTGGTGGTGCTTCTTTAAAGGACAGTGAAAACATAAAAGAACGTGTCTCCCAGACCCCTACTAACCAAGCATCACATGTCTGTTGTAATAAGGCAAAATAGACACAAAAAAGGTTTGGGTATCCTCCACATATATTGTCAGGTGCAGAATAGTTTTAAAAGACTGAAACCGCTCTTTGAGAACTGTAAAATTACAAAAGACAATACAAAAAAAAAAAAAGTTAGTGGTGGGTTCTTATATTATGGCGGCAGGAAACAGGAAGTGAGGTCACTAGGACGGGACAGAAGTGAGGTCATTGTTCCACCACCACATACCTGGTCTCCCAGTCTAGCAGATTCTGGCTCAGTAACATCAAGGTGTGTTCAGCACCATCTACACTTTGGTTCAACACGGCACCAAGTCCTCTGTTTTTAAAGCATCGGTTTGGAGAATGAAAGGAGAGGAGAAATTAGGATTTTTCAGTAAAGGTGCTGAAATAAGGGCCTGTTTCAAGTTATTAAATGCAGCGTCCACCTTATCATCCCATACCACGTTATAAGGAGCCCGTTTCTTTGTCAAATCAGACAAGGGTGCCACTCTCTTGCCAGTCTGAGAAAGGCAGCAACTTCTGTCTAACTGTCCCCCTGCCCACTATGTAGCCTTAATATTTGGCCTCTGATAATCCAAAAAAGCATTTCTTAGAATTTATTATAAGGTCAGCTTTACCGAGTGTAAGGAGGACAGCTTTGACCTGGGTCAAATGAATAAGGAATAGCATTGCACATATACTATACTAGCAAAATACCCGCGCTTCGCAGCGGCAAGGTACTGCCTTAAAATTTCTATTAAGAGGAAAAATAAACCTTTTTAAACTGAGGGAAAATATACCAATAATTATTTGTTAAGGATCTCTTTGTATACCACGTTGTCAGTTCAGCCCTCCGGTTGTAATATGACCAAGCTTTGCGCTGAGCTTACTCTTGAGCATGCGACGTACAGTTGGCCATGTGAAAAGCAATCTGGCCTCAGATCTCACAGCTTGGATTGCTGCTGTCATAATCGGTTTGAGTTTCATGGTTCGTTTCAATTACGACAGTATTTGCAGGACTTGTGTTGAAGTGACATTCGGCATCTGTCAAGCGTTGTAAGCATACAACCGATTTCATCGATAATTTCACATCCAGCTTTTGAGACTTTAAACATTCATAAACATCAAAGTGTCCATTACTGAAATCGTCACCTGTGAATCTAAGATGTTTAAGAGACATTGGCGGTTGTCGAAAGGTGTAAAATATTTGACCATTTCGGTACACTTGAAAGCGACAACCGAACAATTCAGCGGCAGCCATCAACTCACATGCAGAACCATAGGTGAAGGGCTTAAGCATTTCACTCTTATAGTGCTTGTGTGTATTATAGTTATCTCCTGTACCGTCATCAGTCCACACCTTGAACCTGTCCCAGTCATTCAATACATAAGACACAATGTTCCTCCGGATATCAAGAGTGAGCCTGATATGGCCGTGCAATATGTAACAAAGAGAATTGAAAAGGTAGGTGCCATCTCCGGGCATGGAAACCACTCGGTAAGTGACAGTTCTTTGATCGATGGTGATCACTTCGATAGACATGTTAATGGGGGTATGGTTGGAACAATAAAGGAAATGGGTACCTGAACAATGTAAAGTAAGTCTAAAATACCTACACAATAACTATAATCGTAATAAATGAACAATAAAACAGCTGAGAAGCCATGGATTAAATAAAAAGGCTGTAGTTATCAGCAGGGAGACGTGAATCCCGTGGCGAAGCAAGGAAGGGAATGTAGAGAC